>WOXC01003418.1:0-287500 GCA_011680675.1 Gymnobelideus leadbeateri
ATAGCATGTTTTATGCACCAATTTTGGTTCCTGCAATTTACTTTAGTGCATTAAGAAATATTAATTTTTCTTTAATACTGGCCATTTATCTTTGCCCAAATTCTATTTTATTTAAGGAAGTCATCTTCTTTGTAATGATGATAATAATAAGAGAACAAATCAGTATTCATTCATACCTGAGTTCTTCTAAAACATCTATCTTCTAGCACTATGAAGAGATTTCTTATTTGTTTCACACTGAAGGGTTTACAGCCATCATAAGCTAGTAACACTGCATTTTCCCCAACGATGTAGGGAAGAACCAAGGCCTCTACCCTAAAGAAGAAAGATCTTGGGGTGCCTTGGTGGCACAGTGAGTAAGAGCGCTGGCCCCGGAGTCGGGAGGACCCGGGATCTGTCCCGGCCTCAGGAAATGAGCACCCACACATAAATGATGACTGGCCATGTAACCTTGAGCAAGTTACTTAAACCCAATTGCTTTAAAAAATAAAAATTTTAAAAATTTAAAAAAAAAGAAGAAAGGTTTTGATCTTTGGGGTCTTGAAAAAGACAGTGCCTATAAGATCACATAAGATTCCTTGAGGTTTAATGAATCAAAATAGACATGAATCAGTCTATGAATAATGAAAACAAATATACTGCTTGAAGCTGATAATGCATTCTACATATAAGGTACCAGCATAACATAATGGAATAGGCATTGAATTTGGTGTTAAGAGAGAACTTAGTTTGATACTTTTTACTTTTCTCTCTCTTTTTTTTTTTTTTGCCTTGTTTTTGGGAGGGCAATTGGGGTTAAGTGACTTGCCTGAGGTCATATGGCTAGTTGTGTGTGTGTGTTGTGTCTAAGGTCACATATGAACTCAGCTCCTCCTGCCTCTAGGGCTGGTGCTCTATTATTCACTCTGCCATCTAGATGCTCCCTGATACTTTTTAGCTATGTGATCACAGGCAGGAATTTTAGCCAGTTTCCTTATCTGCAAAATTGGAATTATGATAATATTATATAATATCTCTCATAATCATCCTCTTCCCTCTTCTCACACAGCCACCACCCTAGTTCAGGTTCCTATGACCTCTCATCTAGACTCTTTGTTCAGAGGCCTCCCTCCATCAAGTATATACTCCCAGGGTGGGGAACCTGTGTCCACTCCATTCCTACACAGCTGCCAAAATGATGTTACAGAAGCAAAGCTTTGACCATGACCCTTCTTCATTTGTTAAATTTCAGAGGTTCCCTATTACCTCTCTTATCAGATACTAATTACTCTGTTTGGCATTTAAAGCCTTAAAAATCTAGCACCAATCTGCCTTTTCAGTTTTATTATAACTCATGCTCCTTCACACACTCTACAATCCCATCAGACTAACTTTGCTGCTCTTCATCCATGACATTTCAGCCCCCATCTTCATGCTTTTGAAAGCTGTCCCTCATGTCTGGAATGCTTTCTCTCCTCACCTCTGCTTCTTAGAAATCCCTAGTTTCCCTCAAAGTTCAGTTCCAGTGCCACCTTCAATGCCTGTTCTCCCTGCTGTCAGGAGTCTCCTCAACTTACCTTTTATTTACTGTGTAATATATTTTACATAAATTTTCAGGTATACATTATTTTTCCTAGGAAAATATGAATACCTTAAGAGAAGCAGTTATTTCATTTTCATTTTTATATCTTCAGTACCTAGTTGAGTGTCTGATACCTACTAGGCACTTAATAAATACCTATTGATTGATTTCTGTTGTTCTGTCATTTCAGTCATATCTGACACTTTGTAGTGTCAATGCAACATTCACAGCAACCACAATCACTATAAATATACCTAAATGGTGCTCAATTGCAAAATATAATAGACTCTCCATATAGATGACAGAAGCAAAACATTTATTCAGACACCAGAAAACCAAATCCCAATACCAGTAAGCCAATTCCATCATAGTAAAAAAGAAGTTAAAGCCACAACAGCACAGAAAGCCACAGCATCCTTTAGCCTTCCCACAAACCAACATTTACTCACACGCCTGTCTGCTTGCTTGCCATCCTCTCTCTTCCCACTGTCTAGCTGTTCTATTAACTTCCCATGGGCTCTGCTCTATCCTTCATCAAATTCCTCCCACCACAGGCTCCATGTAACCGCATTCAGCCTATTAGGGGGCAGAGTTTATTTTCAGAGCAGGGAAGGTCTTCAATTTCCCTGAGGCTTATTAAGGGCCAGGGAAGATCTTCAAATTCCCATTACCATTACATACATCATGATCCCATTTGGGATTTTCTTGGCAAAGATACTGGATTGGTTTGCCATTTCCTTCTCCAGCTCATTTTATAGATGAGGAAACTAAGATAAACAGGGTTAAATGATTCACCCAGGGTCACATAGCTAGTAAGTATCTGATTTTAACTCATGAAGATGAGTCCTCCTGATTCCAAGCTCTATCTACTATGCCACCTAACTGCCCCAGATTGACTGGTTGACTAATGAAAATCATACGTAATCTTGAAGAAGGAAGGAAGCAAGCACTTATCAAGTACCTACTATGTGCCAGACACTGTGCTAAGTGCTTTATAAACACTCTCTCATTTGATTCTCACAATAGCTCTGGGAGGCAGGTGCTGTTACTATCCCCATTTTATAGCTGAGCAAACTGAGACAGACAGAGTTCTGATCACTTGCCCAGTGTTATACAGGTAGGAAGTATCAGAGGTCAGATTTTAACTCAGGTCTACCTGACTCCAGGTCCAGAACTCTATCTACCAAGACAGATAGTGGTAAATCAAGAAAAATAATTTAGATAAAGTACTTTTCAAACCCTATGTGTTTCAACCCTAATGTCAGCTATTATTATTATTATTATTATTATTATTATTCCTTATTCCCTCCAATATTCTCAGATATACTTGTAGAATGAACAAGAGGTAACATGTCTGTATTTTCTTTTCTTTTTTTGTCTTTTTGGAGGGGGGGAAGGCAGAGCAATTGGTTTTTTAGGTCACACAGCTAGTAAATGTGAAGTGTCTAAGGTCACATTTGAACTCAGGTCCTCCTGACTCCAGGGCTGATGTTCTATTCACCATGCCACCTAGCTGCCCCATATGTGTCTATTTTCAAGAAGTTCTTTCTAGTGTCCTCTGTTTCAGAAGACACTTTGAATATCCACACTTTATACCCAGCACTTAGTACAAGGATTGGCACATTGTAGGTATTTATTAAATGGTAATTGATTGATAGCAAATGGATGGAGTAAACAAACCAATACAGTCAGTGCCTTCTCTGCAATTCATAGTGTTAGAACTATTTGTTTGCGTTCAGAGGTTGAAGGACTTTCCCAGGGTCACACAGTCAGTTTGTGTCAGAGACAAGACTTGAACCAAGGTTTTCTGGCTTTTTCTGGCTCATCCCTTTACGCATCACATGTCTCTCATGCTTATGCATACTTTTACAAAAAACTTGATGACTGTTTTTAAGACTTAATCTATCAAGTGCACATTTGGTTTTGTGTCTTTTCTTGCCCCCAGAAGCCATGTCAGAAGAATGTCTAGTTAACTGATATCTACAAGTTGCACTTTAGGGAATGATGTAACCTCCTTATGCCCCTTCACATCTACCCACCCAACCTTAGTTTTTCAACAACACTTGGCCTGACTTCTGCATCTACCCAGGCACATAAGCCAAAAACTCTTCTCAGTGACTTGGCTCTGGAGGTGAGTGAGTTTGCTTAGTTCTTGGACAAGATGGAAGGTGGATTATGCAGTAAACTCCCTTTCTTTCTGCTCTGAAGAAATGTTTATTGTTTAGTGAATAAGGGAAAACTAGGCTTTTACAATGGTAAATAAAAGTCATCGTTTTGATCAGAAATGTAAGTATGAAAAAAATTCCATCCTGTTTAGTTATAAATTGGAAAAAATAAAAAAAATCAGTAGCATTTTTGACTTTTGCTCTTTTTGATGGGACAAACTGATGGTTTTTCTGAAAATCTTTACAATATAATCATTTTTATCCATGCACCAGTTGACTTCCAGATAGGGATCACCCATGTGACATCTTCAGTCTTTTGAAAGTACACAGAATCCTTCTGATCTACCACATCTCCACTTTCATTCCAAAATCAGAGCTCTTTTTACTATTACTATAAATATTGTCTGCTAGCATCTCTTGTCAAAAACAAGCTAGGTAGAGCATCCTCTCGGTGAGCCATCAAGGGATTCAGGCTAATGAGATTTTCTGGCTGCCAGTTACTTTGGGCTCAACATTGGGTGCCGATGGCATCCAGACAGCAAAGGAACCTGTCTCCCATATTCACCATGCATTGGACTGGGGTTTTTCATTTCATACATTATTCACAGCTTGCTGTAAGAGCAATTCCAGAAACCCGCTTAACCTTGTCCAAATGTAACCTTAAATTCCCATTTATGCAGAATTTGGATGAAAAGGGCCATGCAGTAGGGAAGTTGCTGTCCGGGGAAGTTGTTATTGTTTTTGGGCCCAAACTCAAGCTCAGATATTCTGGAAGGTGCATTGGTGGACAACAGCATTCCCTCCCACCCCCCCAACCCCACTTGCTTTTTTTTTTTTTTTTTTTGTATAACAGCTGGGAAGAATCAGATAGTT
Organism: Gymnobelideus leadbeateri; assembly: GCA_011680675.1. NCBI lineage: Eukaryota > Metazoa > Chordata > Mammalia > Diprotodontia > Petauridae > Gymnobelideus > Gymnobelideus leadbeateri. The sequence goes on from WOXC01003418.1 coordinate 4,600, forward strand.
CTACAAACCTAAGCTGCTGCTGGCCAGCTGGCAATTCACAGATGAGGCCATGAGTGCCAGAAACTTAACAGCTGTATCACTGCTTATCCATCTGCAGCACACACCATATGCCAGAACCTAAAGAAAATGGGGAGGGGATCCCTTTAAAAAGAGATTTTCAAAGTCAAAGAGAAAATGTATTTTATTCTATAGTGGACTAGCTTTGATCTCATCATCTCACGCTCTTCCCCACCCCCACTCTGTGACATCCTGCATCCTTTAGAAGTGATGCAAAGTATTAATGGAGTAGTTTATTTGCTCAACTTCAGGAAATCATTTTTAGGTGACTTGTAAGGTACCTAGCACCTGTCTCCCATTTATTTAGGTTCATGTAGTTATTTAAGTTGGAAAGGTCTCTCAGGTTAAAAAAAAAATCATTATGTGGTTTGAGTTTCATCCTAGTCATAAAAAATCCAGCAAGGACTGATTTTTTTAAGCACAGAAAAGTATTAAAAGCTGAAAAATTACTCCAATTTTTCCTCATCTTGGTAATTCAAAAAAATTAGTGATCTATATAGTTGAGGAAGAACATTTTCCAATAATGCCCTATGATCTGGTGCTTTCCAAGGTCACTGAAGACCATGAGAACTGGCAATGTGAATAAAAGACAGTATAAGCAGTTAAAAGAGAAGCCCATTTTAAAAAAATGCCCATTTAAGTAAACGTGCATTCTGAATGAGAATTGTTTTAAAAAGTCAATCATTTACAGGAATTATTTCCTGCTGGAAAATAGAAGCAAATACTTTCCCACTATTTTGTGAACATCTCAAAATATAGATGGCAAGGAGCCAGTGGGCATAGAAATGTGAAATGGCATTTAATAGTCACATAGAAATGTCAGAAAGATTCCTTTGCACCTAGGAGGTCTAGTCTCCATCTGAGTCTGAGGGCTGAGTTATGCATTTATTTTATGAGAAAGGAGAAACCATTCTGGTGTGTTCCTTCAGTGAAAGCAGCATAGATGTATTGAAAAATGAAGGCAATGTCATTATTGCTCTCTGGTTTTTTCATCTGTCTTTGCTTTTTCTCAAATATTTTTCTCTTCCAATTGATGAGATTTCTTTAATAATGATATTCCCGAGGCGGAGAACAATAATGGATGTATAACTTTGTCTCTTTCCCAAAGTAACGTAAGGATCAGAACAGCTGGAGAGCACGTTGGCCTTCTCCCAAATGAGAGAGGGTGGAATAGCAGCTCTTGTCTTGAGCCCCAAGATTCCTTCTAAGGAAGTGGCAGAAAAACCCCAATCTCTCTAACTCCCAAGTATTTTTCAAGCATCCCAATTCTCCATATATTTGTAACCACCAAGAGGCTTTTCTGGATTACTAAAGGCAGTACAGTTTACCAGTTTCTATAGAGACCCTCAAATTTATATTTCAAGATCTCTCTACCTTTAAGATGTAGTGGCATAGGGTTGTCAGAAGAGACAATTTTGTTTTGTTTGACTACTAAGACAGCTTCATTTCAAAGGGTAAAGTGATCTATACATAGGTGGCCTGGAAGTCCCTTTGGTGTCCCATGGGATGAAAGGTAATATTATTGCTACAATGGTAAAGATCACTTTATCCCAAGATGTTATTTTCAATTCAGCCCAGATGATAGGAAAAGGACGCATATACACAAATTAAAAGGAAAACAAATTCAAAACAGATGTCAGGAAATACTTTGTTACCCAGAGGGGGAAAAATAGATGTGAAGAATTTTCTAACAAGTCAGTTCACCGAGTTAAAAAAAAAAATCAGGATCATTATTTTTAAATAGTGAATTAGGGTGTGGGGAATGGAGAGATTAGTTCACTACGTTTAGAATGAGGGACATGACCTCCCATAGATGGAAAATAAACCTGATAGTACATTACTATTAATTCATCCAGATTCTCTCCAAAGGCTTAGTTTCACCCTGCTAGTAAGTTAAATTCTTCAAAAGGGACACTCTAGTTGTGTTTGCCTAACAGGAAATGAATGTTTTAGCAGGAAATGAATCTGTGTATACAGTTGTAGGTGCCTGCATATAGAATGAATTTGGGGGCCCATATTAACCTTATTCACCTTTTTTTTTCCTTCCTTCTATATTGATAGAGCTTTCCAGACAAAAACCATCTGACAGGCTTTCAGGGAGTCCCCCCAGAACAGATCTAGAGATTATTATTAACAAGAGATTATTATTAACAACAACAACAACAACATCTACTTAGTACTTTAAGGTTTGTAAACTACTTTACATATACATTCTATTTAAGCCTTACAATAACCCTATGGGGTGGGCGCTGCTATTAGTCCAAATAAGTAAGCATCTGAAGTAGGATTTGAACTCAGGTCTTCCTAATTTTTAAGTCAAGTGCTCTGGATATTGCACTAGATACTACTTAGACACCACTAATGCTAAAATTAACATCCTATCAATTGGCCAAGTGTCTCTTCTTTCTTTTCTCTTATATTGTCTCTAGTTTCAAATGCACAAGAGCTTAGATTTAGAATTGGAAGAGACCTTAGTGGTCATCTAATCTAGACCTGAAAAACAAAGGCAAAATAGATTAAGTGGTTTCTGTAGCAAGTGGCAGAATAAAGATCTGAACCCAGGTCCTTTGGCCCTCTATACTGGGTCATGCTGTCTTAAATACTTTTCTCACTAAAATCTTGTTGGTATGTGGGGAGTACAAATGGCCCTTCTCTCCCTCCCTCTCTCTTTCCCTCCCTCCCTCCCTTCCTTCCTTCCTTCCTTCCTTCCTTTTTTCCTTCCTTCTTCTTGCTCTAACTTTCTTTCTTTCTTTCTTTCTTTCTTTCTTTCTTTCTTTCTTTCTTTCTTTCTTTCTTTCTTTCTTTCCTTCTTTCTTTCTCCATATCTATGGTTTATTGATGTGAGAAACTCTCAGTGAGGAAATTACCTCTACTCTTACAGAGTAATAACTGTTCTGAAATGTAGAGTATTGGAGACTTATTTGAGGGGGTAGGCTGAGGGTGGATTCTGAAAAGTTAAGTAACTTGCCAGGTTTACATGGCCAGTATGTGTCAGAGGTGATACTTGAACACTTTATCTTAGAACTTTAAGATCATAGATTTATAACTGGAAATAGATCTCAGAGACCATGTAGTCTAACAGCTTCACTTTATATTTGACAAAACTGAGGACCATCAAAATTAAGGAAGTGACTTGCCCAAAGCCAGATAGGTAGTAAATATCAGAGTTTTGATGTGAACCCATTTCCTCTGAACTCTTTCTACTATACCCAGATACTTCACCTCCTCAATCATGCTGCCTTGATGTACAAGTCTTCTTATTACTATCTCACAAATGTGGAAACTGATTCTGGGAAGTTAAGCAGCTTGCATATAATCATGTGGTCATCAGTTTAAAGCTGCTAAGGGACCTCTGAGGTCTTCATGTAACTCTCCTCATTTACTACATGAGTAAGCTGAGACACAGAGAGATGCTTCCACTGGTGGTGGGGGGAGCCAGAGTAGAGCTTAAAACCATGTCCCCATAATCCAAATCTGACACTCTACTCCACCTCACCTCCTAATGACCCTGATGTAAAGAGACAACATGTAAGTGAAGACCTACATATAAGGGCAAGGGAGATGCTGGACAGGGATAGCTTGGAGGTGGGGAGTGGCAGTGTCTAACAAAATGTCTAATTTCGAAACACTGTCTGGTTTTATTTATATTAAATACAGGAATAAGAAACACTGATTAAGTATATACTCTGTTCTAAGCACTGTTATTTGAAAGCAAAAAGTATTGCCCATGGTCAGTTAACTTCTTTGCCTACTATTATCACAGGAGAGCAGTACTGAAAGGAGATAGCCTGGCTAAATGTATCATATCAGTAGTTTGGAAATCCCTGGTTTCCAGTCAATACATCCTGAACCTGAGATGTAGTGAAAAATATGTCAATATAGCACTATTCTGGACTTTAGACTCATTCAAGTAGCACAGAGAACCAGAAGTACATTATTTTGTGTGCAGAATTATACAAGTTACTTATTCAAAGTTTTATTGACATAGGAAGGAAGATGAGCATGAGAAAATCCTTCTAGCAATGCTAATTGGCATCTTCTCTGTAACTTATACTCAGAGGGTTGCTTAGAATAGCATTGTCCCAGAGTGTGGCAGGAACCAGATTTAAAATATAACTGGGAAATATTTAACTAAATAAAAATACAATGGAATATAAATTTCTATTGATTTTTTGTTTATTACATCACCATTTTATTCCATATGTCCCTCCCCATTTTCTTCCTAGAGAGTCAGTCCATATGGCAAATAGTATTTTAGAAAAAGAAAAAAAAGTTAGTATAACTGTTCAATATATTGAAAAAGTCCTAAAATATAGGCATTGTGTAATATTTCTGGATCTCCCATTTCTATGAAATGGTAGGTTAAGAACATCTCACATCTCTTCATTTGAATCTTGCTGATCTTTATAATTTTGTTACATTTCCTTTTTTTTTATTGTTGTTCTATCATTCCTTCCATTTAAATTGCTTTATTTATTGTGTGTGTTGTTTTCTTGGTTCTTATTACTTCACTCTGTAACAGTTCAAATAGATCTTTCCTATTTCTATGTATTCATCAAACACAACATTTCTTACAGCACAGTAATATTCCATTACATTCTTTTATCAGAATTTATTTAGCTGTTTTCCCAATTGATGGGCATCTACTTCATTTCCAATTTTTAGCTGTCACTCAAAGAACTGCTATGAATGTTTTGGAGTATATGAGGACTTTAAAAAAAATCAAAAGTTTCCTTGGTATGTAAATTCAGTAGAAGTCCCTTTTTCAAAGCGTAAAGGATGTTGTGGTCATTTTATTTTCATAATTCTAAATTGTCTTCCAAAATGGTTGTACTAATTTACAACTCCACCAACAATGTATTAGTGTGCCTATTTTTCTCCAACACCTCCAACATTGACTGGTGTGTGTGTGTGTGTGTGTGTGTGTGTGTGTGTGTGTGTGTATGTGATTTTTGCCAATGTTTAGGCTGTGAGGCATTATGATTCTCATTTCTCTTACTTTTAGTGATTTAGAGCATTATTTTCATGTGATTGTGAATATTTTGTAGTTCTTTTGAGAACTATTTGTTCATATCCTTTGACCAATTATCTATTGGAAAAAGGCTATAAGTTATATAATAAATAAACAAACAAGCAAATAAATAAATAACTAGTGTAATGGACAGTTGAGGCAGATACAGGATGGCATAGCCAATTAGCATTTTGGGGAGTGGTTTTATTTATTAAGCCAGGGACTTTCTCCCAAAAGGGAAGGCAGCCCTGAGCAGTTTGTCCAGCAAGCTTTTATACAATAAAAAGTACTTCCTGAAACACACAGTGGTCAACAAGGCAACTGTTGCTACATAGGGATATAAACTAAGGGGATGGGGGGTGCTGAAAGCTAAAGGGGCAGTTCTTTGTTTTAGTTACATCTTGGTTACAAGGCAGGTGCAGGGTGAGGTTTCACAATGGTCAGTCATACCTTTACACTAGGTTCCTGGGGCCCCCTGAGGGGCCTTGTGAGAGGTCTTGTGTAGGAGCTAGCACTATGGGAACCTAACTGCCACTTCACTAGCAGTTGTTTATATATTTTGGATACCTAGTCTTTATCAGAGAAGTCTGATACAAAGATATCTTTCCCCATATGACTACTTTTTTTATCATAGATACATTAATGTTGTCTGTGTAGAAGCTTTTCAGTTTTAAGTTCCTTATTCTGCAATCAACACAGGATTATTGTTCCTTTAGTTACTTTATTCTTTTTTTTTAAGGTGGTCCTATTCCCACTGGCTGTCTTCCCCTCACTTCTGATCTCCTCTTCTCATTTGATATTCCCCCTTCCTGCCCTTCCCCTCAGCTATTCCTCTTATTTAAGCTTTTAAATTTCATTTTTTGTGCCCCTTTCCAAAAAGAATTTTCATCATTCTCTTCATTATCCATCTTCTCTCTCTGTTTAATAGATCCTCATTCTCTGACTTATCATTCCTATAATTATCTTGTTTCTCTTTTTATTCTCTATATCTATTCTAGAGTCTCCCCTCTAGTCACTTTCTTCCACTGCATTGTATGGCTTACTCCATGGGTTCCCCTTTTCCATGAGACCTCATTTACAGAATAATGCCAAGTAATAACAATTGTGATAACTTTTATATAGTGTTTACTATGTTCAAATTTTATCTCAGCTGATCCTCACAGCAAACCTTGGAAGGTAAGTGTTATTATTATTTTTTATTAGTTTATTTATTTATAGTTTTCAACACTCACTTCTGTAAGTTTTAAATTTTCTCCCCCCCCACCTCCCTCCATAAGACGGCACGTAATCTGATATGGGCTCTACACATACATTCCTATTAAACACATTTTCACATTAGTCATGTTGGAGTGAAGAATTAAAACAAATGGGAGAAACCGTGAGAAAGAAAAAACAAACAAAAAAGAAAATCGCGTACTTCAGTCTGCATTCTGACTCCATAGTTCTTTCTCTGGATGTGGATAACATTTTCTGTTGTGAGTCAGTGGGTGATATTATTATCCTATTTTACAGATGAAGAAACTTAGGTAAACAGAGGTTAAATGACTTACCCAGGGTCATATACTCTCCTACTCCCCCCGGTGCTAGTTTTACCCAAGGAATCCAAATCCATCCATATAGCCTCCCTTATACAAGTAGACTTTTCCAGCACTAAATCCACTGGATGAGAATCCAGTATAAGGTCCTTTTATCCTTTCACTATCCATCTCAATTCACTAATAGGAACAGTAGTCATTGCAACTGCCTCCCACCTCTCAAGGAAGGCCTCCTTCCTTTCCCCCGCCTTTTCAGTCCTTTTCCTGTCCTTGTTCACTATCCTGTAGGCTTTTCTCTTTCTGAAGCTATAGAGAACACCTGAGGCATGGTGGAGTGCTCCACAGCTCCCCATGCACAGTGTCCTGTCCTGGTGGCCCACCTCTTTCTCTCTGTTCCTTAGTTCCCTGGCCCAGCACCAGTAGTTCAGAACCTTCTTTCCTTGGCACTGGCAGAGCCTGCTTTCTCCACCAATGGTGCTTCCAGGTTGTAGTTTCTGGCAAGCTTTGGTCCTAAAAGAGTGGTCAAGCCAGTGGTTGGGGTCTAAGAGCCCTTCCACAGCCTAAAGTATGATTCTTTATAGCACTAGAAGGTGGGAGAGGGCACCAGATTATAGGCATGGGTTTTGTTGTAAGCCTGAGCCAGGTCCTTAAGTCTGTTGGTGCAGCCTCACTGTGAGCAGTGGGAGAGGTTTATTGAGTGAGCTAAAGAACAATGAGCATCATGGTGGTCCTGTTGGTTTCAAATGCTCTCAGTATATGGATTATCCCCCACCAATAAGCAATAGTCTCTTAAAGCATAAGAGTTCAGATGCAGAATTGGGTCAAATGAGCAAAAATTAAGAATCTGTGTAATCCAAGACTATTGACCCCTGACCTTTACAAAAATGCACCTAGGTCATACAGTGAATAGAGTGCCAGGGCCAGAGTCAGGAAGGCCAAGTTAAAATCTGGCCGTAGAAACTAACCAGCTATATGACACTGGTTAGTGACACTTAGCCCCTGTTTACCTCAGTTGTGAAGATCAAATGAGATAATGTTTATAAAGCACTTTGCCTGACACATAGTAAGTTTTATATAAATGTTACCTATTTTTATCATTGTTATTATTAGTAGTAGTAGTACTATTTCAGGCCAGGATGCCAGCTGACCTCAAAAATTGAGATGGTGGAGATTTTGATCTTTTCCTTTCAGTAAATCCAGGTCCCAGTACAATTATCATGCCCAACAAAACAAAAAGTAGATGCAGACATCAGAAGACAAGTATTTTGTTTTGATTCCCTCTTTAATTAGAAAGATATTATTCTGTTTAGGAGAAATTTATGGTGCATTTAAGGCCATTTATTAAGGCCATAAATTAAGACAGAACCATAATGTTCTTAAATTGCAATATGAAAAATAGCATGTTTTATATCACTTATTCTTTTTTTTTTGCTTTTTAGAGGGCAATTGGGGTTAAGTAGCTTGCCCAACGTCACACGGCTGGGTTTTTGTTTGTGTGTGCATTAAGTGTCTGAGGCCAGATCTGAACTCAGGTCCTTCTGACTCCAGGACCAACACTCTACTCACTGTGCCAGCTAGCTGCCCCCAATCACTTATTCTTAATATTATTGTTTTGGTGGTATATTTAAAAGAGAAAACCGTATGCTATGTGGACATTGAATATTCTAGTATTCTTACTATACATGGATCTCTTTTGTATATTTGCAATGTATAAACAAGCAATGAATGCAGAAAATAGTCAAAGATTTTGTGGTCATAGATATATACATGTTATGTGTGTACCATGTACCATGTTATGTATGTACTGTGTACGTGCTATATTGATTGAGTTGTGTGCTCAACAATTACTTAATTGATAATAAATTGTTTTTTACACTTTTAGGACTTTTTTTGAGACGTTGAGGGTTAAGTGACTTGCCAAGGGTCATGTAGCTAATAAGTGTCAAGCTATATTTGAACTCACATCCTCCTGATTCCAGGGCTGGCTCTCTATCCACTGTCATCAAGATACTCCCCATTGTAGGACTGTTTGACACACTCTTTTTGTTCCTCAGACAAATGAGTTTTGTATTTGTAGTTGTTGCTATGATAGAAACTGTGAATACTTTGTGTAAAGTACAGAAAACCTAATTGACCTACGTTTGATGGAATTACTTGTTTTCTCACCTTTTGGTAGTAGATACCTGATGCCTTCTGTTAAGAAAAATGGGATCAGGCTTGTAACTGAGAGGAAACTGGTAAAGTGCTTTACTAGTAATTCACATGTCATTGGGAAGCATTTGAGCTAACAATTTTGAAACTTCTATGGCCTCACCACCTTTCAGTTTTGCCAAGAAGCGAAAGTTTCAATCACTTGCTTTGATGGAACTGTTCTATTGTTCATTATATAAGGAGTGTACAAGCTTTCCGTTTCCTGTTTAGTCTAATTTTTTAAAATTGTGCTATACTATACTATGTCATCAGAAGCTTTCCACATCTTCTTTGTGGGTTCTCTCTGTCTTCTCATTTCTTTATTTCTTGACATTCTGTATTAGGTTTATTTTTTAATTAATATTGATTCTTTGTCTATGAAAGGTAAGTTTTTTTCCAACTTTATTTTGATGTACTAAAGGATAATGAAAACATTTATGTTTCCAGTCCATGAACACATGTAGTTTTCCCCCTTAAGTGGTCAGTATCTTCTGAACTAAAAGTATTTTCAATATATTTGTTGTTGTTCACTCATTCAATCATCTTCAGCATTTCATGAACCCATTAATGGTTTTCTTGGCAAAGATACCAGGATGGTTTGTCATTTCTTTTTCTCCAACTCATTTTATAGATGAGGAAACTGAGGCAAACAAGGTTAAAGAACTTGTCCAGGCCACCTAGTTATTTAGCACACAGCTAGTAAACACCTGAGGTCAAATTTGAACTCAGGTCTTTCTCACTCCAGACCTGGTTCCTCCCACCTGTGCCATCTATCTGCTCATCTTCAGCAAATAGGATGTTGGTATTTCTAGCTGGTTCCAGTTTATCTTAACTACTTGTATACCAGAAAAAAAAATGAAACATTCTGCCATTCTCCCAATATTTTTTAATAGGGCCACTCTACACTCTTATGCTACTATATATATATATTTTTTTTTTACTTAGGGAAGATCATGTCACATTACATTGACTGGGGTGCTAACTCAATAAGTGGACTTGCCAAAGCCCAATTTATCAGCATTTCAAGGTCCCTGTCTGGTCACCATAATAGTCCCAGAGTGGCTTATTGTAGCAGCAAGCACCCCAATATCCCCAGGGTAGCTGCCAATATAGGTTCTTAGATCTGCTTTTCAAAAGGAAAGCAACTCAAAACGGGTTAATAAGCTTACTTTAATCAAACAAACATACATTACCTAGTTCAGGGGAAAAAGGTCAGCACCCCGAACTTCAGAGTTACAGAACTTACAGATCAAACAGACAGGCTTCCAAACTGTCCTACCATTATATCAATACCAAATCACAGTTACCAGAGAGGGAAGCATCAACATCTGGGTTTTCAAAGCCGGGGGGCTCTCAACAACGGCTTCCCAGAGTCTCATCTGGTCAAATCACACAACACTTCTCAAAGTGAGCCCCAAAGCAAAGCCTCTCCTCAGCGTTTATATAGCCTTCTCCTGGCTCAGAGAATGTAACAACCTTCTGGACCCACTGCCCAATCACAAAGTATCAAGGTATGGGCTTTCCTGAAAAACAAGCCTCCCACCACAGGCTCCAGGTGCACTTAAGCTAGGGGCAGGGAAGATCTTTAAATTTGCATTTCCATTACACTTATTGATTAGACTTTGAAGGAGTTCTTGGTGATGATGTTGTTGCTATTTTGGTATGTACCTGTGATTTTTAACAATACAGAGTTCACCATTAAAGAAAATACCTACTACAGATGCAGATAACCAACTGTTCAGGAACGTAATTGTAGAGAATTTCTGGGGGTATTGAGAGCTTAAGTAATTTCCATGTGCTATGGAAAGGGGTGGGAAATGAATCCAGCTCTTTCTGAGTCCAAGGCTAGCTTTCTATCCACTATTCAATATGACTTTGCTATCATAGTAATAGTAAGAATACTAACAGTATAATGTATATATGGTGTGGTAAATAGAGTACTGGGCTTGGAAGCAGGAAGACTTATCTTCCTAAGTTCAAATCTGACCTTAGACACTCATTCGCTGTGTGACCCTGGGGAAGCCACTTAATGATTTTTGCTTCAATTTCCTCATCTTTAAAATGAGCTAGAGAAGAAAATGTCAAGCCACTTCAGTATTTTTGCCATGAAAACTCCAAAATGGTGTCACAAAGAATTGGACATAACTGAAATGACCAAACAATTCAACACATGTATATACACATATATATGTAGCATATATTATGAACACATGTATATGTGATATACACATATGTATATACACATGTCTATATGTGTGAGTGTGGGTATATATGTGTATCATTTTTTTTTCTGAAGACAATGTTAGGAAAAGGTGGACATCCTCTTATTACACAGCATGACTCCACAAAAGTTAAGTGTTCCAAGATGAAGGTGTTTTTCTTAACCCATAACTAAAGATATGAAACTTTAATCTCTGGTGTCATTAAGAACTTTACAACCATTTAGTCTTATTTTAAAACTTACTATGTGTATCTATGTATAGCAGCAGAGAGAGATACATAGACGGTCACATCAAGGAAGCATAATTGTAGCCCTTCAAAAATATAATGGACATTCTTTAATGGATAACATGATGCCTGCTAATATATGACATTTTTCATTGCTATAGCCTATCTTAGATGGCACGGTATATAGAGCACTTGGCCTAAAGTCAGGAAAACCTGAGTTCAAATGCTACTTTAGACACTTACCAGCTATGTGACCCTGGGCAAGTTGCTTAACCTTGTTTGCCTCAGTTTACTCATTTATAAGATGAGAATAATAATAGCACCTATCTCTGAGGGATATTGTGAAGATCAAATGAGAAGACAACAATTGTAAAGCACTTAATACAGTGTCTGGTGCTTATTAAGCACTATAAAAATGTTAGTTATTATTTTAATGGCCCCTATATAAGGTATGTGATCCAATAAAATGCCAAAATATAAAGACAAATCATAACTGTTTACAACTGTGCTTTTGAGGTAAGAGGAAGGAATTCCCATTGACCAAAAAAAAAAAAAAAAACCAACCAAAAACATCTTCATATGCTTTTATATTGCCCTCCTTCCCCCCACCCCCATGTCCAAGAACGTCAGGCTCCTGTCACCTAATCATAAAAATGCAGGAGTAATATTTATATCAAAATATATTAAATGCCTTTCAAAGTTTTTTTCTGATAGATATTCTTTTATTTATTCATTTACCCCTTCATTCATCTAACATATATTAAGATCCTACTGAGTGTAGATCACTGTGCTAAAGCTGAGGTAGATACAGACTTAGATTAGAAGATCTCAGTCCTCACTGACTACACTGTCTAGTTGAAAGGTAAGACTCTCACACAGATAACAATAATATACATTATCACATGAAAAATGCATGAAAGGGGGAAAACAAAGGGTGCTGTGTGAGGTCCAAGGGGAAAGCTTCTAACAGATTTAATAATCATGATAATATATTCCTGGTATACTATGCTCCCTTTATAGGTCAGGAAATCCAGACAAATAAATGAAGTTATTCTCAAGTGTGATGTGGAGATGGGTCTGGATGGATGTCAGGCTATAGGACTCCATGTCTAACCAATAAACACTTATATCTCCTACCTAGAGCAACAGAAGCAAGTGAAAGTTTTAGAAACAGAATAGTCCTTTTAATATGTGACAAAGAAAGTCTTTCTTGAAAAAGAACTAATGAAAATAACAGTGGTGATAACAGTGCAGAGATTAAGTACATCACCTCTCTCTGAAGGAATATGCAGTAATGGTTATGAATTTGTATACTCTCCCTGGCAGATTTTATTTAAAATAATTTCACCTATTGTAGGTTATTTTTTTATTCTTAAATTATGTTTCAAATTAGGTTGAGAGGAGGCTTGACAGAGACTTAACATAAGTTAAGATTTAAAGGTTGGTGCAAATGCAAAGTATCTAAGATAACATTTTGGCAAATGGCAAGGATTAAAAGATTCAGAATGCAGCTAATTAAAGAAATAATACACGTGCTATGAAGTATAAGCTATGTCTTGTTCATGATAATGCTAGATTAGAATATAACAAATATGGTTTTAATTTTAAACAGAAACTGGGTCATTGGTACACCCCTGCACACCAATAGTATTTAAAATGAATCAGTAAACAGTATGGTCCAGTAGCAATAGAGCAGGGCAGTGAATCAGCAAAATTATGGCAAAGATTCAGATTTATTTAGGCCGCCACTTGCTTTGTGACCTCAGATAGATCATTTGACCAATGTTTATTTCCATTTTCAGCCCTATGAAATAAGTTAAACAGCATGTACTGTTTTGAATCATTTTCCTTAAGCTATAGAGAGTAAAAAAATCAGGATTTAAATGTTGAAGTTTGCATCCAAAGCTGTCAGAACGTGTCAGTAATCACCCAGTTTGACCCAAAACATACATTTCATTCATGGGCGATTTTCAATTCTCTCTAGTCGTATTATCAGTGGTGACCCTTCTGTGGATAAACACAAGCTGTCTAAATGATGATATACTAGGTAACAATGATAACAGCTATTTAAAGGAGATAAATTCTGTGTCATTAGAGTGGACTAGTCAATAATTACTTAGGTTTACAACCTTCATGTGTCTCTGTACAGGCAAGGTAGGGTAAGCATTGAAGTGGATTAGAGTTCACTATTACATCCCTTCAGTGGAGAGGTTGACCAGCCTCTTTAGAAGGTTGTGTTTTTGAAGAGACTGGCCTCATTTACTCTGCTTTGTAAGAATATTATTGGGATTTCTTGGTTTTTTTCCCAAAGGGCATTAAAATCTTTGCAGAATGATGAAGGAGGAAGAGGAGGAGGAAAAGGAGGTGGAGAAAGAGAAGGCGGAATAGAAACAATGGTAGCAACAGCAGTGGCTAGGTGCCATAGTTGACAAAATGCTAGGCCTGGATTCAGGAAGACTTAAGGTTAAACATGGCCTTACTACTACTTAGGGCTACAAAGTGGTACAGTGGATAGAGCACTGGGTTTGGAATCAGGAAGACTCATCTTAATGTGTTCAAATCTAGTCTCAGACACTTACTAGCTGTGTGGCCCTGGGCAAGTCATTTAACCTTGTTTGCGTCAGTTTCCTTATCTGTAAAATGAGTTGTAGAAGGAAATGGCAAGCTACTCCAGTATCTTAGCCCAGAAAACCCCAAATGTGGTCGTGACTGAGCACCAGCAACTACTACTTACTTACTAGCTGTGAGACCCTGGGTCAGTCACTTAACTTCTGTCTTTCTCAGTGTTCTCAACTATAAAATAGGAATAATAATAGTATTTACCTCACAATTGATGTGAAAGTCTGGCACATAGTAGGTGTCTAATAAATACTTGTTCCTTTTCCGTAAAGATAGATTGATAGATAGATAGATAGAGATAGAGACGTAGATATAGATAGTACTTTAAGGTTTGAAGGTACTTTATACACATGATCTCATTTAATGCTCACAACTGCCCTATAAGGTATGTGTGATCATTATTCCCATTTTACATATAAGGAAACTGAGGCTAGGAGATGTTAAGTGACTGGCCCAAGGTTCCCAGACAGGAAGTATTCTGAGGTAGGATTTTAATTCCTGGCTCCAAGTACAATTTTCTATTCATTTCACTACTTTGCTATTTAAAATATAGTTATTCAGCATAATTCCCTTCTCCACGTATAGGACATTGCCAACAGAGTATACTCTGGAGGCTATAGGACTCACCAGATATCTGAGTGCTGCCTACATGCTCTTGTGCCTGTATGCAGTTCATCTTTCATAGAGAGCAACAGAATATTTATCCTTTCCTCGTGATGAGGAATATGGAGACTCCCTAGCAAGTTTTTGTCCATATGGCTAAATAATCACGCCAATAATTAGTAGCTTTGAGGTGTCAGCTTCTGCCTTGGTGAACAGCAAGAACTTGTAGAAGTAGCCATTTTCACTTCATTCTCTTTTAAATGTGTTTAACACTCATATAGTTAACATCTTGGAATGGATGACTCCTCTCTCATTTGCTTCCTCAGTGGAAGCAAAGTTAATTCTTCAGATTGGACCAGGTAATGTATTGTTAGCTGGTGGAAAGCAGTTTGATTGATATGGCTTCAGAGCCCCCTCTAATTTTTCCCCTGGATAGATATATGCCAAACCTGATAGACCCAGAGATTGGGCATTAATCTCCTTCAGCCTCTTGTTGGACTGGGATTGTTCAAGTTAAGTCCTCTATGTCCTGTCCCTTATTCCTCACCCTTTATTTAGAAAATACTGTCACCTTACAGGTTCTAGAGTTAATGACACAGTCTCCCATTGCATTATGCTGGCTCTTCTTTCTAAAATATATCCACATGTATGTATGTATCTACATCTACATCTATGTTCATGACTACATCTCTCTCTATATGTACATATATCTATATACATACACATGGATATACATATAGGGTTGAGATATATAGATATATTCACACATACACATATATGTGCATATATATGTTATACATACACACAAACATATAAGTGTCTGTGTATGCACAAAGCCCTGAAGGCCTCTGGGCTTTCATCTGGAATACAATACCCCTCCCACCAGTGGTGTGGTGCCCACTGTGGGCATATGGACTTCATGCCAAGATTGTTCCTACTACCAGCTGTCCTCCTCCCTTTCTTTGCAAATATCAATAAAGGTTGTTAAAAGCTCTCAGTGTGGGCTCTTACTCTTCATCTCAATTTCTCCAAACTACAAAAGCAGCTTGGAATTTTAAAAACATTGTATAATTTCTCAATTCCAAGCCAGCCTACTCTCTTCCTCTGTTCAGTCATGGTCCCAATTGATTGTTCTTCAACCATATCTGTCCCCAAAACATGTACTGATATACTAATGTGGTGAACTCACCTTCCAACTGCACATTGCAGTCTAGACAATAAGCTGTTTTCACCTGCCTAATTTATCCCATATGTACCGTTAGGCTTATCTCTTTTGAGAAATCATGGATGTCATTGGACTGAGGATGAAGTATGCTACTAACCTTCTAACAGAGGTAATAGATGCAAGATACAGAATAAGACTTGCATTTTTTGACATGGTCAATATGGGAATTTGTTTTGCTTAACTATGGATATTTGTGACAAAGACTTTGTTTTTCTTCACTTCCCCTTTTTTTTTTTTCAGTTTGATGAGAAGAGCGCAATGTGGGAGGATAGCAAAAAAAAAAAGAAAGAGAAAGAGAAAGAAAGCAGAATTAATGAAGCTTAAAAAACAAAACCACTAAAATAAAATAAAATAAAAAATTTGGGGGCGGCTAGGTGGCGCAGTGAGTAGAGCGCCGGCCTCAGACACTTAACATACACACAAACAAAAACCTAGCTGTGTGACCTTGGGCAAGTTACTTAACCCCAATTGCCCTCCAAAAAAAGGCAAAAAAAACCCAAAACCCCAAAACCAGACCAAAAACAGAACTGAAAAGAAGGAAGGCCTAGAACTACAGAATAGCAGGACAGCTTTGAAAGAAGCATTTTGAATTTATTATTTATTATATTACACTTGTATAAGAATATTTGTATGTATTTATAGAAAAGCTAGACATGATAGAGCTTTACAGGATCACGTACAATCTAAGGATATGGACATGTGCATTTTATTTGGTGTTTGTTATGTTCATGATAAAAAAATGTAAAAAAATTAAAATGAATGGGTTGGGTTAGATGATCTCTAAGGTCTCTTCCAACTTTAATTCCTGTGGTATAAGGAAATTTGGCAAAGCCCTTTGTGGCTTAAGAGGGAAGGGAATTAAGGGTGAGGGAAGTTTGTGGATGAATTGCCACAAGGTAGTTACACAGCTTTTTCCATTACTTGGAGAAAGTAGCATTGTCAACCTCATAGCATTCAAATGTAAAACATTAATATTGTTATATTCTGGTTTTTGGCAACAAACTTTGTGTGGAATATAAATTTAACATTTTTTAAAAGAAAATAAAACTTACCATCAAATACAAGAAACAACCCAAATCACTGGGTTCTCTGAAAAGGTCTGTGAGACTTTGAAGCTCCATAGCACAGTATCACTGATATACAGATGTTACTTGTTTTCAAAGACGGCTAATGACATCAGGGGGGTGATGTGGATTTAGCTGAGATAGTGTTACACCAAATAATCAGCCTTACTCTTTTTTTAGTCATTGAAGTCCAGTGGCAAGACAAAAGTCAAGCCAATTGGCAATGGATGGCTTGGCATATAATGGCAGGACAGATGTCAGGCCAAGGGGGGAAGCAATGTGGTTCAGGTGCTATAGGTGAGATTTGGGTGAATCAAGAGGATACCAAAGGTACAGATCTAAATATAAATAGATATAGACAGATTAAGATATATGCACATATGTGTGTATATATATGTATATACACACAAATAAACACATATACATAGTTATATAGATAAAACTTATATTAAGTACTTCCTATTAGCCAGGAATAGCATCCACAAACAGAAAGACCTCACCATCTATAGGGGATTCCTCTTCCATTTGTCTATGAATCGTAAATGTGCTGAATGCCTTGAGTAAGCAACACCTTCTCTAGTTTATTTTTTTCATGATTTTAATATTAAGAGGGTCATTGAACATAGTTATCTCTATGATAACATTTATCAAGGAGTCATATATGATTTTAATGTATGCATGAAAAACACTTTGTTAGAACAGAGACTTTAAGACTATTTTACTCTATTGGGTCAAAAGTTTTGAATTCTATGTAGCTTTTAGTAACTCAAAATACTATACAGATCTAGTTTGTATTGGAAAGTAATTGGCAAAAATCTACTTGATGCCTTCTTATATTTTCACCAAAGATGCCTTAGATATTTATGTAGACCTTTTTCATAATGATTTTATTAAGAAAATAGACATATGTATATAGATAGATAGATAGATAGATAGATAGATAGATAGATAGATAGATAGAAATTGATATTCTCTTATCCACTATTTTGGGGATAATAATATGGTTCATCTTTTCCCCCTTTGTTCTTAAGGCATCTTTTCTTCCAAGAGATATAAAATGATTCTTTAACAGATTTAAGATTGTTCTCCAGCACAGCTTTTCTCAGTGTACTATTGGGCAGAGCCACTCCTTCATACTTCATCTTCTTAAGCACTTTGTTATCAATATACTGATGTCTTAGGTATCGGGTTTCAATGGTCATAATTCCTCTGTCATTGACAATAAAAACAAAGTGGTATAGAAATATTGACAACTCAATGCAGATTGAAGCATAGTTTCTACTTTATTTTTCTTGGGTTTTTGTGTGTGTGTGTTTTCTTTTGCAACATGGCTATTGTAGAAATGTGTTTTCATGACTTTGTACGTATAATAAATATCATTGCTTGCCTTATCAAGTGGTGGGGGAGGGATTGAAGAGAGAATTTGGAGCTCCATTTTTTTAAATGAATGTTAATCTTTTTACATGTAATTGGGAAATATTTAATGAAATAAAATATACTAAAAATAGATGTCTGTTTCAGCTTTAAAACCTCACTGCCTCTCCAAGGAGAATTGTGACCCATCTTTCCCTTTAGTTGTGACTTCTTCATGCTTTCTAGTTTTTAATATTGTGAGAAAGCCAATATTGATATAGTTTAGTTCTTCTACTCATATATCAATGTTTTAGTGTGTGGATAGACAGAGCATTTATTAGCCACTTAACAATGTGCCAAGCACTGTACTAAGCACTAGAAATATAAATACAAGGAAAAAAGAGATAGTTTCTATATTTAATCTTATATTCTAATGGAGGAAAACAACCCATAAAAGGGAGATGGAAAATGGGTGGAAGCAGGGGCGGGGAGGATTTCCTCAAAGGGTCAGGGCAGCTATTGAGGAGGTATCCAGATATCCAGGTGAGGAGATAGGAGTGAAGAGATCATGGCATGGGCATGTCACAAAATGGAGGTCCAGGTTAAGGATTCACTAATCAGAAGAGAGGGACGGCAGTATCTCCTAAAAGGTAAGAAAGCTGCTGGTAGGGAGGTGAATATTTTTTTTTTTTAAAAAGCAATTGGGGTTAAGTAACTTGCTCAAGGTTACACGGCTAGTCATTTGATTTATGCTGGGTGCTCATTTTCTGAGGCCGGATCTGATCTCGGGTCATCCAAACTCCGAGGCCGGCGCTCTTACTCACTGCGCCACCTAGTCGCCCCTTTAGGGCAGTTGGGGTTAAGTAACTTGCCCAAGGTTACACGGCTAGGTTTTTGTTTATGCGGATTAAGTGTCGGAGGCCGGCTCCGAACTCAGGTCCTTCTGATTCCAGGGCCGATGCTCTATTCACTGCGCCACCTAGCCGCCCCAGAGGTGAATATTTTTTAAGAAAAAAATCTCAAATTTAGTCAAGTAAATATTTAGAGATGCTCTATAATCATTTTTAATGACCATCAACCCCATTTTCTATCTCTCCACTATCACCATTGTGAAAAATGAAGGCCATATAGGACCAAAGACTATTTTGTATTATCTTTTCTTTCATGAGCTGCTAAGGCCAAGAATTCATTGCACCACCATGCAGACCCTATCTGTACTTGGCTTTAAGATAGTAGACAGTCTGTCACCAGGTCAATCTCTCTCTCTCTCTCTCTCTCTCTCTCTCTTGGCTTTTTGGAGGGGAGAAGGCAGGGCAATTGGGGTTAAGTGACTTGCCCAAGGTCACACGGCTAGTAAGTGTTAAATGTCTGAGGTCAGATTTGAACTCAGGTCCTCCTGACTCCAGGACAGGTGCTCTATTCACTGTGCCACCTAGCCACTCCCAGGTCAGTCTTTAAAGACATTCTGGCATGGTAGAAACTTTCAAAACTCATGCTTCACTAATATAGCCTTTAAGAGGAAGACATTGGAGGAACATTATATAGAGAATCCTTTGAGAATATCAACTACTAGACAAATATTTAGGTTTAAATATTCATCAAAGTATTCTGATTGATTTATAAGCTAATGCAATATAGTATCACTTTGCTCAGAGGTATTGATTTACATTGAAATATTCTTTTCGCAAAATTTTCATTTTCATGGTAAATAGCTTTCAAATAAAATACACTTAGTTTTCACTAAAGAATCCTTTTCACTATACTTTGATGGCCAAAAACTGTTGATTCCTCAAGGCTGATATTTGCACAAAGGAAAGCTTTTAAAAAAAATTATTGACCAATATTTTAGTCCTAATGCAATTTGTTTCATTATAAGCAGTGGTCTACTGTGCAGAGCTCTGGATTTGGAGTGAAGAGGCCTGGGCTTAAGTCCTGGCCCTGCTATCTTACTATATACATGGTCTTTGTTGATTCATTTAATCTCATTAACCCTCATCTGTAAAATAAGGGAATTACAGATTTCCGCTATAATAGAATTTGAGAGCCAGAAAGAACTTCAGCAGTCAAACTCATACCCTAAAGAAATCCCCGTCATACATAACATATCAACAAGTAGCCACTAGTTTCTTGAACACCTGGAAGGAAGGGAATTCATTAGATCGCAAGTCCATCCATTCTACCTGGGACCAGCTTTGATAGCCTAAAGTTTTTCCTGACATCACACCCAAATTTGACCGTTTGTAACTTTCATCCATTGCTCCTAGGTTTGCCTTTTGGAGATAAACAGAATGAAGCTAATCCATCTTCCCCATGACAGCTCTTCAAATGCTTGGACATTGATGTCATGTCCTCTGTCTTCTCTTCTCTTCTCCAAGTTACCTGTCCACAGTTGCTTCAGCCACTTCTCATATGACATGGGTTCAAGGTACTTTATCTTCTTTAATGGCCTTCCTCTGGGATGGTCTCCAATATATAAATATCTTTTTTAAACTATGGTGCCCAGAATTATACACAACACTCCAGATGGGGTTTGATGATGGTGCAGTAAAGAGGGACTATTACCTTGTTTATTCTTGGAAACTCTGCCTCTCAACGCAGCCCAAGATCAAATTACCTTTTTTTTTTGACTGCCACATCATATTGTTGACTCAAATTGAGCTTACAATCCATTAAACCCACTAGATATTTTTTTCAGACAAACTACTGTCTATCCTGGACTGCCCTGTCTTGTACTTGTGATACACACACACACACACACACACACACACACACACACACAATCAAGTATACAATTCTATACTTGTCCCAAATGAATTTCCTTTTATTGGATTCAGCCTAATTCAACCTGTTAAGTTCTTTTTAGATCCTGACTGTTGTCTAGTAGATTCACTACCCTTCCTAATTTAGTGTCATTTAAAACTTGATAAAAATATCATCAGTGCTTTTATCTAAGTCATTGATAAGACTATTAAATGGTACAAGGACCAGAATAGATCTTGGAGGTATCTCCAGATTGGAATAGATGATCTTTTAAAGCTCCCTCTAACTCCAAAATTTATGAGTTCATAATTTCATGACCCTAATTACATTATGTACCTCACAGGGCTACTTTGAGAACCAAGTGAAATAACAGCTGTGAAGTGCTTTGTAAACTCTACAGGACTGTATAAATGTCAAGGGTTTGTTTTTTATTTTTTTTAAGCTAAACGTTTAAAGCCACAGCACTCCAGGCTAGCGGGATAAAGGAGTGACGTATGTTTCCCCCAACCACACTTGAAATTTAATCCTCGGAGTTACATGGCCATTGATCAGAATACCAAGAGGAAATGTCTTGTGGACAGTGAGATATGGCCCTCTAACAAAATGATCTCAGAGTCCAAATCACAGTGCACAGGACAAGGGGTCCTTTGGGTGGACCATTTCAGGCTGTTCTGAATAATGATGCTGGTGAAATTTTATTATTTTCTGTTTACTAAGGAGGGAAGGCAGATGGATGTTTTTCTTGTCTTCATTGGCCCTCATCGCTTCGTGTTCTTATAAGTTCTTGTGCAGACATACTCCACGACTTTGAATGAGTAGGTGTGCCAGTGAAGTGTAAACAAAACTAATTACTCTCCCAACTTCTTAAGCACTCTGCGTCTGAGATCAGCATGTGCATCATTTCAGCTGACACACACGCCAATGCTAACAGTCAAGGAGGAAAGAGAGGTGGCATAACAGATAAGGCATGTAGGAGGCAGAGTAGAAAGATAAGCAGTGGGCGGGGGGGGGGGGACGAAGGGAAAGAAGGCTGGGAGACAGAGGGAGGGAGGGAGAGAGGAAGAGAGAGACAGAGATACAGAGACAGACAGAGACAGAGACAGACAGACAGACAGAGACAGAGAGAGATTTTGCATTGGTCGTGTTCCATCCATGACAGCACGTTTTCAAACCTTCATGTTTTATTTGAAAACATAATTTTATTCTCCTGATTTGCTTTTTCTCTCCCTGGTTTTCAATTTTTAGAAATAGCTCAGGAAAGTTAAGCCGGTGTGGGCATCAGTGAATTTCAATTAGTGGACAGCTTTGTTGTTTCTCCTTAAGGTGAAATGATTAGTGGCAATGTGGCTTTTGGCAGTTCTTCATCCATAAATGCATGAATTTGTAGCTTTCTATTTCTAATTTAAGGAGAAAACTTAAATGCAGAAAATTAAATATTAATCAAGCTGCTTTTTATTGAAAAGATTAAAGTTTATGGGGGAAGAAAGAATACAACAGGCTAAGTTTAAAAATGAAGGGATGTATTGTTAAAGTAGGTGTTGTATTTGTCTAATATAGCCAGACTTGAAGTCATTTTTGACAAAGGTGATAATTGTTACTACAAAGCCAGGAAACAAAAATTTGAAAATATAATTTTTAGTTTGGTCTAAAAAAGACATGTGTGCTTTAAATTATAAAGTAATTACCTTGTTACCAACATCTGGCTATACTTTTACACATAGCATACATATGTATGTATATATGTATATATACACACATATTTATATACACACATGTATACATATACACATACCCCTGTTTAATGTAATATATTTACATACCCATATTTACATATGTAACAATTATTTGCTATTTGGTGTGGTGTTTATTGACATGAGAATTAAAGAACATTAGATCAAATCATATCAATGTAAAACAAACCAAGGTGATCCTTGCAGTTTTTTGGTGAGCTAGTGCTAGGGATTTTTTTTTTTTTATTCTTGTGTATTTGGCAGGCAGTCTACTTGGAGGGAGCTGCCTATATCATGTTAATCAAATAACATGTAATACATCATACTGATGAATTAAAGGACACACATTTATGTTTCTTCTTGGCTTACCCCAATCCATTTCTAGTTCTTTATGAACACAAGTAATAACCCTCTGTGATCTCTCTGGCTTGTATCCCCACCACTCTATTGAGACAGCTCTCTCCAAGAATGCTAATGATTGGGGCGGCTAGGTGGCGCAGTGAGTAGAGCGTCGGCCCTGGAGTCAGAAGGACCTGAGTTCGGATCTGACCTCAGACACTTAACGCACACACAAACAACAACAACAAAAAAACCTAGCCATGTGACCTCGGGCAAGTTACTTAACCCCAATTGCCCTCCAAAAAAAAAAAAAAGAATGCTAATGATTGATTTTAAATCAAGTATCTCTATTTTGTTGTTCACCCACATAAATGGGTGAATGTGGGTGAATCCCAAATCTGTGTCTTACTCCTCAATATCTCCCTAGAGTTCCAGTCCCATTTTCCCTATTGCCTTCTGGTTTGCCCCTGCAGGCTTGGCCTGCTAACACTTCAAACTCAACATGTCCACTACTGAATTCAGAATCTTCAGACCCCAAACCTGTTCCTATCCCTAACTTCACTCTTCCATGGTAGCACCCTTATTTCACCTCTTGCTCATGCTTCGTAATCCGAGAGCTATATTTCACTGCACATGCTTGATCATTGCCAAGTCCTACTGATTTCATTTCTAAATTAAAGCTTTACATATCCCTCTGTTCTCTCAGTTGTTTTGCTTGGTTATTTGTTTTTTGTACTTCATTCTCAAAGAGCAGCAGGAATATGATGCCATGACTTGCAAGTGAATTGGATTTAAGTGAGGGAGGACTGTGCAAGGTCCTCAGCCTCACCTTCTCCTCCAGAGCCATCTGGGTCCAGTGGCAAGATATAGGTCAAGATGGCTGGGGATGGCCCAGGATGGAGTAGGAGACCTTGGCCTTTTTATTTAAGGTCTTTCCCAGGTCTCAGTTTGTTTAAGCAATGCTCATTCAGTGATTAAGGCTAGGTAAGAAGAAATGAGGTAGAGAATGGCCTCTTTTTACCTAGTCAAAAAAAAAATCAATCTGGGAGGGAAAGACCTTCAGAGTTTCTGGCTAAAACAGACACAATTGCTATTTATACTCACCCTGAGCCATCAGAGCCCAAACATAATGATTCTCCACAGCCCTCAGTTAGGGTGTCCTTTTGTCTTGGCCAGGCTACTGTAATCGCCTCTTCGCTGGTCTTCATTCCAATTTCTCTTCAGGCCATCCCCCACACTGATAATTCAGTACTTTGATCAAATCACACCTCTAATAAAAACTTCAGTGGTTCACTGAACAAACTTTCAACTCCCCAAACTGGGTTTTAAGGCTCCCTACAACCTGGTTCCAACCTATCTTTCAATTCCTATATCATGTTACTCCCTTCCTTGTGTCTACTATGTGATAGTTAAGGGCTAGTCTATACAACTTGTTCTCATTATATTCTTTTCAATTTCCATGTTTTTGTTCAAAGACTCTTCTTCCCACTCTGCCTGTTGAAGTCCCTTCCTTTCTTTAAGACCCAGAATGGGTGCCATGTCCTCCATGAAGCTTTTTCTAAAACACTCCTTCCTGCAATTGGAAGAAAATTCTCAAATTTCTTCACACACTGGACATTAATCACAGCCTCTCTTGTTTCATAGTTATTTGGGTACAAGTCTTTCTCCTAGTTAGGGAGGACAATGACTTAGTTTTCTAAGGATGAGGTCTCCATTGAATCTTTCTAACACTAATGTCTAAAACAGGGGCTGTAAACTGCAGCTTTGAGGGTCAAATCTGGCACTCTGCCTGTTTTTGTATAGCCCTTGAGCTAAGAATGATTTTTATATTTTAAAATAAAGTTTTATTGTATTTAAAAATGTAAAAAACATGCTTAGCCAGGGCAGTACAAAAACAGGTGGTAGATTAGGTTTGGTCCTCAAGCCTATAGTTTGCCAGCCATGCTTTAGAACAATAATTTGCTTGCAGTAGAAATTTAATAAATATCAATGGAATTGAAAAAAATCAGTAAAGAAAATTAGTTGACAATTTTAAGAAATCTTTTAACTATTGCAATGATTGGGCCCTGTGATAAGCAGAAGTTGCTGAGAGACACATTTTGGCTATAATTCAGAAGGGAAAACCACTTAATAGTTTTAACCATCCAAAAGTGGAATAAATTGCCTCAATAGTTCCTCAATGAGGGACTCAATTGAGTTCCTCATCCAGCATACTGATCAAGTAGAGACCAGAAGACCATTTATTTGGTATACTATAGAACATTCCATTTTAGGTACTAGTTGAATTAGATGTTGTTTGAGGTCTCTTCTACATTTGAGTCTGTGAGTTCAATAATTTGCAGAACCTCATGGCAATTTGCACCAAGTATGATAGAGAGGATAAATAGATGATAGGTAGAGACAGACAGATAGATGGACAGACAGAAAAACTGACAGACAGACAGATAGAGAGATAGATAGAAGAGGGGGGATGAATAGTTTTTGGAAATCATGTGGTGCTTTTAATGATGTCAATCTCTCAGTCCAAAAGCCCATCTTTTAACACCAGTATTTTTTTCAGTAATGAAATATGGTTGCAAATCATGGAACTCTATGATCACAAAAGAATAACAATTACAGGTAAACCAGAAGGCAATAGAAATATTCATGGTGGGTGTAAGACAGTCAAAGTATATTACTAATGATAACTTGTACACCAAATGCAACATTATAAGATTTAAATTAGGGACTGTAATGGCAGGAAAAGGAGAAAGATTGGTCATGTCCTGTTGTTATGGAGGAGGAGGAAGAAGAGTTGAAGGAGGAGGATGAGGAAGGGGGGGAGGAGGAGAAGGAGAATTTCCCAACTTCTGCTTGAATTGGCAGGCTGGGTCCCCAGAGGGCAGCTATTGCAATGTTCCAGAGCAGGCCTGCACAACATATGACCTACGGTCTCCTTACAGCCCACCAAAAGATTTTGGGAGGCCCACAAAAAATGTAGAGGCTGCAGAAGAAAGTAAAAATGGAATGGGTGCTTTGTCTATGCCCTGCTTAAACTAGTCTCTACTGTACCCATTATGTAACTTGGAGGGTGGGTTGCCACTGTGTACTCTCTCCTGTTTGTCACAAGACCCACGGAGGAGTAGCAGTCATCTCTTTTCACTGTTTTCAGTCATTACTGGCATTGAACAGGGACAAAGTGAATACAGTCATGGGCTAACAAACTGATGCCCACTATGCAATGAGCCACAACAACACAAGGGCTTCTTCCCCTCTCGTGCTGTGTGGCTGCCCTCCAAGTTACACAAGTGTCTGACATTCTCTCCAAGGTCAGATACACAGTTCAGTATTTCTAGGTATGTGAGCAGTTGCTGAGGAAATTTTTTTGGTTCTAATATTAAAGTTTTTGGAGTGGCTTTGTAAAATGAGTGATAAAAAGAAATGAAAGATCAAATCAGACCACAATCTGGGGTGGACAAATAGATACTTGCTTACTTACACAAAAGACAAAATATCGTGCCTTGTTTGTAGAGAAGTAATAGCCGTTCCAAAGGAATATAATCTTCATTACCATTTCAAATCAAAACATCCTGACTTAAGCAAATTGGACACCAATGAAAAACAAATTAAAGCATCCAAATTATTGAAAAATCTCAGTGGGGAACAACGGTTTTTCAAGAAAGTAAACTCAGAAAATGAGGTGACTGCTAAGGTTAGTTTTCAGATTTCTAAAGAAATTGCTGCTGCTGAGAAATCTGTCACGGAAAGTGACTTCATAAAGAAGTGTTTGCTGATTGTAGTTCCTGGATCATGTCCTGATTTTTTTTTAAAGTGTTTTTGAGAAAAGTCTAATCATTAATTATACCTTTACTTAAAAAGTGGGCCACTAAAATCCCATCTACAGTCTGAAGAAATTTAGCTTATTTTAATTTTGCCTATCTACTATATATCTCTATATATTTCTATATCTACTATCTACTGCCAAGTTGAGTAGGTCTGTTCTAGAGATAACTTTCAGAAAGTGTACTTTTACTACTGTAGGTCCTGAATGTCAAATGCAGTTGACCCCACTGATATTCATCCAGTAATCTTAGTTATTTTTTACTAAAGGTATTTGTTCATATAGGATGCTAAAGACTGTTATATACATCATTATCTTAAAAACCTGGTTCACTCTTTCCCACAAATACATACAGCTTCCATGGGAGGAATAAGCTTAAATTCAGACTGTAATAGTAGTGAGGCACACATGTAAGAAATATGTGTTAACAAGATTTAAATCACGACACCTGCTCTTGACATCCTTCTCTCTGTGTAGAGACCTCATGGGGCTCATAGGAATATGGTACAAATGCTGCACCATTACCCCTGAAAGGAAGACCCCCAAAACATTGGGTATATCCTTTGTGTAGGCTTTATAGAAGGATACAACTAAAAAACTGCACAGGATGAGAAGGCATGGATATGTTGTAATTTCTTAGAGAATGCCCATAACGATGAAATAAAAATTTATCTAAGTTTTGGCTTGATTTTGTAATGGACATTCATAGATAAAAGAAGTAAAATTGTCATTTAACTTATCATAGCCAAGAATTACCCCTGCAACAAACAAATGGCTGCACATGTATTTTATATGAACATATATACATATATATACATGCTTAATGCATATACTTAAATTAATACACATAGTTTAATAATTGGTGTATTGTTTATTGACATGAAGATGAGAAAACTTTAAAACAAATCATTTCAATGTAAAATGAAGCCAAATGATACAGAAATTCTTTTCATGTAATACTAAGCATATTTTATATTCCTGTGTATTTAGCAGATAGAATACTCTAGGTTGGATTTTGGGGAAAAGGGAATGAGTTTAATTTTATATATGTTGATCATGGCAGTCCTGTGTCTCCCTTCCCAAGTCTTCTCTTCCCTAGTATCCTATTTTTTCATAGCTATAATTTCAAGGATCCTTGGTTTTGTCATAGTAAATTGTCTCTCCACTGATACAGATGGCAGCTCCTCTGTGGATAAGCTGCTGTAAACAAATATACATACATACATACATACATACACATATGCATACATACATATATATGTGTGTGTGTATATATATATACATATATACATATACACACACACACACACACATATATATATATATATATATATATGTAAAATTATCTATGATCTACCTTCTGGTGACTGTCTTGTCCATACTTAATCAGGCTGATCTTCGAGTGACTGACATACAGTCCATCTATGCTGCCATACTCAATACTTTTCCAGCTTGGTACAACTTGCTAGATCTTATGTCCCATTGGTATAATTTTCCAGTAACCTCCGTGCCACAATGATGCAATGAAGTACTGTAGAATTTTGGTCTTAATAAAGCTTCAAAATCCCTTTCTTATTCTGTGTGTCATTTCCTGGATCTGGGCCATTTTACAAATGTCCCTCTTAAAATATGGCCTATAGAATATAATACTCCAGATGTGGTCTGACCAGTGCAGAGTTTAGTGGGACTATTACTTCCTTTATTCTGGACACTATCCCTCCATTAATATAGTCTGTGATTGCCTTTGATGTTTTCGCTGCAGTTAAATAAAACCCAGGTGTTTGGATTTTTTACATGTGAACTGCTGTTAAGTCATATCTTCACCATTCTGTATTTGTGCAACTGATTTTTTTTTAACCTAAGTGCAGGACTTTACATTTTTCCCTATTAAATTTCACCTTGTTATTTTCAAACCATCCTTCCAACCTGTCAAGACCTTTTTGAATCTTGTTTCTTTCATATAACATATTAGCTATCTCTGCCAACTTCATGTCAGTTGCAAATTTGATAAGCATACAAATTTGATAAGTGTGCTTTCTCTATCTTTATTCAAGCCATGGACAAAAATATTGAAGAGGACGTGGTCTAAGACAGACAGCCCTGTGGTTGCTGCAAGAGACCTCCTTCCAGATTAATATAAAACCATGGATTTTTCCTGAGAGGAAGTATGGAATAATGAATAGAGCGTTGGCATTGGAAGTAGAAGGACTTGCATCCAGGTCTCACCTCTGCTGTGTATTGACAGTGTGTCCCAGCGAGCCCAAAGTCAGTCCCTGATTCATGACACCAGACTGTAGCTTCTCCAAGCTTTTGGAGGTCATTGTCAAGAGATGATACACCTTGAACTGACAGCTCCTGACTCCTATCTGAAATCTATAAATTTATATTACATACTCTCACAGTTTCCTTACTGCAACAAAGCAATCTCTTATGGATACACTACCCCCACTCACCATAGCAACTTTCCCAAACCATACATCCCTTCTTAAGTCTTTCATAACACTTCCTCTCCTCAGCCTCTCATTTATAGATTATACTTCATAGTTCATTGAAAAAAGAAGGCCATTAGCTGAGACTTCCTGTAGTGCCAACACAATATTCACAGTGTTGATGGCGATTGTAAATATGCCAGCATAGTGCTCAATCACAAAATATAACAGATTCTCCATATAGAAGACAGAAATAAAACATTTATCCAGACACCAGAAAACCAAATCCCAATACCAGGAAACCAAATCCATCATAGCAACATAGAAGTTAATAGACCACAAAGCAGCAGAGAGCCATACCATTCTTGAGCCTTCCCACAAACCAATGCTCACAAGCCTAGATGTCTGCCTGGGTGTGTCCTCTCCTCCCTCTGTCTCTATCTGCTCTTACTCCCAGCTTTCTGTGGACTCTGCTCCACCCTTCAGCAAGCTCTTTCCACTTGATTACATTACCATATTAGGGGACAGGGAAGATCTTCAAATCAGGGAAATTTTTCAAATTCCTTTAGTCTTATTAAGGGGCGGGGAAGATCTTTAAGTTTCCATTCCCATTACACCTCCCTTATCTTCAATCTTTGTCTCTCCCCACTCAGATATCTTCTCCTATTTTCTCTTCTTTCACCCTTGTCTTACATATACATAGGGCCTTTCTGCTTGGCAAAGCAAACCCCAATCCATGCACTCTTGATCTCATTCCATCTCATAGATTGCATCTTCTAGCCTCCCTGATCTCATTAATCTTCGGGGTCTTCTAATTTATTACCTGTTTGTGTCTCCTTCAAAGTCAGTCAATAGGCATTTACTAAGTGCTTACTATGTGCCAGGTGGGGCAGCTAGGTGATTCAATGGATAGAGTACTCAGTGGAAAGAGTATCCCTTGCTGTTCTCAAAACCAGGTTGCCTCTGGTACCGATTTATTCTTTGGAAACCTGCTTTTCCTTTCTTTGAAGCAGTTTATACTTCTTAAAGTAACTTCAGGCACTCTGATTTCAAATATACCTTAAAGGACACTGATGAAGAAAATAGTGTTTGTTTCAATTCAACAAACTTATAATTATCTACTGCAGTTTTTATGTACTACGTTTAGAAATAAATGCTATGGATAAAAACTCAAAAATGAACATAATCCCTGACCTCATTGAACTTCTTCTGGAGACAAGGAGATGAGCATTAATTAAGTGCCTACTATATGCTAGGCATTGTATTAATCATTTTATTAATCTTATTTCATTTGACCCTTACAGCAACCCTGGGAGGTTGGTGCTATTATTATCCTTATTTTACAGTTGAGGAAACTGAGGCAGTTAGGGTAAATGACTTACCCAGGATTACACAGTGAATAAAATGTCTGAGGCCAGATGTGAGCTCAGGTCTTCCTGACTTCACATCCAGCACTCTATCCACTGTGCCATGTAAAAGGAATTCCATTTTTCCCCCTCTTCAGTACATAGGTATTTCTGAGGAGAACTGATGGCTCTTGTCTCCCACCTCCTATTAAATGTTTTTGTTAGCAGCAGCTTCAATAGCTCATCCAGCTATCTGTTGGAAGAACAGACTCCTTCAGACTGCCTCTACCTGATGAGAAAAACTGGTATGGGAAGGAGGCAAACCACTCCAATGCCAGAAAAGAGAGGCTTAAAATTGTAATTAACTAACATGAGCCAACATGGAATTGGGAAAAGACACTCTCTTGTAGTGTACTAGAGATTTTTATTTTGTCTTTGAGTTCCTGGGCAATCATTCTTAGAGGAAGCATGGTGCTGTTATAACCTCCTTAAAAAAAAAAAAAAAGGCTTCTGAAACAGACAAACCTAGCTTTGGAAGAGGCTTTTTGTGCAGCAAACTCGTCCTGGCTAGGCCCCCATATCTAGTGCTACCTGAGAACTACAGAGAGAAGCTTCAGAGAATAGTAAAGGAGTACATTACCAGGTAACAAAGACTCATCTTGTTTTCTGGGAGCAGTTGGAGGCAAGAGCTGTTGGAAGTAGCAACATTTAATTTTTCCTTTTTTATTGCTTTATTCCATAAATTAAAAATAAATTTAAAAAATAAAATATTTTAATGAAATTTAAAAAAAGGAAATAGCAACACTATGCAGCTAGCTGTAGGGCTGCATAGGGGAGTGTGGTCATCAAGGAACAATGGCAAAGTGCTCTTATGCATGGAATTATTGTAAAAGCCTGAAGGGACTGTTGATCACTATGAAGCTTATTTTCCTTTTTAAAATGTTTTTATTGCTACCTATTGTTTTAACATCACTGTTATTCTCCAATATATCTTTCTTCTCCCGGATCCAGAGAATCATATAACAATAAAAAAGAGAGAAAAAAGTAGTTCACTAAAATGAACCAACACATTTATTATTACTATTACAATTTTTTATCTAGTTTTTTAGAAAAAGTGCTGATATAAACATTTCATTCTGTTTGACATCATAGTATTATGCCAGACCGCTAGTCCTCCAGCTCTGAAAACAAGGGAGGAAAGTGCATTCTTTATTCCTTCTTCAGTCTAGCTTTGTCCTTCTAATTACAAAGCATTGAGTTTTTATTTTTGTTGTTTTTTCTTTCTATTTATATATCTGTAGTCATTTTGTATATTGTTTTCTTGGTTCTGCTTTCTTCACTTTATATCAGTTGCAAAGTATACACACATACCTACACACAAGTAAATATATACATAGATATGTCCACACACATACATATATGTACCTGTCTGTAGGTATATATACACATAGTGGATAGGGCTCTAGACCTGGAGTCAATAAGAACAGAGTTCAAATCCAGCCTCAGATACTTATTAGCTGTATGACCCTATGCAAGTGACTTAATCTTTGTTTGCCTTAATACACTGGAGAAAGAAATGGTAAACCATTCCAGGATATTTGCCTAGAGAACCCCACAGACAATATGGTCCACGGGGTCATGAAGAGTTGGACACAACTAATGCACAGACACACACACACACACATATACATACACATACATATATGTGTATATATGTACACATATATACACATGCATACATATATATGTATATGTGCATATATACACATACACATATACATATGTACACATATGCATACACACATCTTCTGTCCTCATCTAAAGTTTTCACACTCGTTACTTCTTACAGCAAAGAAATAATATTCCATTATATTAATGTACCTCCAATTTATTTAGCCCCTTCTTAAATTGATGAGAATCATCTCATGCAATAGTTAAGGTGTCAAGCCTGAAGTTAGGAAGATCTTATCAAATCCAGTCTCAGACACTTACTAGCTATATGACCTTGCTGTTTGCCTCAGTCTCTCAACTATAAAATAGGGATAATAATAACACCTGCCTCCCAGGATTGATGTAAGAATCAAATGAGATAACAAATGTAAAGCTTAGAATAGTACCTGACATATAGTAATCACTATATAAATGTTAGCAATTATTATTTTTATCATCATAATTATTCATCTGTGTCCAGTTCTTTGCTATTACAAAAAGTGCTGATATAAATATTTTCATCCACATAGGATTTTTCATACTCTCTTCAACCTATTCAATGGTATCTTCCTAGCAATGGAACATCTGGGTGAAAGGGTGTGAACCCTTTTAGTTATTTTCTAAGTATAATTCTAAATTTTGTCCCAGTATGGCTGGACCACTTCACATCTCCCCCAACATTTATTAATATTTTTGTCTTCCCACAACACTCCAACATTCACTTGATAGTTATTTTATTGCTTTTGTATCCATTAACTTTTCAGAGTAACTTTTTTTGTGACTTGTGAGCCTGTGTGTTGTAGGAAGAATTAGTGATAACCTCTGGTGGGTGATAGAGAATGGGAAGGTAAGATACTAAAGTTTCCAGATCATCCAGATGGGGACAATGAGCCAAAGAAGTGAAAAGTCTCCTAAAATGAACCTGGGACTTTTACATCAGGAATGACTCTCAGACATGTACTATAATACATAGTAAAGTGAAATCCATAGCAATGAGAAAAAAGATCAGCCTAAATACCTGTATCAGAGTAACAAAGCAGATAAAAACCACATTTTGTCCACACTATGACATGCAACTGGATAGACAGTTGAATTAATCCATCAATATGACTATCTTACACAGGTGTTGTTACTGATGGATGGACAATGAATTTGGCTCAGGATTTAGTAGAAGATTGGGTGGACATACTTTTTGGAAATTGCATCGTGATTTTAGTGATCTCAAATCGTTCTCTTACACAAAACCCCATTACTTTAACACTAGTGTTCTCCTGATAATACTCCATGTCTACAAAACAAAATTACAAATAACCTAAAGGATACTATAGGGCATGGCAGATATTATTAGGCTATAGCATTTTATTAATTATTATGTATGTGAAAATAAAAGTGCCATGAAAGAAATAATTGTAAAATATATGACTGGAAAAGTACTAGAGATGTAGTGAGAGTAAGGGACAAAATATGAATGGTCCAAGCATTATACTGGTTCTCCTAAGTTATTAAAAAAAGAAAACAAGGGGAAAGCCCTTGGTGCCTTGGGCAGATTTTCTATAAAGAATTTTTTTTGGAGGGGGAAGGCAAAGGAAGAGATAAAAAGACATGAAGAGATGATGGATCTTGTAGTTCAGAAGACCTAGGTTTCAAGTTCTTCCACTGACAAATCACTGACTGTGACCTGGACACACTCTTCATCAACTTGTCGATCAAGATTCTAAGTTGCTGCAAGTTGCTGATTTGTATTGGGTAAAGCAGTTTCTACTCTGGTGAAATCTGGGGAAGAGTAAGAAGAAGGAGTGGAAGGAGGAGAAGGAGAGATGGAAGGCTTGTGATGTTCATTGTAGGAAGGATGAACCATACCAATGAAATTATAGATAAATCAAAGTACAAAGGAGCTGGAGCCAGCTCAAATCAGTTTTCACAAGCTGATTGTTAAAATTACAGAATGAGTATTTACATCTCAGAAATCAGGAAATGCTAAAAATCAGAGCTTGAATTATTGTTTTGTTGAATTCTAGACTTGAGAAAGCAATGTAAAAATGTTAATAATGCAGACTAAACTTTAAAAGCATGTTTTGCATACTTTTTTTATTTTTTGGAGATCTGGTTGTAAAATACGTACCAGCACTCTGTCAAAGATACTTCCATCTATGACATTTCCTTGATCTAATAATCTAAGTTTTTGATTGGTCGGATTTTTGTTTTAAGTTTAAAATTATGATTTCACTGGTTCAGGGAACTCCTCCTATCAATGTAAATCGCAACTCTAATTCAACTATCTTCTTAGATAGTGTTACTTAGAGTGGAGGTGTCAATCTGTAATGGAAATGCAGATTTAAAGATCTTCCCTGCCCCTAGCTTAAGTGCACCTGGAGCCTGTGGTGGGAGGCTTGTTTTTCTGGAAAGCCCACACCTTGATACTTTGTGATTGGGCAGTGGGTCAAGGAGGTTGTTACATTCTCTGAGCCAAGAGAAGGCTATATAAGCCCTGAGGAGAGGCTTTGCTTTGGGGCTCACTTTGAGAAGTGTTGTGTGATTTGACCAGATGAGACTCTGGGAAGCCGTTGTTGAGAGACCCCCGGCTTTGAAAACCCAGATGTCGATGCTTCCCTCTCTGGTAACTGTGATTTGGTATTGATGTATGTAATGTTGGGACAGTTTGGAAGCCTGTCTGTAACTCTGAAGTTCTGTAACTCTGAAGTTTGGGGTGCTGACCTTTTTCCCCTGAACTAGGTAATGTGTGTTTGTTTGATTAAAGTAAGCTTGTTGACCCATTTTGAGTTGCTTTCCTTTTGAGAAGCAGATCTGGGAACCTGTGTTGGCAGCTACCCTGGGGATATTGGGGTGCTTGCTGCTACACAATCTCAAATGCATAGGAGAACCATGAATTCATACATCACGACCCCAATGAGCCTAATACTGACTCAGATAACCACATGTTTTTATCTATGTTTTAGTATATTTTTATTTGTTTTGTTAAATAGTTCCCAATTGCATTTTAATTTGGTTCAGCCACACTTGGAAGTGTTGCAGGCCTCCTGTATCGCTTTGCTCTAGCACTAAGGTTAAGGGGCTTGGCTAGAATCACAGAGGGGCAGTATATATAAGAGGTAGAACTGGAAGTTTCTAATCATGGGACCCATTCTCTGTCCATTTCTCAGATGCAGCCTCTTCAGTGTATGTAGTTTGCTCCCCCACCCTTTCCCTCCTCAAAAAAAAAAAAAGATTTATATTGTAACTTATTTCCCGAACTGGAGTTTACTAACTTCATATTCTTTCTCTGTTTCCTCTATTTTATTTATCTGTTTTGGGTGGATGGGGTTGGGAGCGTGAGGAAATTGGGGTTAAGTGACTTGCCCAGGGTCACACAGCTAGTAAGAATCTGAGGCTGAATTTCAATTCAGGTCCTTCTGACTCCAAGGCAGGGCCAGTGTTCTATCTACTTTGCTACCTAGCTGCCCCGTTTGCTCTATAATTAAAACTTTATGATTAACTTGTAAGTCGCTGAACAGTAAAATCAATAAATTTATTACCTTGCCACCACATAGATGTTTTTGGTTGAGTACTTGTTGTTGTTCTTTGTCCTTTGATTTTACAGAAGTATTAATGACATCACAGGGTGATGTCTTGATTTGTGCAAGAATCAGATTTAAGTGAGGCAAAGCCATCAGCTTCCCTCTCTTCCTCAATCATCGAAGTTCAGTGCGGGGATGAAAGTCAAAGTAGTCTGGCTATGGCCTGAGATTTAGTGGATGACCATGACATCGTCAATATCTGACCAAGCTCTAAACACTCCACAGCTCTTACTTCAGCTGCCTTCATGGCCCATTCTATCAGGGGAAGTCTTCATGCTTGAAGTAGACATTCCCCTAATTCACTGATGGGTATGAGGCCTGCTGATTACCTTCAAACTAGTTTAGCCCATCTACCAAGAAGATTATACCAGGATCAGGATATAGCCACTGAAAATGCTATAGTCTAAAGTGAGGGTGGGAGGACAGTTGGAGAACGTAGTATGTGCTAAGTAATGGAATGATCTGTTTGCTTCACACTTTTCATTTTTTTGTATTTAAAAATCTTTTTAAAAAGATATTGACCTAACTATGCCAATTCTATTCACACATAATTTTCCAATGGCTTTGGACCAAAAAAAAAAAATGACCTCACTAGCATTCTAGATAATTTTAACAGCTTTAAATGAAGCTATTATATATGGAAAGTATTTTTTATGGAAATGACATTGTGCCAATGCTTGGAACAAATCACTGTAAAGTGCAAGAGTTTTAGAACTAAACCCAGGTGGCATTAGCAATGAAATCCTTCCATTCCTCTACATGCAGAAGACTAGACACCCCACTTTCCCACCTAGAAAGAGGAAAAAGACTTCTCTATAGGCCTAGAAAGGTGACATAGAACCTGTTACACAGTTAAGTGAAGCTAAAGCTTTTACAATGGAGAAACTTTGGTCATCTGGAAGTGATTATGCTTTTACCTTCTCTGAGTAACCCCCATAACATACTAGTTAGCACATTCTAGCCCAAAATTCCTTGGAATGTACTCCCTTCTCCCCCTGACTGTTAGAATCCTTCAAGGCTCAGCTTAGGAGTCACTCCCTATAGGGAGTCTTCCCAGATTTCCCTTGTTGCTGGTGCTTTCTCCCATCTCAAATTACCTTGCATTGGACTTCTGCTGTTTACACATGATTCCCCACCCCCACCCCTTTAGTAAAATGTAAATTCCTTGAGGGCTGCTTTTCAATCTTGTTTTTGAGCCTAGTAATGGGTATTTAATAAATGCATGTTGGATTGCATTGCATTGGATATTTCTGGATCATTTAAAGACTTGTTCTGTTATATCCCTCCATAATAACAAAATCAAATAGGTATTCTTCTCTAATGCATTGAGATTCCTTGAAAGAAGTTCTGGTTCTTAGGCTGAAAGAACCTACAGTGGAACTAATAAAACTCTATAGCCACATCTTCCCCTTCTTCTCTATTACCACAGTATCCAGCTGTTAGTGATGCTGCCATTTTCTCAGTCTTCTGTTTTCAAAACTTTGAGTTCAATGTCTCCCTCACCTCCCTTAGCCAATTAATGATCAAGTACTGTTGATTCTAATTATGCAGTAATGTTCAAATCTGTTTCCTTCTTTCTACTCCTATTTTTCTCCACCATAATATGGACCCTTCTTACCACTTGCCAAGAGTATTACAATAGTCTAGAAGGTCTTCTCACATCTACTTTCTACCTGGAATTTTATTTTTTATATCATTGTTGGAAGGATATAAATGTGAAGTAAAAATATTCCTTATGGGGAGATCTGACTCTGTTATTCTTTGGTTCTAAAAAACTTGAACAATTTCCTATTGCCAATTGAATTAGTTAAATAAAAAAAGAAAAACACAACAATTTTGTTTGGCTTCAAGGTTTTCACCAATCAGTAGCCACATTACCTTTTTCATGTATTTGTTGTTGCTTGGTCATTTTAGTTGTGTCTGATTCTTTTGTGACCCCATTTGGGGTTTTCTTGGCTAAGGTACTGTAGTGGTTTGCCATTTCCTTCTCCAGATCATTTTGTAGATGAAGAACTATTTCTTCAGAGGCAAACAGGGTTAAGTGACTTACCCAGGGTCATGTAGCTAATAGTGTCTGAGGCCAGATTTGAACTCTGGAAGGTGAGTCTTCCTGACTCCGGGCCTAGCACTCTATCCATTGTGCCACCTACCTGCCTTACTTTGTGCTGCTCATCTCTTTATATTCTATCCTCCAGACAAATTTACCTACTTGCCATTCCCTGCCCCCCCCAAATGTCCTTCATTTTCTCGCTGTGCTTCTGCTCATACTGTTGTCTTAGGTGCAAAATTGTTCCTTTTCTATGATGTCTCCCCTGAAAATTCCATGGCTAGAGATCATTCAAAGACCACTTAAAGGAAAATGGAAAGGATATTTTGTCAGGAGAAGAGAAGATTTAGGTGTGGTACAGGATAACTGTCTTGTACTGAGATAAGACATGGCACCATAGAAGTCAGGAGATTGCTTTGCATCCCAGCTTTGGCATTTCTTCATTTTGTTTCCGTGGGCAAATCCTTTAAGCTTTCTGAGCCTTGCTTTTCTTATCTGTAAAATGATAGTAAGACTACCTTGAAAATAGCCCAGAGTGCCTGAAAAGAAAACAGTAAACCTTAAACACAGAATAAATGTTGTTGTTTTTTTACAATTTGAAAGATCACCTTATAGAAGAGAGATTAAATTTAGACTGCCTTGCTCCAGAAAGCAGATCTAGGATCAAAGGGTAGACATTTCAGAGAGACAGATTTTGACTTGATATAAGGGAAAACTTCCTAAGAATAAGAGCTATATACTAAAGTGAGATGTGCTGTCCTAGGAAAATTGGGTTACTGTCAACTGGAGGTCTCCAAATAGAGGCTACATGATTACTCACTTGGGGTCATTGAAGAGGGCACTCCTGTTCACATGTGGGTTGAAGCAGATGACCTCTGAGTTCTCATACTACTCTTTTGTAGCTTTCTCATGAACTTCTTATGTACTATTGAATGCTAAAGCTCTTAGGATAGCTTTAAAGCATTATATATAAATGTAAGATTCTCATTATTCTAGTTCAAAATAGTATATGCTATTGGTATATTGACTTATTCTCCTGATATAATTAGATATAGGTATAGATACATGCATATGTGTATATCTATATATGTGTGCATTGACATGTGTGTATACATACATATATGCATACATATACACACATACATATATGCATTTTGTATACACATATATATGAAAATAGATAACACATAAAATATATGATGTCTCTATATATGTACTGTGTATATAAATACATATATATTATGCATAGATATAGATATAGACATAGGTATAGACATAGACATAAACATAGACACAGACATAGACAAAGACATATATATGGATATGGATATAGATATAGATATAGATATAGATATGGATATAGATATAGATATAGATATAGATATAGATATAGATATAGATATAGATATAGATATAGATATAGATATAGATATAGATATAGATATAGATATGATGTCTCCTGATACATCACAGTCTCTGGGGCCGAGGAACCGTCTTCTTCCTGAAGCCTTTCCTAATTTCCCCAAACTGCTAATACCTTTCCTCCCAAACTATCATGTATTTTTATACCATGTATACCATGACATATATACACATGCATATGTATAGGTATACAAGTATATACCATGTACATGTGCATATTAACTTTATGTTTATGTTGTATATACATATGTCTAAGTTTAAATAAACATGCATAAGTATGTGTGTATATATGTATGTGACTATGTGTACGCACACAATACATATATCTCTATCTCTATCTATCTATCTATATCTGCCTTATTAGAATATAATCTCACTGTGAAAAAGAACTATTTAACTCTTTGCACTCCTAACCCCCTAGGGTCTAAAATAGTGCCTAGTGTGTAGTAGGCACTGAAAAATGAGAGTCAATTAATCATCTTTTATCTAAACTGTGTCTCCTGCAAGTGTCTACTGGAGAGCCTTGCACTCTGCCATTGGTACATATCAGATAAATTTATTTTATTAGTTTGAAATTAGTGACTAGATATAGAAATATTATGTCAAACATAGGATATCAAAAGAGCTTTCAGTCATAAAAATAGAGATTAATTAATTAACAACCTTCTGAGCTCTAAGGACCAACTAGATAATGGCTGCTAATTTATCTAAGTTAATTTAGCCATTTAGGGATTTTCAAGCTAAAGGGATTATAATATCATGTGATATTTGCCATATCCCAAATATCATTTACTATAAATATCCTCTGATATTTATCATATCATTTCAAACTGAATTAACAGAACAGCATAGGATCACCTATTTGTTAGTTTAAAATACCTTAGAACATCCCACAGTGATCAGTGCATCCTAATGAGATCATGTTAAGTCACAGAGAGTCCATCCAGTTCTTTTTTTAACCTTCCCCTGATCCTGCAATCCATTTTCTCCAAGCTCAGATCCTGAGTATGAATAAACTCTGAGCTCTAGCTTGCATAAGGAATTCCATTGTAGTTAGAACATCCGTTTTAGTGAATGTTAATATAAATAAACCCCAGGGAAGTCATACTTTGTATTCTAACATAAGAAATACCATGTCCAGAAGCAATTCTATTGCTGCACTGATTCCTGCAGTAAATTGTAATTTAAAATTTTTGCTACAAAACCTCAGAAAAGAGATACATACAGTTCGAAAAAATATGATTATCCAAGTTATTTAAGTGCACAAATGAAAGTCTAATACAAAATCCTCAATGCATCAACTTTGACAAAATATGTGCTCTATCATTCCAATAAAATTATGGAAACGAATAAAAATATACAAAGTATACTTCAAAAAGACCTATAGAATTTCATTAAAAGAAATACACAAAATCAGAGTGAGAAAGGTATAAGACAAAAGGATGCTTTGATAGAAGACACCAAACCCTATCACAAGAGCTTTTGAAACCATGTTTTCTGCAAACATGATACATTAGATCTAAGCTCATTCATTCTTTGTACTTGAATTCAGAGCACTCGTCATAGTGCCTGGCACATAGGAGGTGATTAATTGATTTATTGACTGATAAATCAGTTCACTTACAAGAATTTGGAAAACCGTTTGTTTGAATTCAATCCACTGTTCAAGCCACTGTTCAAAAATATATTAATAACTTTAAAAATAATCAATTATTTGACTGAAATGAACTGTTTTATTTCCTTAACTGGCTTGTGCCTTTTAGACAAAAATCATAGGTCACCAAAATTTTGCCTTCTTTACAACCCCAAAATGTTTTGTTTTTGCTTTCCTTCCTTCCTTCCTTCCTTCCTTCCTTCCTTCCTTCCTTCCTTCCTTCCTTCCTTCCTTCCTTCCTTCCTTCCTTCTTTCCTTCCTTCCTTCCTCCCTCCCTCCCCTTCCTCTTTCTTTCTTTCTTTCTTTCTTTCTTTCTTTCTTTCTTTCTTTCTTTCTTTCTTTCTTTCTTTCTTTCTTTCTTTCTCTCTCTCTTTCTCTATAGAAATATCTATAAAAATCACTGAATTAGAAATAATACTACAGGTGATAGAAGATGTTTCACAATAACATTCTCAGCTTAATACCTGAAATATTATGTCTTAAGCATCAAAGGGTGATTTTCAAAGATGCCCTGATATACGGAAAGACACATAGATCAATGAGAGCAAATTCTGTGAACTAGACACTTATTTGTCATCATGACCAATCCTGACACAGAACAAGCTACAGTTCCCAAAAGTCCTGACATTTTCATCTGAAAACATGGCAGCAGGTGGCACCTGAAGTTAGAATATTGGAGAATTCTTTGACACAACTTCAGCACTAGATTTACTATTAAGTCTGATTTAGAATGCAAATAACCCCTACCCTTCTGGAAGTGGGAGGAATTGTTAACATATACTGACAACTAGAATGGGCTGCAATCTCTAATTGTTCTTTGCCAAACCTGGGAATGGAATAATGTGTAAAGATGAAAACACAAAATAACAGTTCTTATGGCTTTTGACATTCTGTGAATTTTCAACTTTTAGCCAAACTTCAACATAAAGATTTTTGTGAAACTTCACTTTTTTTCTTTTCCTTTTAAAATTTCTTGTTCCTGCTCCCCCCTCCTGAAAAACCACTTAAAACAGTGATGTGTGTGTGTGTGTGTGTGTGTGTGTGTGTGTGTGTGTGCGCGCGCGCACGCCATTTGGAATACACTGGCCGAAAGCTACAGGTCACTAGTCTTACTTGGCATGCAGCATTTTGCACAGCATAAGCAACATGAAACATGTGGCATGTTCAAGGGGAAATTTTGTTCGTTCAGGATATTGAAGTCTGATGTGCCTCCTTGGTGCAAGATCTTCGTAGCATCTAATCTAAAGTCAACACTGTTTCAATATCCTCAGGTAGATAGTTCACATTCTTGCAATCTTTTTCAGGGCAAGGAAAAGGTCAGGAACAATAACCAGAACCAAAAGGCAAACCAGATATGACTTTCTGATAATAGACGCACAGATTGTTCGGTAGTAATGGTCAACTTATGTGGGCAGTGTTCCATCACTAAGCAAGCTATAAAAGATCCCAGGTGCTGCACATGAGTTTGCTGGTTTCATAGAAACGGAATATCGATCAGGCAAATCATTTCTCTTGATAAACTTCAAACACTTGGTAAACAATAGGTTACTGATTATAATAAATACACGAGAACATTATGTACAATTGTTCCTGTTTTTTTAAAAAATCACTCTTTCAATATACAAAAGGCTTTGGAGAATGTACTTATCCTAAAGTGCTAATTCCAAGATATTTATTCTATTATGAGGAGAAGAGTGAGGGTTATGGTGTCAGTTTCCTGATAGATAGGGATCCCTGTTGGGGAGGTATTCAGGGCAGTGCAGTTTAGAGATAAATATTTGTCCCTTGAAACTATTCAAGCAGCTGGTCCTCCAGGGAAAATATGAATAAAGTAATGTGTGCTGTTATCATTGGCTATAATCGCACTGATCTGAGTTCAAGTCCTGTGTCAGACATTTAAGATTTAAACACACTCAACATCAGTTTCTTCATCTATAAAATTAGGAAAATAATAGTACTTACCTCACAGCATTGTGTAGCACAAGCTAGGAAGTACAGTGGATAGAATGTTGGTTCCGAAGTCAGGAAGGCATCTTCCAAAGTTCAAATCTGGCCTCAGACACTTACTAGCTGTGTGACCTTGAGCAAGTCACTTAACCCTATTTGCCTCAGTTTCCTCATCTGTAAAATGAGCTAGAGAAAGAAATTAAAAATCATTCCATTATCTTTGCCAAGAAAACCGCCAATGGTGTCAAAAAGGATCTTGACATGACTGAACAGTTGCTGTGAAGATCAAATGAGATCATTTATGTAAATCATTCTGTAAGCCTTAAAATGCTACAGAAATACTAGTTACTATTACTGGTATCAAGACAAAGTCCGAATTACAAATAGCAGCAAACTACTTTGTTCCCTTGGGCTTAGGTTTAGGAAATTTTTTTTTTTCTTGTACTGTTCTCACATTTAGTTCCATCTCAAAGTGAAACTCACTAGAATCATGGAATGAAATGAGAACTTGGTTGATGATGAATTTTATTTGTAACTAATTTCCTAGTCTGGTGCAATGAATGATATTTGATATAAAGAAAACTTTTTCACAATATGATGATGGATCTGCTTTATAACTGGCACTTTCTAATAAAATGAATAACAACTTGCATTTTATGCTATGCCAATACTGTCACTTTTACTATTAAGTCCAACAGGAATAACAGTGAGTACATACTATTGAATTAGCAAGTATTTTCCCTATTTTGGTATCCATTGGTTGCCACTAAAATATTTTAGCACCCGCTTCTTGCCTCATTGTAGTTTATATGGTGTTTGGAAGCAGAGCAACATTGTCCTAAGATACAAATGGTGAAAAGGAGTTTGTTTTTGCTGTTTTGGTTTAAATTAACATCTGCCATCTCCCTGACCTGAATTCTGACAACACAATTGCTATGAAATATTGGTTTGAATTCAAAACCAGAAATCCTGAGTGTAAGTTTCTGCCAAATAGGTGCTAGTTGGAACCAGCTGTGTGGAACGGAACTCCTGAGTGTTTCAAGGTTGGATATAATCTGCGCAGATTGTAGGCAG
Organism: Gymnobelideus leadbeateri; assembly: GCA_011680675.1. Classification (NCBI taxonomy): domain Eukaryota; kingdom Metazoa; phylum Chordata; class Mammalia; order Diprotodontia; family Petauridae; genus Gymnobelideus; species Gymnobelideus leadbeateri. The sequence continues at coordinate 48,558 of WOXC01003418.1, forward strand.
GACTTTTTCAAAGCAAAAACTGCCACTTTGGATATTTCTCCAGGACATAGGCGTAGATGACCTGATTCCTCTGTAACAGCTATTAAGGCAGAAAAAAAACCACATTTTTTTTCCTTTTCTCATTTGGTAAATCTGAAACTGACCCCAGAGCAGCAAGAATTATCTATATTCATCAAATGAAACAATTATTTAGACTTAGGTGTAGGCAGTAGGGAAGAAGTGGAAGAAGTAGGAAATTTTTTAATAGCCCGCAGAATAAAATTATAACATTTTCAAACAAATTTAAGGGGAGATCCTGACGTTGCATGACTAATGAATTCCAAGTCAAGAAGATCAGAAAATTCCAGTCCCACTCATTCAGAAGGGACATCTTATACAATAGCCTTTTTATTTTGCATACTTCATGTCTCTTCTTCTCCCTTTCCCGCTCCCACTCCACAGGGGAGTAAGCTCCTTGAGAGTAATAACTGTACTGGTTTTTCTCTTTGTAGCCTTGGCAGTAATCCTAGTATACCACTGCGCAGTGTAGGGTCTTAATTTTTTTTTTTTGTCTAGTTAAATTGAATGGTCATTCAGTGAATAGGAAACAATTTTGAATTTGAATAACTAAGAAATAATACCTCTGCCATCGAGATTGGCTATGGACATCTGTTTAAGCATATCATTCCATTTTTGACATAATTAGTCATTTAATTATTCATCCAAAATCCGTTAGTGCATTCACACTCCTAATTAATTTTGTTTCACTCAAAATATTCTGTTGGTAATACCCTTATACTCTCTTCCCTACAAGTCAAATTAGTAAGGAACAGATTTGATTCGTAAATTAGTTTGGATCTATTCCTATCCCATTGTACTTATCAATGTCATTAATGTGATCTCATTGGTTTTATCATTTCCTTCATTAGAAAAGATTCTAAGTTCCTTGCCTGCTCTTTGTAGTTCTTGCCCATATCTTTCCATAAATTTTCCGAAGAGGAGACGTTTAATGAGTTGGTCTTTCTCTGGTTCTTTATAAATTTTTTTTTTTTTGGAATGGGGAGTGCAGGGTAATTGGGGCTAAATGACTTGCCCAAGGCCACACAGCTAATAAGGATTAAGTGTCTGAGGCTGGATTTGAACTCAGATCCTCCTGACTCCACGGCCGGTGCTCTATTCAGTGCACCACCTAGCCACCCCTCTCCTTATTTAATATGGGGAGGGACAACTAGGATGGTGGTCTGACTGAATGTTGGTTATCCTTTATCACACTGCATGGGGGTCTAACTTCTTTCTGGTCATCCATGTGCTTGATGTTGTGTTATTTGCTACTTCTCCCATGCAAGTTATCATTGGTGATGCTCTGCAGCCTACTTTAACCCACCATGGACCTCTAGTTTGCTTTTTGGGTTGTCTTTTATTTTGATCCTTTTATGACCATGGTGTTCCATGACTCACACCCATGTGGTATTACAGGAAGAAAATGATGTTAAAAAAAAAGTGAACTATGGGGGGTAGCAGGCAACTTAACACCCTCGAGAATGCTGCTGAATTTTCCAAATTCAATGTAGTCCAGTGTCTTTCTCCTTGCCACTCCTGGTTAATTAATCAACTAATATATCAACATTAAATAAGTATCTACTATATGGCAGACACTAAGTTTAATTCTGGGGATATAAATACAAAAGTGACGCAATCATATTTGTCTATCTACAATGCTGCTTTTTAAAAAAATCTTTTGAAAGACAACATGATATCACAGATAGAGTGCTGTATTTGTCATTGGGAGGATCTGAGTGAGAATCCTCCCTTAGACAATTACAGGGCCCTGGATTAATCATTTAATATCTCTGAACCTAAATTTCCTCACCTCTAAAATGATCATCATAATAGCACAGCAACTACATCATTGGGTTGTTATCAGGATAAAATTAAATCACCTATGTGAAAGGTTTTTTTAAACCTTAAAATGTTATTCCTTTTTTGGTAAAATGTCCTCTCTTGGTATCCTGCCCACTTTTTGGAACCTATCTATCTTGGAGATATCTTTAAAATATATCTACAAGTATCTTTCAGACTGTGTTGCCCCGTTATAGATTTCTTCTTTTTTGTATTGTCAGAATCAGTTATTCTTCCTGACTTTATATTAAGCACCAGTGACACTTTGTCACATAGTACATTGGGTCTAAAAGTGGTAGTTCCTCTTTTGCCACTGATGAGAACATATGGCACTTTATAAATGCCAGCCAATGAGTTACATTTTATTATCTGTTGTTGTTTTCCCAAATTTTATCTACAATGTTTCAAGACGATTCTATTACCTGGTTCTCATGCCAATTGTTTTTCAGATGACGTAAATTCCAGTTATTAGCTCTCCTATTTACTACCTTGTCAAGTCACCACGTTTCTGGGTCTTAGAGTGCTCCTATAAAAAATGAGGAGCTTCCACTATAAGGCCAGTCATGTCTGGTCTCAAAGAAAAGAGATGAAAAAATATGCTTATTCTGCTCTTTTGTAGAGGAGGCAGATTCACTGGTGAATAACACTGAATATATTTTAATGCATCAATGAGTTTTGCTGTGTTTTTTCTTCTTTCTCTTTTTCTTAAAAAAGATTATTTCTTATATGGGATGGCTATCTGGGAGGAGAAAAAGAAAGCATAATGGATGGAACTGTGGTGGTAAAAAGTTATCAATAAAATTTTATTTTAAATACTTCTTATAAAGTCCCTTTCAGCTACAAATCTATAATTCCAATTTCCTTCCCTACTGCTTTTTTGAGCTAAAACTGCTTATGATCCTCCGTTATCCTCCTCTACACTGTTTTGCAAATAAACTTGTACTTTTAAACTATGTTGCCTTTTACTGATATGCCTGTCCTCTTAACAAGTAGATCAAATGTTTATTTTTTTCTGTCTCCTTATTGTAGCAACTGTTTTACTTAAACTTTTGTAACAAAAAATGAAGATAGTCAAATTCGATGTCCTGACTTTTGTCCATTTTGCCATTTTCCCAGTTGATATTTTGTTTAGAAAGGTCAGATAGAATCCCTTTAATCACTTGCAATATCATCTTCTCATCTTTAGCCTTCAAATTTGGTTTTCATTTTGATGTTGATTCTAAAAATTTGATCTGACTGCACATAGATGATTCTGAAATGACTGCTATAACTAGTCTTTTTTCCAATAAAAATACTTTATATTTCATTGTTTAGGTCATTTGGTACTTGTCTGAAATAGCACTTTTGTGTCTTTTGAAGAAAATATTCTTGACATATGGATATATGAGATTTCTGAGTCTAAATGCCACTGGCCTTTCTTGATTCTGAATTCTATTTCTCAACATTGTTTTCAGCAATGCCCACTAGTAGGTATAGATTTGCTTTAGACATCATATCAAATATCTAAATATTTCTATACTTTTTCATCTTGCATAAAAGATAATAGGAAATAAATGGAAATGGTCTGTTAACTTTTGTTTATCCTGAGACTATTAGGTGAGATGACCACTCGTTTCTTTTTGGTGAAGAAGGAAACTAATTCTTCCAACTTCTTTTTTTTTTTTTAATCTCTCCAAGGAAAGCCTATTAGCTATATTTCTATTTAATTGCAACTTTGTGACTAACATTATATTTGGTATAAAAGTAAAATATGGAACATCCCATTGTAAAATCAGTCAGTATGGGATGAGAGCATGAGAGATTATTGCAACGTGATATAAAGGGAAAAGAGCTGACCTTGAAGTCACAAAAATAGCGGTGTGACACATACTGGCAGTATGACTCTGGCCAAGTTATAACTTCTTAATGTGCTAGGAAACACTTTAAAACTCTAAGTTGAAGAGATTATGATAACCTGAATTGGTAGAGAAGTTTCCTCACCTGGATATTCACTTTATCTAATAAACTCATAGACCACATTCATATTCCCATAGAATAATACAGAATTCCGTAATGAGCAATATAGATAATTTAACATCTCTGTGTTGCAGTATAACACTAATATATGATTGTAGTGGTCTATTTCAATGGCCAATGGGTTACTAATATCTCATAAAGCAATTAGACATTTGCTTAGAGGTCTGTTGTATTGACTACAGCTTTAGAGCTCTTCCAGAGAGAAGAAAGGGCATGAGGATATAGAATAAGCTCTTAGGAACTTTATGGCTAGGTACCATCATTTGCCTGGCCTGTTATATGGAAATAGTTTAACTATTAAGACTGACTACAATGAGTGCTCATCACAATTCTGATTTTGCAGATTTTCTTTTGTAGTCCATATATAGATATAACCTAACATGATTTTGAAAATCACTGTAACCTCTCTATTAGATTTCTCATCTATGACATGGAGGCAAAAACATATTATTACTGTTTACATCAAATAGACTTAATATTTACCAGAAATGTGCTAATAATAGAATGAAAGATGATTATGAAGGCATAATTCCAGGAGTATAACATTAAATTTTGATTATCCTATGTGTGGCCATTACTCTCTACCATGAGTTGTGTCTGACTATTAAGATGTTAGTTTTTTGGGGCGTCTAGGTGGCTCAGTGAATAGAGCACCAGCCCTGGAGTCAGGAGAACCTGAGTTTAAAACTGGCCTCAGACACTTAATACTTACTAGTTGTGTGACCTTGGGCAAGTCACTTAACCCCAATTACCCTGCCTTCCCTTCTCCAGAAAAATGCAAAAAAAAAAAATGTTAGTTTCTTAAATTGGAGTCAGAATAACTAGGTTCAAATGCTACCTCTTATTTAATATTTTCATTACTTTGTGCTCCATGGGCCTCAGTTCATCTGTAAAATGAAGGAATTGAATTTGATGACCATTGTAGTCCTTTAAAGTTTTAGAACTATGATCCTATGAACAAATAAAGTACTATCTTCACTTTTGTATTTTTGTTCCCAGATCTTTGTACAGCTCTTGGTTGGGGGCATAAGTGGGACCACTAAGAGTATTTATCAATGTCAGGATTGGTTTAGACCAGGAGTGGGGAACCTGCAGCCTAGAGGTCAAGTGGGGCCCTCTAGTGTTGGACCCAGCTCCACTCTGCCCTTCCCCCATTGATTTGTAGGACACAAATCCACTCACCCTTTCCTTGAGTTGTAAAACAGGCAGCCCAACCTTTCCTTCATTGATTTGTAAAACAGAGAACTCCACCTTGCTTAATCTGTAAACAGGCAGAACCCCCACCCCTTGTTACCCTTGATTAATCTGTGGGTGGGAGTCCCAGCCTAGGGTTTCACACTGGCAGGAAATTCAAATGTATATTGACCAATCATTGTAGTTTCAGCTTACATCACTGTAGTTACAGCCATAACCTGGCTATGGAACCTCTATAAAACCAGCACACTGTCTGTGCAAAAGCGCTGTCTGATTTGGGTGATCATGTACCCCAACAGTCCTGCGGTAATAAAATCCACTTTTTAAACTTAATCTTGGGGATCTTCTGTCTCGCTTTTATTGGGGTACAACACTAGGTCCTCAAGAATGGCTTTTTGACAATATGAAAATGGGGATCATGGAACTTTTATCTACTTTTCATTTCACTGATCTATTGATTTCGATGATTTTTGTCTTGCGGGTTCCCTTAGTAATTCAATGTGTTGGGGCCATTGCACCAATGCATTCTGTCTCTAGTTCATTAAACTTTGTAACTGGAATACACTTGGCATTGCTATATTATGGAACCAGTCTTATAACATAACCTTAAACAAGATGGTAAGGATGTCTCTCAGTCTCAAATTTATGTTTTAAAAGTTTTAGTTATGTGTTGATGAAATATTTTATTAGTTGTGACTTACTCACTGATATGCTTAATTGGACACTGTGTGTTGTAATGGAAAAAAGCAAACAAGAAGGAAGAATCAGGAGACCAGAGTTCTAATCCTGGTTCTGCTATGACTATATACTTACCTACCTACCTTTGTGACCTTGGGCAAGTCATTTCAAGTTGACTCTCTAGGTTTTAGTTTTCTCATATGTAAAATAAAAACTTTGGCATAGTTTTATAAGGTTCCATTATACTTAAAATTTAAATGTTTGAAAAAAAAAGATCAATTTCTGTAACCTGAGATCATCTATAAGAAAAACAACAACAATAAGCAACCTCTCAACCCTACTGCCTCCCACCACAAACAATTGTACCCCCATACACACAGTTATAGGAATAGGGTGGGGAATTACTAAACAAAATTGCTTTTATAAAATACTTTTTTTTTAAAGCAATTGGGGTTAAGTAACTTGCTCAAGGTTACACAGCCAGTCATTATTTTATGTGTGGGTGCTCATTTTCTGAGGCCAGAACCGATCTCGGGTCATCCCAACTCCGAGGCCGGCACTCTTACTGCGCCACCTAGCCACCCCAATACTTTGTTTTCTGACAGAAAAAAAAAATAAATCAAAGCTCAATACCTGCTAAAGATTACATTTGCTCAGTTTTTTTTTATTTTTTTAAAGAGCAGTTTAAAATGCGCTCCCAGAATGCTTTGTGCCCAGGATAAGGCCCTAGTATGAACTGATGGAGTTTCATTGCTAACTACATTGTAAACTGCATTATAAAAATCTGCTTTTTTTATAAACTAGGCCACTGACTCTTCTTACCATTATAGTCACAAAAAGAAAAATTTAAAACTCCTCAAGGGAGAGAGAAGAGCACAGAAAGAACTCAATTACCTTGCTGAAACTGTGCAAATATCAGCTCACACACCCATCTCAGAACAATAGGTATTGTAATGAATTCCCTTTTATCATGAATACCCTCTGTTTCTATCTCCCAGTTTGCTTTTTTCTCCTAAGGTTGCCATCTCCTTCTAGCTATAAAAAAAATAGATGCATTATTCTCCCTTTCCTTCAACTCCACCTCTTGAATCCAGTGTGAAAATGAAGACATTCATATTTATTCTTCTCAAGAGTTTTCTTGTCTTAATAATTTTTTTCTCTGTGATTACTAAAATGCTTCAAAAAGACAAGGACAGTAGAGTGATGATGAAGAGCAGAAAAGGACAAGACAAAGCTCAAAGGGAAAAGAAATTTGAAAGGATAAGGATTCTGAAGAGGGAATAAAAATAAAGAGAAAAAGAAAATTGCAAGTGGGGGTGGGGTGAGGAGAGGTAAAAGGCAGGGTTTCATGACCATCTTTCTTCATTTATTAGTTGTCCACTTCCCTTCCTTTCTTCTCTTTCATCTTCTGTTCCTCCCCTGTTTCTGATTGTTCCTTTCACATCTGAACTGCACTAGAAAGACTACTTGTCTTTTCTCCCATATCCACTTTGACTGATGAAATAATATGAGGCCTCTGCATAATTGCACTGTGCTGCTCAGAAAGCATTTGCTTTCCTGGAGCTCCACACTTGATCCATTTGAGCTACTAATGTGAGTATCATATGCCTTCATTCCCAATTATTTTGTCACTGTTTTGTTAAGTATCCAGACTCTGCATTTGAACTAAGACAGTTTAATTATCAAATTAACACAATTTCACGGCTGATCCGTTAGATTTCTCACCATTGGACTTTGTATTTACTGGCCTTTCCTGATTCATTTTTCCCTGGCACAAAGAATAGATTAATGCCCTTGCTTGATACTCATGCATATGCTCTGCAAATATCCTGAAATTAAGGGTCACAAGAGCAGTTTCTTCTTGCAACAAAGCATTTCCCTTTTTCTTTATTGATTTTCCTCCTCCAAGATGACTTCTATTTATTCATAGGTTAAGAATTTCAGCTAAGATATTTTTTATTCTTCATAGTTTTTTATATAACTAGTTGTTTGAACTCTGTGGTTTTATACATGAAATTTAAAGAACTTGGTGTCTAAAAGGGGGTTTCCGAAGCATTGAAAGGCATTAAACCTCAGATAGCAAAAAGGAGAAGGGAGAAAAAAAAAAGTCAAAAGATGAAGAAAGGAAGAGGGAATGACTGAAAAATGAGAGAGGACTTAAAAGAGGGAACATCATTTGTAAATATCACATAACTTATTCAGGGCACATCCAATGCTTAGGACAGTGTCTGACAAGTAGTAGGCGCTTAATAAATGCTTCTTGGCATGGCTTTGATCCTGTATTGCAGTATGTTTCTCTCTGCCTCTTCTGGGGAGTTACAACTGTGCTGCCCTGCTCAGATGCAAAAGACCTTAAGTCAGAGACCAGTTTAGAGAGGTTCAATTCAACCCCTCATTTTAGAAATGAGAAATTTTAGACTAAAGTCTAAAAAGGTAAATGCTTTTGCCCAAGGTCACCTAGGGAGTGTGGCAGAAATGAAGTTTGAATCCAACTTCCATGACTTAAGATATAGCAGACTTTGCACTCCGCCTGGCTGAAGCCAGATCCAAGAGCAGGGTCCATTGCAATTCTAAACCATGGTCACATTGGGGCACAATAGGCAGTCAGTCAAGAAGCATTTATTAAAGGTTTATTAGGTGCTAGACACTGTTAAGTACTCGACAGGCAGCAATCACTCTGTATACCACTGGAAGAAGGACCTTTGATCAATTTGACCAAGAGCATGGGGGATGGTCAGCACAGAGACATGGAGATGAGGGACAGAGTGTTGTTTCTGTGAAATTCAAGTAGACCACTCATTGAATCATATAGTATGTAAAGGGGAGTAGACTGTAAAACAAACAAACCTAAAAAAAAAAAAAACAAACCCACAAATTTTAAAAAACCAGAAAACTTGAAAAAGGCCAGGTTGGAAAAAGCTTTAAATGACAAAAAATATCATATTTGATTCTTCAGGTATTAGGGAACCACTGGAGTTTATTGAATGGGAGAGCGACATGGTCAGACTTTAGCTTTGGAAGAAAAAATGTTGGCAGCTGAGTGGAGAAGGACTAGAGTGGGGAGAAATTTTTGGTTGGAAGACAAATTAAAAAGCTATTAAAAGGCACAGTGATAATGGCCTGACCCAAGGTGGTAAGTGAATGAGTGGAGCCAAGGGAGCAAAATAAGAAAATTTCAAAAGATTGAAGCAACAAGATGTGACAATAGATTGGATGGCTGAGGTGAATGAGAAGGAGAACATGAAGATGAAGTTGCAAGCCTGGGTGACTGGGAAGATGGTGGTGACCTTTACAGTAAGAGAAATTTTGGAAAGGAGGAGAATTTGGGTGGATATATTGTACTTTGTTGTTGTTCAGGAGTTTCAGTTGTGACTGACTCTTCGTGACCCCATTTGGGGTTTTCTTGGCAATGATATTGGAGTGGTTTTCCATTACCTTTTCCAGGTCATTTTACAAATGAGGAAACTGAGGCAAACAGGATCAAGTGACTTGCTCAAGGACACACAGTTAATGTCTGAGGCTGGATTTGAACTCAGGAAGTTGAGTCTTCCTAGTGCTCTATCCACTATACCATTTGGCTGTCTTTTAGACATGTTTAGATTAAGATGTCTTCGTGGTAACCCACTTAAGATGTCTAAAATGCAATCAGTATATGATGGGAGTTTAGGAGACAGTCTAGGGCTCAACATATAGATGTGAGAATCATCTACACAGATATCATAATGAAACTCATAGGAGATGATATAGAGTAAAAAGAGAGGGGGATAAAGAGCAGATCATAGGAGACATGGCAAGTAGGTGTGATAAGGATGGAGATCCAGGAAAATAAAGTGAAGAAGAGTCCAATAGGTAGAATTAGGCAAGAACAGTGTCCTGAAAACCTAGAGGAAGAGAAGGTCATTGGTTCTGACAAAGGTTTCAGAAAGCTTTTTTCTCAAATTGATAAAAGGCAATTAGATTTGATGATGAAGAGATCAGCAGTGAATATGCAAAGGATAGTATCAGTTGATTGACTAGACTGGAAGTCAGGTTGCAGCGGGTAAATTTAGAGAGTAAGGCAGACACCTTCTAGCTGTGTGACCCTGAGCAAGTCACTTAACCCTGTTTGCCTCAGTTTCTCATCTGTAAATGATGAGGAAAAAAATGAACTGGAAGGAGAAATGGAAAACTGCTCCCAGTATCTTTGCCAAGAAAATCCCAAATGGAGTCACAGAGTAGATAGTTACTGAAAAATGACTGAACTGAAGAGAGTAGAAATGCCTTGCATAGAGAACTTTCTCAAGGAGTTTCACAAGGTGGGAGAGGACAGAAATACGATTATAGGTATTGGGAATGATAATATGAAGTGAGGGTTTTTGTTGTGGTTGCTGTTGTTTTGGTTTTTAAGGATAAAGTACAAGAGATCTGCTTTAGGCAGGAAGGAGTGATCAAAAATATAACCTTCTATCTAGAAAAGAAAATCTAGACAGAAAATTATATCTAGAAAAGAAAAAAAAGGAGAAAATTTGGGGGCATCATTGTTTAGCTAATCCCAAGTTTGAGAGTTGGAGGTTTGGAACTTCTAGAGAAAGAAAGGGATTCTCTAGTTTAGTATGCTCCTTGAAGAGGAGCATAATGCATGGTTCTTGCAAAATATCTTAGCCAGAGTGCAAAGCCAGTAGGTCAAAGGAACAATGAAGCTCTCATAGGAAAGGCATGGCAATTTCAGCAGGTCTTAAAGTATGTTTATATTACATTTAGGAAGTCTGAGTCATAAAATGACACTGCAAACCTTGGAGAGACTCTGTGGGAAAATTGGGACTTTCCCCCCTGAATATCAGTTACCCCAAAGAGCAAAGTTCAATGCCCTTCAGGGAAAAACTACTAAGTCATTTGAATGCTTCTATATCTGTTTGTAGGCTCCCATGAATCCTTTGTCTTTTGCATTTTCTGTGGGAGAAAATAAAGGCTGAACCATGAATGTTCTGCATTTGCTACTTTGAGGGCTTATATAGAATGTGGGGTCCTCACATATCCAGTTTTGTGCACAAGCTTAATTTTGAAGTAACAATTGGTGAGGACAGTGAGCAAAAATGGGGTTTTGTGGATCAGCACCCAGAACTGAACATGGACCATTAGATATCTGAACCTTCAAGCTTGTACAAATGCTTTCACTGCTTACCTGCTGTGGCTATCACTGTCTAGGTTCCTATCAGGTACCAGATCTTTTCTGTTTCTTTTCCCCTATACCAATAAAAATGCCATGGGTTTAGGAACTAGCTAAATCATAAGGATATTTATTTGGAAATACACTGGGCAATATCAGAACCAGAAATCTGGTTCAGTGTTGAGATGAAATGAGGCACCAGCAAGTTATTGAACATTTAACACACAGAGAGTTTCCCTGACAGCATCACCATACCTCCAATATGGAAATGCATCTAGTTAGCAAGGCCAGGTAAGGTGACTTGTGTGGACTTCAGCAATTCGCCAAAACTGACAGGCCTAGACTCCACGTGGCTGAGACTTCTTATATTCTTGGAAGGCTAGGAATCTGTGGTAAAGATGCCCATACCAATAAAGTCCCAGGGGCAGCTTTGTCTGAGAGTCTGAGACCTGCCTTATGTTGGCTTGTGGTGGTAGTGTTGGGGAAAATAGGAGAGAGAGAGAGAGAGAGAGAGAGAGAGAGAGAGAGAGAGAGAGAGAGAGAGAGAGAGAGAGAGAGATTGGAGAGAGAAAGGTTGTGTTAAGGAAACCAAAGTCAAACACATAAGCCAATCAGGTTCCACGGGAAGCTTTTAGAAAGTGTCCCCATGCTATAGGGGAATATCAAGGTCAGGATGAAAAAAGTTAAGGTGAAAGTGATCATTCACTCACAAACTTTAAAACATTTTACAAAATATTTATCACCAAAACTATCTAGTCCTGAGCAAAAAATAGAGAAAAGGAATGAAATAGATACAGAAGACATATGTTTACATGTATTCTTGAAAACCTGATAGCAAATAAAAAACTGGAGGAAAAATTCATTATTTAATAAATGTACTAGGAAAAAACACTTTAGCAATTTGGTAGGAAATTCACATCTCAAACTATATACCTCAGGGATTAAATTAGATGATATATTTTGAAGAACCAAAAAATAAAGGAGGTATAAAAATATGGAAGAAAATGGAATTATTTTCTTGTCTCAGTTGTAGAGTGTTGATTACTTTTTTTAATCCAACAAGAAGAAGGACTCATTAGGGGCACAAGGCAGATGTTCTTGATTACATTAAAATAATGCATATATAACAAAAATAATTAAAAAGATAAATAATTGGGAAATTTTGCAATAATAGTGTAATAATATTATATCATAATATATTACAATGCTAATGTGGTAACAGATAAATAATAGGTTGCACAAATGTGAAATATAAAAATTGATATTTAAACTACATAATAAGCTGCTAAAATTTATAAGTGTAACAGTTCTCAAAGAATAAATGGTCAAAGAGAATGAAATAAGTTTTTAAAAAGATTTCATTGGTTCCTCTTTTTTCTATACCATAGTTATTTCCCATTATACCAAACACTTTATTGAACCTTTCCTTATGAGGAAAACAAAACAAAACAACTAAGGGAAACCGGCCAATTTTTTTCTGTTCTTTCTTTTTTAAAAGAAAGTATTGATGTCTTTTGTTTTTGCCTCATATTTATTTTCACATATATCTTCCCCAATTCCCTGAACAACAACCCACCTTTTTATAGTAGAAATTTTAAAAGAAAGGAAAAAAAAGGTTAACAAAACTAACTGTATCTTACAGTATGGACAAGACTCTACAACCAGGCTCTGTCACTTCTTCCAAAGTGATTTCTTCAAAGAATGGATGAAGGAATATTTTTGAAACTCTTCTTTGAGACCAGGCTTGGTCATTACAGCTAAACTTTTTTTCCTTTTCCATTTACTTTGTTGTAGCCATTATGTATATTACTTTCCCTGTTCTGTTTCCTTTCCTATACTAGTTAATGTTTGTTATTGTAATTGTTCAGTTGTTTTTCAATCACATCCAACTCTTTATGACCCCATTTGGGGTTTTCTTGGCAGATACTGGAGTGGTTTGTCATTTCCTTCTCCAGCTCATTTTATATGTAAGGAACTGAGGCAAATAGGATTAAATTACTTTCTCGGGGTCACACAGTTGGGATTTGAATTCAGCCATATTTGAACTTAGGAAGAAGAGTCTTCCTGATGCCAGTCCTGACATTCTATCCACTCTGGCACCTAACTACCCCACTCATTAATATAAAAGTTTCCAAATGCTTCCTTGAATTCTTCATGCTTGTCTCTGTTCTTGTTGCAATAACATTCTGTTATGTCAATCTACTACAATTTATTTAGCAATTCTGCAATTGATAGGCATCTATTTTATTTCTAATTAATTATTTAATATCACAAAACATGCTACTATGAATATTTTTGTGACTGTGGGGCTTTTTTGTACCTTGGTGAATAGACCTAGTGGTAGAAACTCTAGATCAAAGGTTATGGACATTTTAGTCACTTTTTTTTTTTAGCATAGTTCCAAAATACTTTATAGAATAGTTGGTCCAATTCACAGTTCTATCAATAGTGTATTAGTGTGCATGTCTTCCTACAGGCCCTCAAATATTTTTTTTTTCTGTTATCAAAGAGTCATTACGAGTTTTTCTTAACAAGTTGACAAAAGATTATAAAGAAGCCATCAAAACAACCTAAGAACCAAGGGTGAAAATTACTGGGCCTATATCTCAAAGAGTTCAAAGAAAGAGGAAAAAGTCCTAAATTTATTTAGAAAATATTATTAAATGTAAAATGTAAAAATATTTATAACAGCTGTTTTTGTGGTAACAACTGAAAACTAAATGGATGATCATGTTTTGGGGAATGGTTGAATAATTTATGGTATATGAATGTAATGGAATATTATTGTATTCATACAATTTTATAAATCTGGATATATTTATATAAAATGATATAGAGCACATAACTAAAAGAAATCTATATGTATGTAAATATATATGTTTATATATGTACATATATATGTAATCATATCACTAAAAATCAATATGGTAAAAATGAACAGTTTTGAAAGACTTAAGAACTCTGATCAACTAAATAATCAAACATGATTCCAAAGGACTACCCACCTCATGACAGAGAGATGATTGACTAATATACAGAATAAAAATATCACTTTTTAATATATCCAACATAGGGATTTGTTTTGCTTATATCATGCAAGAATATTTTCTTCTTTCCTTCTTTTGTTCCCTTTTTCCACTGGTTGGGCAAAGATGAGAAAAAAAATAAATGCTTGATAATTGAAAAAAATTATCTTAAAAAAAAGCAAAAAAACAACTATCCCCACTATAAGTCAGTTAGCTCTGGGGGGTGGACTTACCTCTTGAGCTAACCCCTTACCTCTTCTTTTGTCCTTCTTGGAGAGTACAGTAAACCTGGGGAAAGGATTTTCCTCCCTGTATTTTGGGCTTATGGTAATACTTGGTATAATATGTTCATCTCAGCCTACTTTCTATCAAATTGCTTTTCAGTTTCCCAAGCAGTTCTTTGAAAATATGGAGGGGTTTTTTTTTTACACATATTTGATTTATTGGGTTTATTAAGTCATAAGTTATTGGTACAGATTTCTTATGCATGTCAATCTTCTCTAAATAGACAATCTTCAAAAGATCACATTAATCACTTGAAAAATGCTAGATTTCATTAATAAGCCAAGAGATTCAAAATAAAAAACAATTTTGTTTTTCCACCTCATATCTAATCAATTGCCAAAATTCATGAGAAACAATGAAACTCACTGCCTGTTGGTTTCTGGATAAACAGGTACATTCAGTCAACACTGGTGGAATTTCAAACAGATGGAGTTTCTTTATAGAACAATTTGGCAGTACATAGTAAAAGTTATAAAAAAAAATAATCATGCCATTTGGCCCAATAATTCCACTGAAATTATAAAAAAACAACAAAAAGTTATCTGTTCAAAACGAAAACAGAAGTAGAAGCAAACTAAATGTTCAGTGAAGGTGATGCAATGGTTATAATGCCGGATTTGGAATAAATAAGACAATTCAAATTCAGCTTCAGACACTTCCAACCTATGTGACTTTGGGCAAGTCATTTAACCTTTGCCTCTCTCTCAGTATCCTCATCTGTAAAACAAAGATAATAGCTCACAGGGTTGTATATAAGGATAAAAGGAAATATTTGTGAAGTGCTTTGCAAACCTTAAAGGGCTATATAAATGCTTGTTGTTATTTTAACTGCTACTATACTCATGTAACTATACTATAATATAATGTAGACCAAAAAGTATAACAAGCATAAGAAACTGGAAAGACCGTTATGAGATAATTTAAAGCAGAAGGAGAACCAGAAGAGAGTACACATTAATCTCAACTATATGTGTTGCTTTGCTTTTCCTTTTTGAAGAGCAATTGGGGTTAAGTGACTTGCCCAGTCACACAGCTAGTAATTATGTCAAGTGTCTGAACCGGGATTTGAACTCAGGTCCTCCTGAATCCAGGGCCGGTGCTCTATTCACTGCACCACCTAGCCGCTCCCTCAATTATATAAGTGAAGGGGATAAACGAGTGAGAATTAATGGACAAGGAAGTAACCAAAAAGTTTTTAAGGTATTTTAAGTGTTGAGATTGACTTACCTAAGCATAAATGTTACCCCCAAAACTCTTTAATTGTGTTATTGTTCTTTAATATAAAGTTGAATATTTATATATGTGTATATACATATAACACACATATACAAATATTTATATTATGTTTGGTTTACGAGTTTGTGTTATGTGTGTGTTGTGTATAACATTTATTTTGTATATAATACATATTTAAGAATGGATAAGATGGAAAAGGCATTGGAGGATCTTTAAGGATTGATTTTCAGAAACTGAGCTCAAAAAAGCATTATGAAGAAAAGTTGGATTATTTTATATCTGGTAAATAACAAATAGTGGCATAAATAAAAGAAATGTGTTGGGTGTTATATTCAGATTTTTAAAAATATTCACTTTAAAACAGACACTACTTGAAGAGTTTTCCTGATATTGTAAATAGAATTATACCTGAACTTATAAATGGATGTGTGAACTCATCTATTTTGCTATTGCCTCCAACTATATTGATCACAGCTGTTTTATTCATATATGGCCTATGTATCTCTTGTCCCTGCTCTTCCATAAGTTCTCCACACCAACTCCATCCAACATCTTTCCTTGCTTTCCTCAGACTTTGAAAGGATATCAGTGGAGCATTCAGGCTGTCCACTTGGTATTTCTCACCTCATCCCATGACTAGCACATTTTCTTATACAATCATGCATCTCTTTAATGCCATTATTTACTCCTGTTCTTTGAAGTTTCTTGTTTGTTCTATGTTTCAGCTCCCTCATATTCACCCTACAACTCCCCATTGACCTCTCTGTGATCATCATTTTTCACTTCTCTGAAGGCTATTTTATCTCATGTCATGTCTTGCAACCATATAACAATTCTGGTGGTATGTAGGTATTTTTAAAAATTGGCCTTTATTTCTGGGAGAAGTTTAGTGTCATTAAAGGAGCTTTGCCACAAGGCAATCTGTATAATATATATGGACAACTGATGGACAAGCTCTGTAGATTGTTTCTCCAACTGTATGTCATAATTTAGGCTATAGACATTCCATATCCACTTTTTTCCCTGCATGGTTGGTTAGGCCAATTTTTTTTGAATGATTATGTATCTCATCTAGGAAGTTCTGCTGTGTTCTAGAGATTCATGCAACAATCAAGATGTCATCTGCAAACAGGAACATCTGGAAGACATCACCATCCATCCATGAGGACTCAATGCTGTATCTTTTCTATCACAGTGCAACATATTTAATAAACATATATATGAATACACATATACATACATAGACACATACATATATATAGAATATGTGTATGTGTGTGTGTGTGTGTGTGTGTGTGTGTGTGTGTGTGTGTATTATACCTCTTCTCTGGATGTTAATGATCCAGAAGATCTTTGAATAATTTTTCTAGTAGTATATGTTTCAATAATATTTGAATTATTTTGATGTATGATTAAAGACAACTGGTTGACAATTAGTCCTTTTAAAACAGAGTTTTGCTCTATCAAATCAAAAGTTCTTTATCATCAATAGCAAAAGTACAAATCAAAAGCACCCCATCTGCATTTACTGGTATAGCAAATATTTACCTGGGTGGGGGAAATCTAACAGGGATAATCAGTAGAAGGTTCATTAATTTGATGAGTCTTCCAATCAACTTGATGTGATTACAGGTGGCCACTTTTTCATAAAAGTAGAACCTTGCACGAAGCTAGATTCATGCCATGTCCCCTTGCTAAAAAGGACAGAGTGAATTCATTTTATGTGTTCTTAGTACCAGAGGATGGTGACATCCCTGATAAATTGACGACTGAGAATCAGTGAGGATGGATTCTTGTCAGAGCAACCTGACTCCTCCATAGCCTATAAGAGTGAATCTCCACTGTCTTTCAGACCCTCCTTTCTTCTTTGAGAATGTTTTCCTGTACTTTCTATCTCTTGCTTTGTCTTTCAGTTGGAGAATGGACTTCCCCTTGCCCAAAGAGCAGTGATCTTTTACAGTAGAAGTACATAGAGATGGGAGAAATATGCTTACCTAAGAAAGACCGAGATTAAGTATTGAATTACTAGCTATCTTCTTCTGGCTTTTATTTTCTTTCTTGAGTCCAGGTCAGTCAGCTAGCATTTAGAAAACACCTACTATGTTCTAAGCCCTGGGGTCAGCAAATAGTGATCCTGAGAAATGGATATTTTGAGCTTTGTCAGATATTTTTTCATGGACTGATACTGAGTCAGGCACCAGATGTCCAATATGAGATGATTTCTTTAGCAACAAGCTTCTTGGAAGAGAAGACTATCATTCCTTTTGCTGATGGACTAAAGAAAGTCATGACATGGCTGACTAGGAGATCTGGACTTAGCCAACTCTGAAAATTGCTATGAGTTGCTTAGACAGTGAAGGTTCAGAGTGAATGGAAAATATTTGTTCAGCAGCTCCATAAAGAGTCTTTAGGTTCCAGGATAAATAACTAAGGTATTGGTAGATCTATTGGACTGTTTTATATTTTCTATATTTGGTCATTTGTACCTTTGAGTCCTTTCCTTCTTACACTGTTTCTATGGTAAAGAAAAGAAACATATGTCATACTCTAGACCCATAATCAACACTTGAGTATCTTTGTAGGAGGAGTCCCTTACCTCCGTTTCAGGGAGCACTCAGACATAAGCATGCCTAAGCTTTGTCTTAAAAGCTTTCTTCAGGGTAGGGGCAGAGCAAAAAAAGAGACAAAAAAGTGAATCCCTAAAGTCAAAATGCTCAAGGTTAAACCTAAGTTTGAGTGAACCCAGTAAGCCTTGTGGGCTTCTAGGGCCATGGGAGTGATGGGGTATGGACCTGGAACAGCCAACTCCCTTGAATTTGCCCCTGAACTCTCCTTGAATTTTCCCACAAGGTCAAATCTCTGGTGTTGACACGAGGTATCAGCCCATCCCAGTAATCCTCTTGACCCATCTTTCCTTATGGCCTATGCCCAATCTCCCAACTCTCTGTTACCTCTAACCTAACCTGGTTCTTCATTGTCTGTTACCTTGAATTACCCCTGCTACTTCCCACCCTTTATCCCATCTAGACAGCATTCTCCCTTGGCAACATGGTCGAGGTGCTTGGTGTTCTCCCAGGACTGTTACCTCCCAGGCACCCAGCCTATTGGCCACTCCCATCCACATCTTCTCTAGACTGCTTTTCATGGTCACCCAGGCTACTGGTCACTTTCATCCAGATCTTTTTCCCATAAAAAGAGTTAGTTTCCTCTACCAAAGCATGGATTTTTAGAATCATGCCCACCTTGTGGGTGTTCTAATAAACTTTGGCTTTGACTGAAAGTAGGGTTGGGTCAAATTTATTCAAGGCAGGATCCACATGCTGCTATTTCAGGATCCCAGCACCCCTAAATATCAACAGGTACACATTTATACTCTTTTTTTTCATGGGTTGCCATGCCCAAAAATTCATCATTACTGACAATGATCTTCTCCATGCTTAGCTAGGCTAGTCCTCCAAAATAACACTTAGTCTTTGGCCAGGCCTATAAGTCAAAGCTTTTCACTCACAAAGAACAAGCTGGCAGAGCGAGTGCTCCATTGACATAAACTCTGAGAAACCAGTTCAACTTCATTCCATGATTAGGCATCAGAAGAAGAATTTGTGGTGAAAATACACAGAAACAAATGCAATAAAAATTCAACTTTCAAAGTCTCAGTAGCATATATATTGTGTAAATGAAAAAGCATGTGTACTGCAAGGTTATTTATACAGTGGATAAATGCTTCTGAATGAACAACTCTAAATCATTTGGGCTATATTATCGAATCTCATTTTTCTAGTTTATTTTTATCTCTCTTCATTTAAGTTTTCTCATTTAATAAGTACTTGTTTACCAGTGAGAAGAGTTTGCTCGAATTGATTTTTTTTCCCAAATACTCTTTAGAAGTTAGGTCAGCCCTCAGTCCCTCTTCAGTGAAAACCCCTTAGGTCTGTTAATCACCTTCTTTGTTATACTCTACACACCCTAAGGAGAAATAACCTCCTTACTAGTGTGGGCCTTCATCTCCTCAGCAGGTATTGTAAGTGGATGAGGAGACATTTTAGGCTTTCCTTAATTAATTCCCTAATCTGCTACTGTTTGTGCTAAAAAAAAATCAATCACAAGTTAGCAACAAAGATAAAAACACTTTTCAGTTGTGGAACTTCTATGTGTTAGAGAGCTAAGCTATTTCAAGAAAGTGAAATAATCTTTATTCAGGGGATGCAAAACAATTTATAGATAATTTCTCAATTATCCTGACAAATACTGCTCTCTCTTGGTGATTTATATGAGGATAAATGATACCACTGGGGGGGGGGGGGAAGACTTAAAAAGCATTGCCAGTGATTATTCAGCCTTCCTGGACATTCTTTCCTTCTTGGCTTTTTGTGATACTAATATCTCTTGGTTTCCACCCTACCCTGCCTGACCGTTCCTTTTGTCTTCCTTATACCCCTTTTGTGTGAGTATGGCCCACAGCTGACTGCTGGGCCCCCTCTCTTCTCTCTCCATACTTTCAGTGATCTCATCAACTTCCATAGACTCAGTTTTTATGTTTATGCAAATGACTCTCAAATGTATTCATCCAGATTTTAACTCTCTTTGAGTTGTAGTCTCACTTCACCAGCTGAGGGCTAGACATCTCCACCTAGGCATCCAACTGTCATTGCAAATTCAACATGTCTGAAATGGGATATTACATTCCCTCTGAAATCCATACTTATTCTTTATTTCCATATTTCTATCTCTCGATCCTTCTACACACCCAAGTTTTCTATATTGGAATCATCCTTGTATCTTTTTTGTCACTCATTCCCCAAATCTTATGAGTACCCAAGTCTTGGCAATTCTCCCTCCATAGAATTTCTTACATTTGTCTCCTTTTCTTTATTTCCATATTCAGGTCCTCATCACCCCTCAAATGAAATCTTATAATAGCTTCCTACTTTATCTCCCTTTTCACCTCTATCTCTAATCCATCCTATTCACAGCTACCAAAACAATATTGCTAAAGGATATGCTTGACCATGTCATTTCTCTGTTCAAGAAACTTCAGTTATTCCCCATTGCCTCTAAGACAAAGCAAAAATACCTTTTTGGCATTTAAAACCTTTTGCATTCCAGCCCTAACTCATCATATATATATTTAACACTAGTCTCCTTACACACTCTACATTCCACCCAAAGTGGTCTACTTGCTGTAGGTCATCACATATAACATTCCAACTTCTGACCATGTACTGTTGCACAAATTATCCCTTGTGCAAAGCACCATGCATTTATGAGGCACTTACTTTTATTTATTTAGCTATTTATTAGCCACTGTGCTAAGCACTGGGTAGATAGAAATACAAGCAAAAAGAATGACAGTTTCTGTCCTTGGAGAGCTTACATTCTAATGAGGAAAGATAAGACACAAGAGAGAACTGAAAATCAGGGATGGGAGAGAAAGGTGCCCATGGAGGCATGGCATCAAAGTCAGAAAGTTAAAAGTGGGGTCAGGAGAGGATTGAAAATTGACTAGTCTAGGCCTTTCTTCAAAAATGGAGACCTCAGGAGGAATTCATAAATGGGGAAAAGTGGCCAGCATGGTGGAGAAATTCCCTAGGGGAAGAAGATCACAGGGACCAATTCATATCCGAGGATGAGAAGGCTCTAGGTCCTGAAGGAAGTTCCAGGGCAAAATGTTGTGGAGACATGGAGGAAGAGTCTGTAAAGTCAGAAGTAGAGCCAGGAGGGGAATGTCTGTATTGCTTTAGCTCCTTCCTTCCATCTCTTGGAATCCTTGAAGGTTCAGGATAGATGTCACCTCAGAATTGATGCCTTTATTAATGAACTCCTTTAGTTGTTAGTGTTCTCTCTACTCCACCACTCTCATTAAATTATTTTGCATTTTCTCTGTGTGTGTATATGTACACACAAAAACACACATCTACACATATACATGCATATATATATATATATAGATAAATAGATAGATAGATAGATATAGATATAGACATTGCATCTATTTTTCTTTGCACATGTTTTCTAGCTATGACAATGCAAACTGTATAAGAGCAGGAATTCTCTTGCTTTTGTCTTCATATTCTCAGCACCTAGCATGGTGCCTGCCTCATAGCTGGCACTTAATAAATACCTGTTGAACTAAAAAGAAAAAAAAGAACCTGAAGACTTTATGTTCTCAGATGACATTTTCATCACTGTTGCCGATTAAAAATTAGAGTTCTGGCAGAAAAAGGCCAATTTAGGAAGTGCATTACTGGTTTAAGAAGATGGTGTCTGAGATTGCAATTCGATTTCTGCAATGTGGTTGAGGGCTAGGGTAGGAAACCAGCATTTTTTAAAAGTTCTTACTATGTGCCAAACACAGCGATAAGCACTTTTCAAATATTATCTCATTTAACCCTCGCAGCAACCCTGGGAGTTACGTACTATAATGATTTCCATATTATACTTGAGGAGTTTCTATTTTTTAAAATTATTTAAGAGGGGGGAAGGCAAGGCAATTGGGGTCAAATGACTAGCCCAAAGTCACACAGCTAGTAAGTGTCAAGTGTCTGAGGTCAAATTTGAACTCAGGTCCTCCTGACTCTAGGGCTGGTGTTCTATTCCCTCTGCCACCTAGCTGCTCTCCATATTATACTTTAATAAAGAAGGACAGAAGTTAAATTTCTTGCCCAGGGTCACACAGTTAAGTAAGTGTCTGAGGCTAAATTTAAGCTCAGGTCTTCCTGACTCCCAGCCCAGCACCTTATCTATCCATTGTGTCACCTAGTTGGTTAAGGAAGAATGTAATGAATAAGATCCAATTATATGTGTATGTTGCCTAAATTCTCAAGAATATATCTATTAAAAGTTTTAAACAGAAGATGGCTAGGGAAGGAAAAAATCTACTTGCCTCATTTTGCTAAACTAGAAAATGTAGAGCCTATAGCAAAGGAAGAAGAAAATCAGTAGAAAGAAAAAAATAATTTTAAGAGGAAATACGTGAAAGGAGGGCCAGCAATAAAAAAAATCATGAGTTCAAATTTCTATACACAAAAGAACAGAGTATGAGTTATAAAAAATGTGAACTAGAAATCTTAGTGCAAAGATATACATTAAACCTCATAGGCGTCACTGAAACCTGGGATTCATGTTTGAATTACAGTGCTGGAAACATATTCAGAGGGAACAGTAAATGAAAAGGGATTTTGGAATAGTTGTGAAAAAGTTTTAAATGTTTTATGAATATCTTTTGTTTTTACATCATAATCATTTACAGATATTACCCAGCACCACTACAATAAGCTTTCATTTTTAACCAGGGGAGAAAAAACAAGTAAATTTGACTGATTAACTAATGCAGTGATCTAATACAGTTATCCCTCATTTTAATCAATTCAGCAACTGATTATATGACTTAAAAAGTGGAAAGTAAAACTAAAATTCCAAATACAGGATACACATTTTAAAAATTTGTGATATACACATTTAGGAATGTTTTTACCTGCTTTAGTACTACTCTCTGTTACCTCTCATTTTTATATGACAGTTTCCAAATTGTATCAGCTTCAATAAATTGTCATGATCTATAAGATCATGTAAGTCCAGGAAATAGTTGAATAACCTAAATGTTTTCACCCCACTTTAGCCTCATATTTTCATTATGAGATAACAATGCAAAACATAAATCTTATTCTTCATACCCTACTCTCATAAGAGGAAAGAAGCAGGATGTTATAATTTCCCACTGAAATCTGTTATTTTGTTATATGTAGCATGACTTCTGAACTATTCCGCAATACCCACTTGAAGATTTGCAGGTTAGGTTGCCATCTGGCTTACTACATTTGGTTCTAGGAGTAAATCTAGGAGGTCAACATTTCAAAGCTGTAATTAATGAGCCCCCCTCATGTGTGCTTCCCATCAACAATCAGTCAGCAGATACAAGGTCATTTATTATCATTTATGGTATAATAGGAATAGCTGCTATAAAACATTCCTTCCATAAACCTAGGGTGTACTATTCTACAAATATACACAATATCCATTGGAAGAATGGTGTCAGATTTAAGAGTATAGTGATAGATAAGGCACACCTGTAAGATATACATGTATAAAAATGAATTCAAAACTTCCAAATATAGAAGGTCTTTTTTTCAGAGAGCTGAAAGGAGAGGTCTTTGACACTGTGGTGAGGGCTGTCCAGGAGCTCATGTATCAGCAAAACCAGTTGTGGGCCTTGGAGGTAGCAATAGAAGCAGCAGGAGATTCAGGAACTCTCAAGCCAGAGATGATAAAGAGAAAGACAACTAGTCTGAAAGAGATTACAGTGGACTCCTGTGCTAGTCATGGGTGTACGACTAGGCACTGTTTGGAAACTCCATTACCCATACCAACTTCTTTGTCAGCGTTTCTATCACCAAAGCAATAGTCACAGCCCTGACGGTGACTATGAATATGATGGCATAGTTCTGAATCACAAAATATAACAGACTCTCCATATAGAAGACAGAAGCAAAATATTTAGTTAGATACCAGAAAGCCAAATCCCAAAACCAGAAAACTGAATCCATCATAGCAACAAAGAAGTAAATGCACCTTATCACTGCAGAGAGCAACACCATCCCAAATGCTTCATGTTGCTCAGGACTTCCCACAAACACTCAAAATCCTAGCTGTCTGCTTGCCTGCATCCTCTCTCTCCCTCTGCTCTAACTGCTCTGACTCATTCCTCCACCTCTTCCTTTTTCACCTGTTAGGCAAACTCCTTCTACCACAGGCTCCATGTGATTACATTTGGCTTGTAAAGGAGCAAGGAAGATCTTCAAATTCCCAATACCATTACAGAAGTCCAGCTTGTGCTTTTGATCTCAAGGGAACTGGGACCTTAAGGAGCAGTACCAGTTTCAATAACGAGAGAGTAGAGGCCCTGAGAAGCAACAGTGCTTGTGTCCTTAAGGGGTCAGGGACTAGAGCAGATCTGTACAACTTGGAAGTAGGTAGGAGCCAAAATTAAGATAGGCTAAACTTCTTTAGGTAACAGATAGGTTAGATTAGAGACAGATTGATGATGTTTAGTTGCCACATGTCATGTGACAAACAGGAGAGTGTGCAGTGACAACCCTACATTCTTATGGGCCACTTTTGGCAGGTCACAAGTGTCCCTCAGGCTGTATGTTGTACAAGTATTCACTAGAGCATAGATCAGGAGAGTAGTGACTACATTTGTACCAGGATCACACCACTTTGGATGCACTGAAAACTTCTGAACTCCCTGAAAGTTCTGAAAACAGCAGTGCAGAAAAAGTCTGAAGCTGGGGTCAATGACCCATTACAGCCCCAGGACAAAGCTCAACTTTAACATAATGTTCAAAGTCAAGAAATGGGCTAGAAAAGTGAGCAACAACAAAGAAAGAACCTGACCATAAAATACTACTGTGGTGACAGGGAAGATTGAGAAAAACTCAGAAGAAGACAATGACTTCAAAAGAGCAACAAGAAAAGGCTCAAAGGGGGAAAAGTTAGACAAAAACCCAACAAGAATTCCTGGAATAGATAAAAAAAGTATTTTAAAAAATCAGAGTGGGGGAAGAAAAATTGGGAAAAGACATGAGAGTAAAACAAGAAAATTATGAAAACACACTGAATAGCTTGGTAAAAGAGGCATGGGATAGCTAAGTGGCATAGTAGATAGAATGCCAGGCCTAGAGTTAGAAAGACACATCTTTTTGAGTTTAAATCCAGCCTGAAACATTTAGCAGCTGTGTGACTCTGGACTAATCACTTAACTCTGTTTCCCTCAATTTTCTCTTCTGTAAAAGAAGCTGGCAAAGGAAATGATAAAATACCCCCAGTATCTTTGCCAAGAAAACCCCCAAAATAGGGTCAAGGAGAGCTGGACACAACAGAAAACAACTGAACAACAACAAAAGAGGCTTAAAAATACTGAAGAAAATAACACCCTCCAAAAACAGAATTGACTAAATGGAAAAAGAAGTACAAAAGCTCACTGAAAAAAATAAATGTGTTTATTTAAGAAAGGGTCAAGTGGAAAGGCAAGTGGAAACTAATAGCTCCATAAAATATCAATAAACAATAAAATGATATCAAAAGAATGAAAGAATACAAAAATGTGAAGTATCTCATAGTAAAAGCAACTGACTTGGAAAATAGATCAAGGACAAATAATTTTTGAGAACTATTGGACTGCTGGAAATGTATGGTCAAAGAAAGAGCCTAGACTCTGTATTTCAAGAAATTATAAAGGAAAATGTCCCCAGTATCCTAGTGCTAGAGGATAATATTGAAATTGAAAGAATACCCTAATCATTTACTAAAAGATTATCCCAAAATTAAAAATCCCAAGAATATTATAGTCAAGTTCCAGGGCTCCCAGAAGGAAGAGAAAATATTTCAAGCAGCCAGAAAGAAAACATTCAAATAATGTGGAGCACAGATGGTATAACATGAAATTTAGCAGCTACCACCTTAAAGGAGCAAAGAGCTTAAAAGTCAGGAGAGCTAAGATTAAAAACAAAAGAGCCACCCAGTAAAATTGAGTATGATCCTTCAAGGGGGAAAATGTGGGAAGATGACACATGTAACTGCTAACAACATTTTCATTATTAGAGTACTTGGAAGGATTCTGCACAGACAGAGGACATGAGAATGAGTCAAATATTCTGAGATGATCTCCTTCAAAAATTGATGGGCAAGAAAGAGGGATACAATAGGAGAAGGAAGATAGGAGAATAAGAATGAGGGAAATTATTTTATACTAAAAGAGGCATCCAAAGAAGATATAGACTCAATTGGGTATAGAAATTTATCTTACTCAATGGTGAAGTAGGAGGGAAAAAGGAAAAGAGAAGTAGGATGGTGATTAAAGGGTATGGTGCATTAAGGTCAGGAGGAAAATGAACTTTTGATGAGGGACAAGTTAAAAAGAGATAGAGAAGGAAAAAATGAAAATAGGATGGCAGGAAGTGCACAGTTAGTAATCATAACTGGTAACATGAATGAGATGAACTCACCATGAAATGGAAATAGATAACATAATGGAATATAAAACAGACTTCAATAATATATTGTTTCCAAGAAACATACTTAAAACAGAGACATACACAGAGTTAAAAATAAGGGATTGGAGTAGAGGCAATTATGCTTCAGTTGAAGTAAAAATGTTAGAAGTAAACAATCATGATCTCAGGCAAAGCAAAAGCAAAAATAGCCCTAATTAAAAGAATAAGCAGGGAAATTACATCTTCCTAAAGGATACCATACATAATGAAATAATATCAATGCTAAACACCCACATAAAAATACATGTATACATATACATATACATACACACATATATATGTATATACATACATACATACATACATATATATATATATATATACCAAATTGCATAATGCTGAAATTCTTATTTTTTTTTTTGGAGGGAGGAAGGCAGGACAATTGGGGTTAAGTGACTTGCCCAAAGTCACATGGCTAGTAAGTGTGTTAAGTGTCTGAGGCCAGATTTGAACTCACATCCTCCTGACTTCAGGGCCGGCACTCTATTCACTGTGCCACCTAGCCACCCCCTAAACAAATCTAACCATAAAATAAATAAGAAAGACATTAGAGAGATTAATTTAATTTTAGAAAAGATAGCTATGATAGGCTTCAGGAGAAAAATGGAGGGGAACAGAAAGGAATATATCTTTTTCTCAGTTGCACAAATCAGTTTCACAAATGGTGATCTATAAGGACATAAAAATCTCACAAACAAATGCAAAAACACTCACTCATAAATCATCAGCAAACCCAGGGACTAATATGAGCACAATGACAAAGTACTTTTCATAAAAATAGTCAGAACTAAACAACTGGAGAAATATTAATTGCTCATGAGTAGGTTGAGCCAATAGAATAAAAAGAACTCTACCTAATCAATTTAATTATTCAGTGCCATGCCACTCAAACTGCTAAAGAATTTCTTTTCTTTTTCATACAAAAAAAGTCCACATTTGCTGTGTGGCAAAAGAAAACACTTGCAAAAATAAAAAAATATATAAAGAAAGTAAAAATCATATGCTTTAATCTGCACCGAGAGTTCATTAGTTCTCTCGGAGGTGGATAGCATTTTTCATCATGCATCTTTTACATGTCATCTTAGATCATTGTATTGATCAGAGTAGCTAAGTCTTTCATAGTAAATTATCATTACTATGTGGGTATTACTGTTCACAAAATTTTTTCTGATTCTGCTCACTTCACTTGGCATTAATTTATATAAATCTTCCCAGGAAAATGAAATGCCAAGGAGAATATGGAAAAATGGACACTGATGTATGGTTGGTGTAGTTAAATTTGAAACTATGCCTGAAGAGCTAAAAACTATGTATATCCTTCAACTCAGCAATAGCACCACTAGGTCTATAACCCAGAGAGACCAAAAAAAAAAAAAAGAGAGAGAGAAAAGGACATATATTCACAAAAATATTTGTATCTACTCTTTCTGTGTTGACAAAGAATTGGAATTGAGGGAGTGGCCATCAACTGGGAAATGCCTGAGCAAGTTGCAGTATATAATTGTGATGAAATACTATTGTGCTATAAGAAATGATGAGTAGAATGGTTTCAGAAAAAACATGGGAAGGCTGATATGAACTGATGCAAAGTGAAGCGAATAGAACCAGGAGAATATTATACATAGTAGCAGCAATATTGTAATCATGATCTACTATGAAAGACTTAGGTACTCTGATCAAGACAATGATCAGGGATAATTCCCAAGAACCTGTTGGGTTTTTTGCTTTTTGTTTTTTGTTTTTTGTCCTTTGTTCTTGAAGAAGACCATGACATCAGGGAGTTGATGCCATGACATGCTGGTGAATTGGATTTAAGCGAGGGAAGGATATGCAAAGTCACCGATCTCACTTTCTCTTCCAGAACCATCTGGGTCCAGTAGCAAGATATAGATCAGGATGACTGGAGATGGCTTTGGATGCAATGGGAGACCTTGGCCTTTTTAAGCTAAGGTCTTTAGCAGGTCTCCCCCAAGGACCTATGGTAAAAATTGCTATCCATTTCCAGAGAGATAACTGATGAGAACTCTTAGCTCAGAATGAAGCATTCTTTTTTCACTTTATTCTGGTAGCCTTTCTTTTTGTAACATGGCTAATATGGAAATATATTTTTCATGATTTCACATGTATAATTGATATTTTGCTTGCCTATTCAATAAATAGAGGAGTGGTGAGAGTAATGGAAAAAGTTTGAGACTCAACATTTTTAGAAATGTATTTTAAAAATGAATTTTTTTAAATGTTCATTTGAAGGGTACTTTGCTTATTTTGCTTCTTAGCTTTTGGTTTGTTTGGTTTTTTTTAGTTTGCCCTGAGAAACAAAGATACTAGTTACAGTTCTGACTACATAGCCCTTTTGCTGAACTTCACTGTTTCTACCTTTGTGTGGTATAGTGTTTGAAGGAGCAATAAAAAGGAACATATTCCATTTTAAATCTTTTACAAAGATATTTTTGAAGTCTATGTGAATAGCATCATGGTCTTATGCCTTATCATTTTTTTAACTGCTGTGTCTATACTAGTGACTATGTACTAAATGTCCAATTCAGTTAAAAATAGAAAGAATTGCAGTAAGTTTGCACCCAGGTCTATTACAGAAGACACTCCATTCAGTGGCATTTTTGCAAATACAGTAAAACTCCACTAATTGGGGGGAAGGTCAATCTGATTCTGGCCTATCTCTGAAACAGCTCTTATACAACATTTAAAAAGAAAAGCATTTTTATTACTTTCAAATATCCACTTTTACACAGTTGACAGGGAAAGAAAAGAGATGTCTCCTAATCTTGTAAATGCTTTAATAAATGATAAGATCCAATTATAATAAGCAAATTCATTGTATGGATGCAAAATGTTGGTAAGAATGACTTCAAAGCAATCCCTTGGCCTTTGCTTGCGAGTAGAGTAAACACATCCATTATTCATTTGCTTGTAAAACCCATTTACCCATAGATACATCAAATGTAAACTTCAGGCCAGTGTGTCCAAATTATCACAAGATCTCCATAGAAAGTACTTTAGCTTACTGAGGTTTTATTCTAATACATCTCTCTGGGCAAATGGAGAAGGAGTCAAGTTCTTGTGATGGATTAAACAATTCAATTTTCATTCCCACACATTTTTAACCATGCTGCTTCTACTTAACCGGTTGTCAAACAGTTTCTGTATTTATCATCATTATTTGGCTGAATTGATCTTGCTAATTAGTTTGGGAGCAGGAGTATTACTTCATAAATGTGTTAAGGACCAGTTCTACTGTATTCATGCTCAGACTATGTCTGGTGTGCGACATTTCATTCTCAGCAGCACAATTTAGGAAGCATATTACTAAGTTGGAGAACATCCCAAGGAAGGCAAACATAATGGTAAAGTCCCCCAAACTCCATGATATATAAGTATTTGCTGAAGGAACTGGGGATATTCAGCTCAGAGAAGAGAACTACTAGGAACCACTACTAGAACTAAGAACTACTAGTTTCATGCCCCAAAAGACAAAAAGAAGAGGAAAATATTATATATACATATAATATACTCTTTTCTTTGATTGAACTATCTAGTCAGTACATAGTAGTATAGATATAAAATTCAAAGAATGTAAGGCATAAGACCATGTTGCTTTTCACTCATATTTCATAAACATCTCTGTATAAGATGTGTGTGTGTGTGTGTGTGTGTGTGTGTGTGTGTGTGTGTGTGTGTGTATTCTTTTTGTGGTGGCAAAGAACTGGAAATTAGTGGATGCCCATCTCTGCTGAACAAATGGAATACTATTGTGCTGAAGAAAAAATGAAAGGGACAATTTCAGTTGATTTGTATCAACTAAAACTGAGTGAATTTGTGAGAACTTAGAGAAGAGCTATGCCACATTGCATTACCAACTTTGAACATCTTAAAAACTCTGATCCAGAATGTCCAGCCACAATTCCTGGCATGCGACTGATGGGAATTTGTATCAGGAAATTAACATCTGGTGGGGGCCAATGTTTATTTCTATGAACCTATGAGCTTTCTCCTGAAATTTCCATAGCTGTGAGCCCTGACCAGACTGACTGCAACTTATAACACACCTGTTGATGCATAAGGCCACAAGGAGGAATTGGTACACACCAAAACCTGCTACAGTCCCTTTCAGCCCATCCTTTGTCCACCAAGATAGGAACCACCTCATCTCTCTTTAAAGTTACTCTATCCTATTCAAATCCTTGTTCTTATCATATGTGGTACCCCATGTCACTCCTTTCCCAATAAATTCAATAGCTGGCTAATGTTTTTCTTCATCTCAACCTCTGTCTCTACCATTCTGGCTTCTTGTTTCTTAACTTCCATAATTTCATTTTCTCATCTTCCTCAAACATGACCAAGAGTTATCATGCATTAAATACCCTCTTACCTCCATCAACTAATTTACCCCATATTCAGTGTCAGAATTTTAGGGATCATTTTTAGGAAATATATTCCTTTAGTTTTTCATGGGGGCTACAAAATCTTTTTTGTGTTATCTATGATAACTAATTGAAATGTAAGTGCCAAATTTCTCTTCTTACTCCAAACTTAGGGGAAAAAATTGCTGAGACAGCTCTCATGAATGCACAGATAAATAAGCCTCAAGTGACACCAAGAACAAAAACCAACAAATTAAAATGCCTAGCAAACTTCAGCCAAAGCAAAGATAATTTAGTTCCTGAATACTCATTATAACTGTAATATAAACAGTATCAAACTGATTGCTCAGGGTCAACCTAGGAAGTGAGCTTCTCATCCAGTGGACCCATATCTTTATTCTGATGCAGAGAATTCTCCCACAGGGTTGCCCCAAAAGGAAACTAGTCCACTGTTGTAGATAAATCATTAAAACACTTTAAGCCTGCTCTATGAAAAGGAATAATGCTTATACTAAAAATAAAAATTATGAAACAGGAAGTAGATGAAAAGGATAAAAGCTAAAGTTGAGTAAACTTTTCTGTGAATAGCAGAGATTAAAGAATAATACATGTAAAAATCATCAGGGAATGACTCAAATAATCTGTGACTAGCAATTCAGTGATGTCATTTGAATAGATTGCTGAAAAAATTTTTCCCTGAAGAATTCATCTTGAGAAATGACTAGGTTAGCTAAATGTGTTTTGTTTTTTTTTTTCTTTTAGCAATGTGAAAATTCTTTTTGTTTTCCAAAGAAAATACTATTCAAGTTTACCAAATGTGTGTGCTGCCCTTTCTCTTCCCTCTACACATTCCAGACAAGTTCTTGATGTACCTGCTGTGGTTGGTCTTTGGGCTGCAGCCAAACACTCTGCCACCAGCTGCTGCTTTAAAAACAAAAATGGAGGAGACAAATATCCATGTGTGAGATCTCTCCGTTTGTCTGGTTACCCAGACTGATACATGGCAAAACCACCTTTGATTAACTGCTAAAGGAAGAACATCTTGCAGCATTAGTGCCCTGTCCATAAAATGCTTAATAACATATTTGTCAATGGATCATTTCAATGATTCATTATAAAATATATGTTCTGCTATCTTTTGTTTTTAACTTACATTTCCCATTTATCCCTCTCTTCTTGTCCCTTTTCAGAGAGTCACTCTGTATAACAAAGGAAAAAAATGACTGTCAGAAAAATGAGCCAACATATTAAAAAAAAACATTTTATACACACATTTCCTTAGTTTTATAAACAAAAGGAGAATGTACCTTTTCAGATCTCTCTTTTGGGGTCATTATAATTTTGCATCATTCAGTTTTTGACTATTTTGTTGTTATTGTTTTTATTTACATTGTTGCAGGTATATAAGATATTATTTATCAAATCATATAGGTTTTCTCATGCTTTTATGTATTCCTAAATGAAGGACACTTACTATTTATAGTTTTTGGTTGCTATAAATATTTCAGTGTACATAGGGCTTTCTTATAGTCATTAACTTCTTTGGGATCTATGTCTAATATTAAAATCTTCAGGTCAAAGAGTATGGGCATTTTATTCACTTTTGACATTATTATAAATTTGCATTTCAAAATGGTCCAATCAGTACATAACTCCACTAATAATACAGGAGTATGCCCATCTTTCCACAGTCTCACCTACATTGACAATTCTCATCTTTTATTATCTTTGCCAATCAGTTGCTTATGAGGTGAAATTTCAGAAGTGCTTAGATTTACATTTAGTTTTCTTTGCTTTGGAACATTATTTCATTTGTTTTTTAACCCATAATTCTCCTTTTAAGAATTGAGAATTGCTTATTTTCTTTGATTATGTAGTTGGAAATAACTTTTGGTCTCATATTTCTGTGTATGTGTGCATGTATATAGGTATGTGTGTATGCATGCATGTGTGCATGTAATCTGCCTCTTTGTCTTGAATATGAAACCTTTATTAGAAAAATTCGATGCAAAAATTCTCCCCCAATCAACCATTACAATTTTTATCTTATTTATACTTATGTTGTTCATACAAAGACTTGTCAGTTTCATATAATCAAACTTAACCACATTCTCTTTTGAAAGTTCCTTTTACTTTTGTTTGATTAAAAATTTAGCCTTAGCCATAGCTATGAAAGGTACCTGATATGATTCTCTTTTATTAAAAAAAAAATAAACAGTATGATCTATAGTATTTGTTTTATATGTCCATTTTGAGTTTAAAATAATGTTTTATATAAGATGTTGGTCTAAATCTATTCTGCCAGACTACTTTCTATTTTTCCCCAGCAAATCCTCTCATATAGAGTTCTCTTCTAGGTAATTTATGTTTTCAGGTTCATCAAATACTGGGTTACTGAATTCAACATGTACTGATTCTTCCTTACATAGGCTATTTCCATTGATCTAGTCACCTATATTTTCATCTATACCAAATATATTTTATGATTACTGTTCTATTATATATTTGAAGTTCTGAAAGTACTGTTCATCATTCATTCCTACCTTTGCTCATTATATTCCTTGATATTTTTGATATTTTTTATGCCAAATGAATTTTGTTTTTATTTTGTCATGCCCTATGAAATTAATAATTTCTTTTTATCAAGTCTGCTTGCATATGGCTTGATGAGTAACTATTGTAGTCATAAATTGATCAAGTCAATATCTTTTAACCTTTATCTGCTTAGTGGGGCATTCATGAATATAAACTAAAACAGAGTAATGGGTGTCAGAAGAGGGGTAGTATGACACTATGAGGCAGTTTTGATAGGATTGGAGAAAATGACCTTCCATGGAAATAGAGCAGGATTTCTCTAGTGTTTAATTGGTCTTGTTCCTTGAGAAGGACAATATATCCTAGAAACCTTGATGGTTGTAGACATGGCTGAAGGCAACATGTAGGGAAGTACAAGGGGAATACAAGCTTGTCCTGCACTATCATGGAGGAAGTAGAAGTAATAAGAAGAAAGTAATAAGAAGTAATAAAGAGAAAGATTGGAAATATCTTGCCTATATCCTCTCATATATTACTTTTTCCTCTTCTGTACTGCCATCAAAAGATACTGAAGAATAGCATGCTTTAAAAAAGTGTTTTGGAATTTGGGAACATTTGGGAAATGTTTAGAATTGAATATTTTAGACTACAGGTTTAATCATGGAGGTGATGGTCAGGCATTGTATATACCTAACAATGGCCAGAAAGCATAAACTTGCCTGTAGTTTTGAAGATTTGAAAAAAGATTTAAATTAAAAATTGAGGGAGTCATAGGCAAATGCTCCTATATATCCACTAAGCCAGATACCATAGGCCATATTAAGCAATATATAGGAAGGATAAGAACAGTGAAATGACCCAATAATTCACAAGAAACACACTTCAAGAAAAGGGGCAGTAATAGCACTCATAATCTCCAATGCCTCTGTGAAATATATAACTAATAAATAGTGACCTAGAGAAGAAAATACAAAGTAAATTCACAGAATCACAAAGTTGGAGAGAGAGAGAGAACTTTAGCAACCATCCAATCTAAGGACTCAACCTGAGATCTGTGAACTTGTCTTTTAAAAAATACTTTTGATAAGTATATTTCAATAGGATTAATTTTTGTTATCCTATGTATTTTATTTTATAAATTTAAAAACAATATTTTGAGAAGTGCATAGGCTTCACTTCATAGACTGCCAAAGGGATCCATGACACAAAAAAGGTTAGACTCCTCATCCAGTCTAAACCATCCACCAAAAGCAACCCCAATTATGTCTGATTTTCAGCTTTTGCTTGACCTCATACATATCACTAAGTTTGGCAACCAGTAACTCAGGACTAAAATATGGTAACGGAAGAAAATTCGTTATTCAAAAGGAAGAGATTAGATAAAAGGGATGGTAGAATAGCATTACATACAAAAGGGTATAGTTGTATGTGAGCAAGGAAACTGACCAATCCCGAAGCCACCATTCTGCCAGAGATGGTGAAAAGGAAAAAGATAAGGGAGATCACTGAGCATTTTTATCACTATGCCCAAGTTTATTTGTAAGCTGAAGGTGTGGGGGTGGGAGGGTCAGTTGTTCATCCCCCACATAATTTCTGTGGGGTTTTGTGAAGTGGAATTTCTAAAATAGGTTTTGGGAATTCAGACTGGTTGATGATCTGAGATTTCACAAGAGGTAAAAGACAATTTTTAACCCCAACACAAATAGGTGGCAAATGTGAGGGATTTTAAATTAACAGCAAAAGAAAGGTGTTCAAAAAAGTAAACCAAGCTAAAATAATCTTAACCTGGGGATCTTACTGACTTTTGTTGAGTGAGTTGTTTATAGTCCTGGGGAATTAACTTTTGCCCTCCCTTACCAAGATGAGGCTTACTAATCATTGCACTTCACCTAAAGGTAGTAGAGAGCCTGCTGAATACAAACAAGTATAACATAACAAAGAACAGTTTAGCAAAATGAGACCAGTAGAGATGCCCAGCAGAGTTAACACAAGAGAAGGATGAAGGAAAGTACCAAGAAGACATGAAGTGGTGACCATGTCTTTAATGTCTATTCCCAAATGTATGTGCTGCCCTTTCAAGCCTCACTTGAGGCTTATTTATCTGTGCATTCACAAGACCATGACCAGCCTGGGACACTGAGGTGGAATTGTGGTGGAATTGCCAGAGGACCTCGATAGCTTTGCATATGGCAGTAATGTGTCCTTTAGGCTTGTTAAAACATACACATCAGCTTTTACTTGAGAGCTATATTTATGCTGATCCACAGCATACCTTAAATCTTTGATAGCTTTCTGGGGGACCAGCTGTTAGAGTTTTCCTCTCATGTTGATTTATACTCACTCTGTATATGAGTTTTAACTGCCTATTTATTCATAAGCCGTCTCCCCCATTAGAAAGTAATCTCTTTGAAGAGAGGACCTATTTTTGCCTTTCTTTGTATCCATACTAGTTGGCACATCTTAATCCTTACTAAATGCTTATTAATTGACTAAATGACTAATGAAGGCAAAGGGGGGCTAGATTGCTATATAAATAAATAAAAATATTTTATTTTTTATTGTATCTGTGTAGAAACCTATCCTAACCTTGCACTAGAGGTTCAGTATGTCCTATCAAATAAGAAAAAAAAGACTTTTGTCCACTTCACATTCCTTTCAAATTCATATTTCTTAACTTGCCATGTGTTGAATTATAGCTTATGATTCTGAGGTACTTTTGAAGGGACTTATATGGAATTTTAGAGGAAAAAAGAATACTCAAATTGCTGGTATTTGTGGAGGTTGAATAAATAAAAGAAACTTCCAGTTTCATAAGTACACATAGAGAAAAACACCACACAGCACATTAAAGAGTCCCAACTGGATTTTGTGAGAGCAGCTTAGTTCAATGGGCTAAGCAGCTGTCTGGCCAGTATGGATCTCTGCATTCCTGGGTCAGTCACTTAATGATCCTCCTCTGCCTCCCACTATACTTAACCTGCAACAGAGAATCAGTCCCCCTGAGAGAAGCCTTTCTTCATTGCCTCAGGGAAACCCTGCAACACACTCAGTTCTGGAGGTTTAGCCCTCCAGCCAGGAAAGCTCCATTTACAATTAAAGATAATGTTTACACAGGGAATAGAAAATTTCTGTCCAATCTAATCCTCCCTAGGTAAGGATAGCCTCGCTACTCAGATAGATATTGAAATTATTCCCTACCTAATTTCATTCAAGTTCATTTTGCCTGTCTTCTTTGACTTGGGTCCCTGTCCAGACCATCTGTGGGCATTTGTTCAACTAGCTTCTTTCTTAATCCCTTCCCTGAGCCCAGGTGATTGGCCAGTATGCAGGATAAGGGAATGGAAAACCCTGGGAAGTAATGACCAAAGGTCAGTCAGTTTCACTATAGCTGAACTGAATCCTGTGACCTGAAAACTTCCTTGATCTTGCTATGCCTTATTTTTTAATCGACTTCAATGGTCTCTAAACATTTTTGAATAATCACCCCATCCATTAAATGTTTTGATTCTGCACTCCCAATCTACAGTGATTTATTTTTACTGCTGTGTGCATGTAATGCTATTATTGTTACATAAATAGTAAAATATATGCAAAATAGACATTTAAATGAATTAGGTAAAGATAAAATGAACAATCTTTTAAATATATAATTATATTTTTATTTTATGAATGATGCAGAATCATTTTGGACTCATTGAAATATACTATTGTGAGAGCAGTATGATTGAAAATGTTGCGTTAATTAGAAATTCTTAGTTTAACACTTCTTAATACAGCACTTCAAAGGTCAGAGTTTAACCAGTTTATTTTGATTCTTGTTGTTACTGATTGTCCTTGTTAAAAGCCGTTTTTCACAAATATTTGAAGATCCAAATGGAAGACATACATCATTGACTTTACTTACTAACTCATGATAGTCATTTTTCAGTCCCATCTACTGAATCTATCCATTTCAAAGGGATTTTTGCTTTGTTTTGTTTGGAAATTTGCCTCATGCAGTCCCTCCAAGGTGGACCTGGTGGTCTCTGTAAGGACAGTGCTGCCATGCTGGGCTGACATATGGGACAGGGAGACATGATTCCTGGTTGAATGAGAGAATTTTGGGAGAAGCAGAGGGAGGAAAGAGAGAAGAGGCATAGTGTGGACTTGGAATGGTGAATCAAGGATTCCTCTGGAACTGTAGGAATGTGAGGAAAAGCCAACATCCCAACATATCTCTCAATCTTCAGCACTTGCAACTCCAAAGATTGCTACAGTTGGATTAACTGTGTGAAATAGTTCCTTTCTTGGTTAAACTGACTTTCTTACTCTCCTAGGTCATAAAGCCCTTCATTCTTGCATATTCAATTGCTTAGTTTGACTTTCCAGATTTCCATTTGTTTTCTTTAATAAATATTTGTTTGCTATCTGTGATCGTCATTTATACAGTAAGTATATAGTGGGAAGGGAAACTTGATTAAAACTAATTGTTACCCTCCTGGTCTGGGGTAGACCTACTTCACTCTAGTACCTACATGGAAGAGACAGGCATGAGGGAAAATAATTTAGAATAACTAGGCCGCAAAAGTGACTTTTATCCTAAACCACAAAGGAATAATTCCTAAGATTTCAACTATCTGATCTATAGTAGATATAATAGTAAGTCCATTGTCCCTCCTGAAGATAAGAAATGAGGGAATGCCCATCTAGCCATAGCCATCCTACTATCTACAAAAGTGGAAACTAGGCTTTGTAGCTATTGTGGGGTCAGTGAGAGTGGGAAGACAGGAACACTCACTCTGATCAGAGAAGGAATATCTGCCCACCACCTAGCTAGTTGGAGAATGGCTCCTGCCTACCTTCCTGGAAAGGAGCTGCTCATGCAACTGATCATCCAGCTGTAGCCTAAACTGTGTTCTAAGTGGGAGGAAGAATTGCCTCTCCAACAATTACTTCTTTCTCTGCTCTCAGGAGAATTTAGCAAATGCTTTTTTTGCCCTACATAGCTTACTTAAATAAGCTCTTTAAAAAACAAACATTTATTGGTAATTTTTTACATTACAAATATGTTCAGATTACCTTCGCTCTATGAGAGTTCTTTTGTAATAGAATAAAACAATCAAGCAAAATTAATAGTAACCTCCTATGATGATGCATACAGCATTCCACATCTGTTATCACCCTCCATCCATCAATTTTAAATGTTTTTTTTTTAATTAACACAATTATATTTTCTTTCCCTCCTACTCCCTCTCTATCACATTAAAAGAAAAAAGCTAAATTCCTTATAACAAATAAATGTAGTCAAGGAAACAAATTACTACATTGGCTGTATACAAATATAAATATATATAATCTACTATAATGCAATATAACATGTAATATGATATAATGTAGTATATGTTATAATAGTATAACATATATTACATTTACTATTATTTATGTGTATGTATGTGTATACATACACACACACACACATACATATATATATATATATATATATATATATATATATATATATATATATATACA
Organism: Gymnobelideus leadbeateri; assembly: GCA_011680675.1. Classification (NCBI taxonomy): domain Eukaryota; kingdom Metazoa; phylum Chordata; class Mammalia; order Diprotodontia; family Petauridae; genus Gymnobelideus; species Gymnobelideus leadbeateri. The sequence goes on from WOXC01003418.1 coordinate 87,493, forward strand.
CACACACTCACATATATATGAGAGAGAAAGAGACAGAGAGTTTTTTAGTCATTTTTAGTTATGTTCAATCCTTCATGACCCCACTTGGGGTTTTCTTGGCAGAGATACTGGAATGGTTTGCCATTTTCTTTTCCAGATAATTTTATAGACACATACGTATACATATGTATGTATATATACATACATGTTAGACATACATAAATACATGCATAAATATATATCCTTTGTGTACATCTCTATGACCTTATCTTTTATGTTCTTCAGTAATAACATTTCAAAATCCTTTTTGTAGACTGACTGGCTTACTGAACTTCCTTGGTTAAATTGATTTCTCTTCTAGTGGCCTAGGTAGGTCCCTGGATAACAGAAACTTGGTTAAGTGTTTTATGTGACTTGCCCAAAGTTACACAACTAGGAAATGTAAAGGACAGACTTTGAGCCAAGGCCTTCCTAGATCCACATCCAGTAACATAAAACTGTATTCCTCTATTCTAATATTTTCTTTACATGTCCTAATGGATTGTTTTGTATTTCCCTTGGGGTATAGACATCTCACTTTGGAGACCACTGCTCCCCATGCCAGTCATTGTTCAAGATTATAGGTACAGAGTTTTTATACTAGTCTGCTGATTTAATTGACGTAGGAACTAGTGGGGTAAGTATGGTAAATGCAGATGAGCACCTACCCTGCAATTTACAATCTTAGAGTTTTCTCGAATAATGACTTCCCAGTATCACACAACCAGAATCCATTAGAAGTGAAACTCAAACCCAAATCTTCCTGTTCCCATGGCCCATATTACCTCTTCTGAGGAATGTTTAAAAAGGAAGCAGGGTTCCCATTATAAAATTTGAACAAATACTTCTTTTTCATTTCAAATAAACTTACCTTATTTGTAGCACTGTCCAGATCAGGGTCATAAATAGTGTAGTAGATAAAAGCACATTAGACTTGTAATCAGAAAACTTAGGACTGAGTCCTGAATGTGTCACTTTTTTAGCTGTGTGATTGGAGGCAAGTCCATTGTTTCCCCCAGTTTTTTTGTTTGTTTTTGTTCTCATTTTATCCCTTTTCAAGTGAGAATAGTGAGGCCTTCATTGCTAACTTCACAGGAGAGCCCTCATTATATGTTGAAACCCTATAGAAACATGCATTATTATTAATATTAAATTCTTCCTGCATAATAATGCACTGAAAACTCAAAATCATAAACTCAAATATTATGTGGATAAATGTCACTATATCAGAATTTCTGTAACATTAAAATAATTCATTATCTACTGGAAATTAAAGCATTCTGCTGAAAGTATATCAATCCTCAGACCCTCAGCATTTCTAATGATAAGTATACAAAAAACCCCAAACTCAGTTGCCTTAAGTCCCTTGCAGAGAATTCACACCTGCAGATCATCTTGGAAATGTGCAAAATGCAGACACATTCTTCACAAATATAGAAACAACCACCACACATTGAAATAGAAGCTGAAGAAGGGTAATCTTCCAGACTTGTAATAAACCTTAGAAATAAATAAATAAATAACTCCCATAAGAACAGATTGGTGACTTTTTAATCATTCTAATGCTAAAACTGGGAGACATTTACCATGTTTCCTTCTGATTTATGGTGTTAGATTTTTTTTTTTAATGTGAAGACATTTTCAAAAATCTTTTGACTGCATGTACAAATTAAAAAACATTAAAGATCTTGGGAGAAATGTAGGGGTTTCTTACTGTGCCATGGTGAATTATTAAAAGAACTTTCTCAATTTATCGACAATTCTTTATCCCTCCCACTCGCCCAATGACTCTGCACTGTGGTAGGCATGATGGGCTACATAAAAGGAGATGAAGACTAAGTTTCTGTCCTGAATAATGATATAGTTTTGTTGGGGAGGCAAAACTCTCCTATTAAACAATTATTTGTTCATTGAACAAGCTTTTATTAAGTATTTATTATGTGCAAAAGTACTGCCTTAAGTCTTTGGAAAGATGCCAAAATAATTGACATAATCTCTGTCTCCGCTAAATTTAGTTTGGCAGGGGGCATATGACAGATATGCAAATATGTTATACTATAAAACAATTAATGCAGAACAATATAATGGTATGAGAGCTATACAGCATGCTAGCTAATGTATATTTTGTTTTTTTAAATTGAAGAATTAGGCCACTTTAAACTATTTTACACCTATAGATTCCACACTATCCAACAACTTAATAGTTATTTTAAAAAATTGTTAATCTGGCCAGACATTTTTCTTTTTAGTGACCTATGCTGTCTCTCAGTGATCACAAATTATCTGTTTGACTCTCTCTTCTAGATTTTTGCTGAGCATTGACATCCGTTACTAGTTTTTAAATTTTGTTTTCCTCTATTTTTTTGAAATTTGAGAAGCCATTAGATTGTTTCCAGCCTCCTGGAATGTCTGTGATTCTTCAGGAATTCTCAGAGATTACAGAAATTATTTCTCAGATCACATCTATATATTTCTCTAGTGGCTCCTTGTGATGTAACACAAAATGAATCCAGAGAAATGATTTAAAGGATTTAGATGTTCTCTGAAAAAGATCATTTCCACACCTATCTGGGTTTCAGTTCTCTCATATCATTTGTGAGGTTTATGGAGTATTGGCGGAGGACTAGTTCCTCTGGTGTGAAGGATGGCTGAATCCTTTTCAGGGCTGCTTATCCACCTTCAGCATCCACCCATCAGTCAAGTTTCACCTGCGTTTCCAAGAAGATGTAGTATGCTCAGCAGTCACAGCCCAGGAAAACTGTCTTGGCACACTGGCTAAACCAGGTTGAGGGTAACTGACAGGTTTCAGACCTGTTGGTGAATTAGGGGGATGTCAATCCCAAGCATGTGAAGACTTTTCCAGCTGGAGTGAGTGGATGAGAATGGTTTGTTTCAACAACCATGACAGAGGCTGAAGTAGGCACAGATTGCTGCTGTTGTTTCTCCTTCATTCTTGAAGAGGACCAATGACATCAGGGAGGTGATGTGTTGACTTGCAAATGAATTTGGGTTTAAGCGAAACAGGGATAAGAAGGAAGTGAAGAAGGAAGGGAAGAAGGAAGGAAGGAAGGAAGGAAGGAAAGAAAGAAGGAAAGAAGGAAGGAGAAAATGAAGGAAGGAAGAAAGGAAGGAAGGAAGGGAGGAAAGAACAAAGGAATTGAGGAATAAAGGAAGGAAGGAGGGAAGGAAAGAAAGAAGGAAAGAAAAAAGGAAAGAAGGAAGAAAGGAAGGAGGAAAAGAAAGAAGGAAGGAAAGGAGAAAAGAAGGAAAGAAGAGAGGAAAAGAAGGAAGAAAAGAAGGAAAGAAGGAAGGAAGGAAGGAGCATTTCCCAACTGGAATGGTCAATCATCAAAAAGGCCATGGTCATCCTAACTTTTGTCCTGCCACTGGGCTTTGATGACTGTGGAAGAGAGAGTGAGGCTAACAACTTTTTGCATCTCTGCCTCACATCTTCGAAACTGAAGGGTGAACAACAACTTCAGTTGTTCTCATCCCTTAAGTTTAAAGGTCATTCACTGTAGCAAAGAAGATGAAGGCAAAATGGAAACCAAGCATTTCTGTCTTCTGAGAACATTCTATCACCATCATTCCCAAATGGTGGATTGATGTTTCTTGTTTTTCCTTCTTGATACAATGGTGTCTCAAGTTAATTTTGTGGTTTGTCGAATTTTTCACAAATCTCCACTAATTCCCCCATTTACTTTCCTGACAGTATTCTGACACTTTTGTGAGCCATTCAGTTCTGATTTTAGCACCTTATTTTCGAGAGAAGAAAGTTTACTATAGAAGATAAAAGTGTTCTAATTGGTTAGTCAAAGGTGTAATAACGAATAATGTGAAATAACCTGAATAAAGCACAGACATAAAATGTGAGCCTTTGTTATAAGAGAGGTCTATTCAGACCATAGAGGTTAGTGATAAATAAGATTAAATAAGCATGGGGGATAAGACAAATATGATATTTTAAAAGAAAAAGAAAAAAGTGGAAAAGTAGATGCTAATTTTGTTGTTACCTCTTTAACCGGTATGAAATGATGAGGATAATAATAGTTAGCGTTTATGTAGACGTTACTCCGTGTCAGGCACTGTACTTGACAACTATTGCCTCATTCTTTTCCTCACAACTATCTTGGGGTGTAGGTGGTGTGGTTATGCCTATTTTACAGATGAGGAAACTGAGGCAGAGGTTAAATGAATGCCACAGCTAATAAGTGTTGAAGGCTGAATTTGAACTCAGGTCCTCTTGACTCTAAGTTCATACTTTATCCACTGTAATACCTAGCTGCCAAATATTAAAACGTGTATACTTTCTTTCCCTTTCCTTTCCCCCCCAAGCTTGGACTGCTTGGTAACTTCATACATTTACGTCTTTCACATGCTTTTTTTTTTTAAAGGTTTATTATATTTATTTTCTCAATTAACAAGTATTTTAAAATCACTGAAACTATAACCCTTTCCTCGCTGAGCAAATTTTTGGGAAAAAAAAAGAAGAGAAAAATAAAGCCTTTACAACACAGCTTCGCAGGTGTTTCACCTTCATTCTTTTTGGACTCATGCTTTATCATTTCTTCAGTCAGAGTTCTAAAGTCTTTCAAAATTATTTTATCTTTAATATTGTTATCATTGTATACAATATTCTCCTACTTCTGCTGACTTTGCATCATTTCATATAGGTATTCCTAGTTTCTTCTGGGGGCAGCTAGGTGGTGCAGTGCAAACCACTCCAGTATCTTTGCTAAGGAAACCTCAAAATGGGGTCACAAAGAGTTAAATATGACTGAAATAACTGACCAGCAAAAATTTCCATTGAAATTGTCTATTTAATTTTTTTTTTTTGCTTTTTGAAGGGGGGAAAGTAGGGCAATTGGGGTTAAGTGACTTGCCCAAGGTCACACAGCTAGTTTTATGTTAAGTGGCTGAGGCCAGATTTGAACTCAGGTCCTCTTGACTCCAGGGCCAGTGCTCTATTCACTGCACCACCTAGCCACCCCTATTTCATTATTTCTTATGGCAAAATATTATTCCATTAGATTAATGTTCCACAATTTGTTTAATCAGACCCTAATGGAGAAAAGAGCAAGGAGGAAATGAACAAGCATTTATTAAGCTCCTATGGTATATAAACATTATGCTATGTTCTTTATAAATATTATGTCATGTGATCCTCACAACAACCCTGGCATGTAAATGCTATAATTTTCCACATTTTAGAGGTGAGGAAACTGAAGCAGATAGCAATTAGGTGATTTACCCAGGATTACACAGCTAGAAAGTGTCTGAAGGATTTGAATTCAAGTCAGTTTGCTGTTGTTATTGTTCTGTTGTTTCAGCTGTGTCTGGCTTGGCAGAGATGCTGCAGGAGTTTGCCATTTCCTTCTCCAATTCATTTTACAGATGAGGAAACTGAGGCAGACAGGGCTAAGTGACTTGCCAAGGATCACACAGCTAAAAAGTATCTGAGGCCAGATTTGAACTCAGGAAGATGAGTCTTCTTGAATCCATTCCCTGCACTCTATTCACCATGCTGCCTAGCTTCCCCCAGGTCACTTTTTGAAGCTCAGAGATTAATGGATCAAGCCAGACTCAGCTGCCATAGTAGCATGCCTGATTTATATATTCATTAAAAAAAAAAAACTATACATAACAAATGTTAAGTTTCTGATACAATCCTCTTTTTTGTCTTTGCACTTGGAAATGTCTTGCTGGTGATTAAATTCACAATAAAAAAGAAAAATCATTCAATTAATCAATAAACATTTATTAAGGGACCAATATGTGCCAGGTACAGTGCTAGTTTCTGGAAAAATTAAAATCAAATACTGATGGGAGGAGAAACATCTGAATATCACTGTTCTATCAGGATCAATAGTAATGAAGGCCCCTGTTTTCATAATTTAATCTTTTTCCTCTTACAGGAGTAGTTCTTTTGCACAAAGATATGGCAAGGACACATGTTGTATAGTCTTACTAGTACCCTTAGCTTTTACCTCTCCAGCAAAATGTAAGCACCTTGAGGTTTAGGTCTAATTTGGTTATTTTTCTATATCCTGTGTGCTTAGCACAGCACTTTAAACATAATATGTTCTTGATAGACCTTTGTGGAATTGAATTTGTTTTAGGTATCTTTGAGGAACTGTGAGAGGAGGTAGAAAGTAGAAAGAACACTCGGATCTGGAATGAGCAGAGACAAGGTCAAAGTCCACTCTAATAGATACAGGCTATGGGATCTAGAAAAGTTATTTAACCTCTGTGAGCCTCAGTTTCCTCATTTGTTAAACAGAAATAATAATCCTTGTACTACCTAAGAGGATGTTGTGAGGAGAGTGCTTTGAAAACTTTAAAGTGCTATCTAATACTTATCATTATCACCTTATTGTCTTACATAATTAAGCATTTACCTCATATATGGTTTTTAGATGTGAGATAGACTTATAGATACCTAAAACTCTGAGGACCCTTAAGACCATCTCATCATAAGATCATAGCTTTAGGCTAATGGGGACCTTGGAGATCATCAAACGTCCCCCCCCCCAACCAATTTTGCAGATAAAAAAAAGTCAGAGGCTCAGGCATGTTAGGTGACTTTTCCAGGGTCACAGAATTAATGTGTCTACCCAGAGCTTTCTAACTCTGGGTATAATAATCTATCCACTATTATCATACTTCCTCTCCTTAAACCTAGCTTATTTTTAAAATTATTTTTAGCTCATTTTAGAGGTTTTTTCATATTATCAAAAATTAAAATAACCTTTGGTTGGGTCTACTTACCTCAAGTCTCTCCCCACTACAGTCAGTCACTAAAGTGATTTTGGTAAAATGCAAATCTTTTTACGTCAGCCTCCTACTCAAAAAACTCCAGTGGCTTTCTATGGCCTCCAGGAACAAACATGAAATACTCTGGCATTCCCACCCCTGCCTTTCCAGTTTTCTTACACCTTATTCCCCAACATATATTCCTTGATCCAGTAACACTGGTGTCCTGCCTCCATGAACAAGATGCTCCCTGTCTTGGCCCTGAGCATTTTCTCTGTCTCCCATGCCTGGAATGCTTTCTCTCTATTCCAACTACTGACTTCTTTGACTTCCTTTAAATCCCAGCTAAAATCCCTTCTTCTACAGGAAACCTTTCCCAAGGTCTCTTAACTCCAGTGCTTTCGTTATCTAAATTTTTCCTATTTATCCTATATATAGCTTGCTTTGTATATATTTGTTTGCATGTTATCTTCCCCATTATATTGTAAACTCCTTGAGGGCAGGGACTGTATTTTGCCCCAACACTTAGCAGAGTGCCTAGCACCTGGTAGAAGCTTAATAAACGTTTGTTGAACTGAATTAAATGGAATCATAAGGAGGGAAGGAGAAAGAAACAAGCATTTATTAAGTGCCAGGCACTAGGCTAAGAACTTTACAAATATCTCGTTTGATCCTCATTTTACAGTTGGGGAAACTGAGGCAGACAGTAGCTTAGTGACTTGCCCAGAGACCCAGAGCTAGTAAGCATCTGGGGTCACATTTGAACTCAGAACTTCCTTACTCCTGGCCCTGTCCTCACCTAGCTGCCTAGGTTAAAAAAAAAAAAAAGTGGGAAGTTATATTCCCCAAGACCATACATTACAACTAGGAATAGAATGCAGGTCCTTTCACTCTCAATCTAGTGTTCTTTTCACTGTATCACTCTGCCTTTCACTGTATACAAGAAAGTGTAGAATTGGAAAGACAGGAGTGGGTGGAGGTGGGTGGGAAATTAGCTTCTTCAGATCACAGATTCCACACATTTTTCTTCCTTTTTACATCTCTTTCTAGAATAGTTAAAGTGAAGCCAAAGCAGACATTTCAGGTTTAACTAAGGCGGCAATACCCATACCAGAAAGTTCAGAGAAAGGCTAATATCAATAGATGTGACTTAAAAATAAACTTAGAAACAGACTATTTAAACTCTTCCCTTTCAGAATGTATTATCTTATTTCATTTTAACCACGAGAAAGAATATAAAAGCTTTTGAGGGAGGTCAGAAGCAATGCTCTTCTCTAGTCTAACCTTGATCTACCCCAACTGAAAAGAATTTTCTTAAGTGTCAATGGTTTTTTGTCAGCACATTTTCCAAGACTCAGTCCCCTCTCCGCTTAGAATGTGCAGGATGATTGAATACACATGTTAATGATGCATGGTGACCACCAAGGCGGCTGCAGAAAGAAAAGCAACTGAGGGACCTGATATGCCTATGACATAGCTAGGGAAAACCAGACAAAATTGTAAAGTGGGTAAACTCCTTTGAGGCGGTGGGAGGAGGCCTGGCTCTGAAGTCAAAGTTCTCATTTGAACCTGGATACAAATCTCACCTCTGATGCTTACCAGCTGTGTGACCTTTGGTAAATCATCTTACTTCCCTGCAGATCAAAACAGATCCAAGTCTGTTTTACCCATGTGACTCTTGCCATATAAATACTCCACAGAGAATTCAACCATAATCGCAAATAACCATCCTATCTCCGTTCTTAGTATAAATATCTCTGATGATACCTTGTACTCCTGTTCTTCCTCACTGGTTCTATGATGCATCTCAAATGCATGGTGATAAATGAAAAACTTGAGATACAGAGTTTCCTGGTAAAGGATCAGTCAATCAATCTATTAATTAATTAATAGCTAATAACCAATAAATTGACAGTCAATGGTTTCTCCTGTTAACCAAAAACCAAACCATGGAGAAGCTGAAAGTCTTAATATACTTTTGGAAAAGAGGGTAAGAATCAACTCTGATTGGTGGATATTTTAAGAAGGAGGTGGGCTTGAACATGCAATGGTAATGGTAATTTGAAGACCCTCCATGCCCCTTATTAAGCCTGAGGGAATCTGAAGACCTTCCCTGCTTTGAAGATTTTCCCTGCCTCTTAATAGGGCTAATGTAATTTCGTGAAGCCTGTGGTGTGAGGAGCTTGCTGAAAGGTGGAGCAGAGCCCACAGGAAGCTGGAAGTCAGAGCAATTAGAGATGGAGGGAGGAGAGGAAGCACCCAGGCAGACAGCTAGGCTTGTGATTGTTGGTTTGTGGGAAGGCTAAAGAATGGTGTGACTCTCTGCTGTGCTATAGTGTATTAATTTCTATGTGGCCATATTGGATTTGGTTTCCAGGTGTTGGCATTTGGTCTTCTGGTGTCTGAAACATTTGTTTTGCTTTTGTCTTATATATGGAGAGTCCGTTATATTTTGTAATTGAGCACTATGCCAGCATATTTACAGTTGCCGTCAGCTCTATGAAAATTGCCTTGGTGCTACAGAGACTCAGCCAACTCCAGCAATCTGAACAGAGGGATCCATCTCCTCTCAGACCACTCTGGTTGGTTTTCTCCTTCATGCACTGGGTCACCCTAAATTCCAATAAAGGGGTACAAGGACTTGGACTCATTGTTTTGGGGCAAAAATTCACTTAGCTTAGATTCTGTTTACAATCTAAATAGAAGTAAAGTCTTCTAATTGCGTGTGGTCCTGTCCAAGATGTCCAATAAGCATGTTCCCTGAGGGTTAGGGGACATCTCATCAATCATCCATGTCCCTCAGAGACTGGCTGACTGAACTAGAGGGCCTGGCCCCTAAATGAAGAAATAAAGGAGAAAAGTCCTTAATTCTAATTTAATAATTCATTGTTAATATAATAGGAAAATAATCATTTCTGTCAGCATCATGCACCCCTACCTGTTGCCTACAGTGTGATATTCATTTTTTGATTCATAGGAGATATTTATTTTCAAAATGTATTTGTAAATTTTACCAAATGACTTTTAGGGATACAATACCTTAAGGTGAAGTAATTAAACTTGCTGAATTGCCAGGCTAGTTGGAAAGATGTTTCAGGGACAGGAAAGCCTTTTCAGTATCCCTCAAATCTCCAACCTGTACTTAGGGACCTACCTAAGTAGTCACCTTTCTCTAAGACAGTCCTCATTGTAGTAAAACATTTATTAAAAATTCATTAGAATAAAAAAAATGACACCAGAAATACTAAACTATCACCCAGAACTTTATACATTATCTTGTAGCAAAAGAGTAAACTTAAGTCAAGAAGCTAAATGTTAATCTTTCTCCTCTGACAGCAAAGTTTCTTAACCCCCATTGTACATAAAGGAGGACCAGAGATGTATTGTTGATACTTCTTTCCTCTCTGGTGGTTGCAGGTGGTTTGGCAGTTGGGAACTTGGCTTTGGATTTTACCACATGGAAAGTTGAAGGGTAAATGGTACCACTGATTAGTGGATGTGGAGATATGTTGTAAATTCAGTGTAACATATTTGTCACAGAATACAATTTTACTCTTATGAAACCATTCCAGCCTGTTTTCTTCTTTTTTTAAGATTTCTATTATTTTATTTTTTCCAGTTACATATAAAAACAATTTTTAACATTTGTTTTTTAAAATTTTGAGTTCCAAAGGCAAGTAATTTGACATAGGCCATACATGTGCAGTCATACAAAACATATTTCCATATTAGTCATTTTGTGAAAGAAAACACAAACCCCCAAAACCGCAAGAAAAATAAAGACAGTAAAGTATGCTTCAGTCTGCATTCAGACTCCATTAGTTCTTTCTCTGGAGGTGGATAATTTTTTTTTTCAGCATAAAAGCTTGAGAAATTGTCCTAGATCATTAGATTGCTGAGAAAAGCTGTTATTCCCATCATTGTACAATATTACTGTTAAATGAGTACATTGTTCTCAAGGTTCTGCTTACTTCACTTTGCATCAGTTCATGTAAATCTCTTCAGGTTTGTTCCTCCATTTCTTATTGCTCAGTAGTATTCCATCACAACCATATACCACAATTGATGGACATCCCCTTAATTTTTGATTATTTGACTTCACAAAAAGTGCTACTTTAATATTTTTGTACATAGAGGTCTCATTCCATCTTTTCCCTTCCCTTCTTTTTTTTTTCTTTTGATCTCCTTGAGATACAGACCCAGTAGTGGTATTGCTGAATCAAAGGGTATAAACAATTTTGTATCCACTTGGACATAGTTCCAAATTGCTCTCCAGAATGATTAGATCAGTTCACAACTCTACCAATAGTCCATCAGTGTCCCAATTTTCCCACATTTCCTCCAGCATTTGTCATTTTCTTTTTCTGTCATATTAGCCAATCTGATAGGTGAGATATGGTACCTCAGAGTTGTTTTGATTTGCATTTCTCTAATCAATAGTGATTTAGAGCATTTTTTCTTGTGACTATAGATGGATATCTTTGATTTCTTTATTTGAAAACTACCTGTTCATAACCCCTGACCATTTCTCAAGTGGGGAATGACATATTCTTATAAATTTGACTCAGTCCTCTGTATATTTGATAACTGAGGCTTTTATCAGAGAAATTTGCTGTAAATATCCCTGCATTGCTCCCTGACCCCCAGTCTTCTGCTTTCCTTCTAATCCAGTCTTTTTTCAAGTGCCAGTTTCCCCATTCTTTGGTCTTCTTCTGTTTGGGAAGGCAGAGAGACTGCACCTGGAAGGCCTCTTTCAAACATGCCCCTATCTAACTTTTGAATGCCAAATCCTTCTGGAGATTCAGAGTGAATTAATGTAGTGACTGTTAAATAAACAAAATACTACCTATCCTTAAGTTTTGACTTTGCTTTGGAGGGAGAAGAGATGTTCAATATGTGACATGAAGTGTAGACAAGTTAAAATATTTCTTCAATTCTATGCAAAGATGCAGAGGAATAAGTACTAGCTCTCAAGTCAAAGGATCTGGGTTCAGATTCCATCTCTTCTACTTATATGTGGACACTGGGAAAAGACTTCATCTTAGCTGATGGTCTTGAACTAGATAAAGGAACCTTCAAGTGCTCTCTGCATCTAACTGTAACTATCATGTGCAGGACACTATAAAGAGCTCTGAGGATACAAAGACCAAAAAATGGAAAAGTTCCTGGCTTCAAGGAGCTTTCATTCTACTAAAGGATTTGTTGTTTTTGTCATTGTTGTCCAGTAGTGTCTGACTCTTTGTGACCTTGTTTGGGGTTTTTTGGGCAAAGATACTGGAGCGAACTAGGAGGACATTGCACACAGTACCAGCAATACTCTACAATGAATAACTGTGAATGACTTAGCTACTTTTAGCAATATAATGATCCAAGACAACCCCAAAGGACTCATGATGAAAAATTCTATCGGCTCCCAGAGAAGGAACTGATGGATCTGAATACAGACCAAAGCATACTACTTTCCTTCTTCTTTCTTTCCTTCCTTCCTCCCTCCCTCCCTTCCTTTCTCTTTCTTTCTTTTGTTCTTTCTTTCTTCCTTCCTTTCTTTCTTTCTTTCTTTCTTTCTTTCTTTCTTTCTTTCTTTCTTTCTTTCTTTCTTTCTTTCTTTCTTTCTTTCTTTCTTCCTTCCCTTTTTCCTCTTTGAATTTTCTTCAACAAAATGATTAATATGTAAATACGTTTTACAGGGTTGCACATGCATAACCTGTATCAGATTGTTTGTCATCTCAGGAAGGGAGGAGGGGTAGGAGAGACAGAATTTGCAACTTAAAACTTAAAAAAAAATGTTTAAGTTGTTTTTACATGTAATTTGGGAAAAAGATAAAATATAATTTAAAAAAAAGATACTCAAGTGATTTGCCATTTCCTTCTCCAGCTCATCTTAAAGAAAGGAAAACTGAGGCAAATAGGATTAAATGACACACAGCTAATAAATGTCTGAGGCTGGATTTGTACTCAGATCTTCCTGATGCCAGGCCCAGCTACTGCATTCCCTAGCTGCTTTTGCTAAAAGATGTAAATATTAATAGAAAAGTAGGTGTGTGATAATATGAGAAGGGAGAGATCATTAATACTTAGGATAATTAGAAAGGACTTCCTATAGGAGGAAAACCTGGAAGAACCTGGGGATTCTAAAATGTATCCACAAGGAGAGAGTGAATTCCAGGTACAGAGGACAGCCTCTTAAAAGGGAAATAAAATGGCCTTATTGGGGAGCAGCATGAGACAAGTTTGGGATAGAGTGTAAATTACGTGGAAAGGCAACATGAAATGAATCTGGGAAAGTAGGCTAGATCCAGATTACATAAGACTTTAAATGCCAAGCTGTCCTTTAGTATAGAAGAAACATGGTGCCACTAAAAAGTCTTCAGTAAGGGAGTGGTATAATCAGACCTGAGCTGTAGGAAAATTGTTATTATTATTATTATTATTATTATTGCAGGGGGGAAGCCAGGGCAACTGGGGCTAAGTGACTTGCCCAAGGTCACATCGCTAGTAAGTGTTAAGTGTCTGAGGTCGGATTTGAACTCAGGTCCTCCTGACTCCATAGCCCTTGCTCTATTCACTGTGCCACTTTGTAGGAAAATTATTGAAGAAACATAATGAGGCAATAGAAAGAGAACTGAATTTGAAGTGAGTTAGAATCTGGCCTGTTCCAGTTACAGGCAATTAAGCTATACAGTACACAGAGTTTGGGACTTGGAGTTAGGAAGACTCCAGTTCAAACTACTTAGCTCTGTAACCCTGAGCAGGTCCCTCCTCTGTTACACTGTCATTTAAAATGGGGATAATGATAGCACTTATCTCCCAGAATTGTTGTGAGGAATAAATTAGATATTCATAAAGCACTTTGCAAAACTTAACGTGCTATGTAAATAGTAGCTGTTGTTGTTTCTGCTCAAGTGACATTTAACAAAGTTGCTTCAGCTCTCTGAGTTCATCTGAACAATGAGGAGGTTGATGTATGGCCACTGAGATCCAGTCCAGCTTTATATGACAACACCCTGGGACACCGTAATATAAAAAGCAGAGCTGTCCTTGAAGTCCAGATGATTCAGGCTCACTTCCTGCCTCTGACGCATATTTGCTGTGTGAACCTGGTGAAGTCTCAATTTTTCAGGGCTGCTGGCAGATCTCTGTGAGTATCAGTTACAGAGTAGTTACCAATTTGCATGGGTAAAGGAAGTTTTCTTACCAAGGAGAACCAAATGTCAATAAAATCACAGTTCTAAATAACAACAATCGTTCCTATAATCTATGCTAGGTCAGCACCTATATGGAGATTGGACTGAAGAGGGAGTAACTGGCAACAGGAATGATATGTAGGAGCCCATCGCAGTAGTCCTGGTGTGGGGTTATGAGGGCAGCAGGGACAGCTAATCAGTACAATTACTAGCGCTGGGCCTGATGTCAGGAAGTTGCTGTTCAGTAGTGTTCAAGTGACTGTACTTGGCTTTTTCTTGGCAAAGATACTGGAACGGTTTGCTATTTCCTTTTCCAGTTCATTTTACAGATGAGAAAACTAAGGCAAACAGGGTTAAGTGACTTGCCCAGGGTCACACCGTTAGTAAGTATTTAAGACTGGATTTGAACTTATTAGCCCTGCTAAGCCACCTAGTTGCCTCGAAGTCAGGAAGATGTGAGTTCAAAATTTGCCTCAGATACTTAGCAACGGTGTGAGCCTGGGTAAGTCACTTAACTTCTATCTCAGTTTCCTCAGCTCTAAAATGAGTAATAATAGTAATAATAATAGACCTAACCTCCCAGGCTTTTTATGAGAATCAAATGAAATAATATTTGTGAAGTGCTTATCCCAATATCTTGGTACAAAGCTTAATAAATACTTTTCCCATGCCTTTCCCATAGACTATAGTGGCAATTGTGTGTGCTAAAACAGTGGGATGTATGGGAAAGAGGCTTATTTGATCTCCAGGACATGTTTCTCATCCATCCCCTTCTCTCTATTCACATATCCAACCCTCTGCTTCAGGAACTCATCACTATTCTCCTGGATTGGTGTTATAGCCTCCCAGTTGGTCTACTGGCCTCTGTTCTCTTCTCTGATATCCATCTTCAATACACTCCTAAAGTACAGGCCTGTTTACCATGTTCAATAAATTCCACTGTTCCCTCTTACCTTCCAAATCAAGTACAAGGTCATCCATTTGGCATTTAAAAACTATCCTAACCTTTCTAGGCTTACACTATACTATTCCCCTTAAAGCACTCTTTAATCTAAACAAACTGGCCTTCTTGCTTTTTCTCACACTTGACCTTGATCTTTTTTCTCCTTTCTCTATATGCTTTTTGCACAGGTAATTCCCCCATGCCTAAAATTTAGTCTCCCCCCTCACCTTTGCCTTTTTTTTCTTTAAAACTCAGCTCAAACACCACCAGCTATAAGAAGTATTTCGTGATCATCCACTTGTAGTACCCTCTACTCAGAATTAACTTTGTATTTATTTTGTAAATAGTTTGTTTATTTTGCATATACTTCCCAGTGCTCGTTTTGACTTCTTACAAAATGTAATTTCCTTGAGGGAGGAACTTGTCTTTTTTTTTTTATCATCAGTGTCTAACATTCAGTTGTTTTTTCAATTGTGTTTTCTTTGTGACTCCTTTTGGGGTTTTCTTAGCAAATATATTGGACAGGTTTACCTTTCTTTCTCTAGCTTATTTTACATATGATGAAACTGAGGCAAACAGGATTAAGTGACTTGCCCAGGGTCACACAGCTAGTGAGGGTCTGAGGTTGGATTTGAACTCAAAAAGAATAGTCTTCCCGATTCCAGGCCCAACACTCTATCCTCTGTTCTATCTGTTTGTGTCATAGATAGCAGGGGCTTAATGAATATTTGCTGATTAAATTAGTTGATTGATATTGAGGAGGTAGAATCAATGGGACTTGGTAATCGCTTTGATTTTAGGTAAAGGAAAAATTGAAGGATGACTTCATGGTTATTAACCTGAGGGAAAGGGAATAGAAAGATGGTGCCCTCTACAAAAAAAGGGGAAGGTTGGATGAGGGCTAGATTTAAAGGAGAAGATATTAAGTTTTTTACAATTCCCTGGTCTTTTAAGCATAATGAAAGACATATTTAAATCTTTTCCATATAGCTGTATTTATGAATCTCCAGTTCAGAAGAAGGAAAGATTGTATAGGTATTGGACTTGTCTGACTTTTGCATTTCAACCTTGGTACTAAAGAAGGTGATTTTTACCCTTTTGTTTTTGACTCTAGAGTCTAGTATCACTGCCCCCAAAAGGCTATGATCACAAGGTTTGATTTGCAGACTCTATGCTTTAAATAGGATATTACAAGGTTATCTACTTGAGCTCATCCCCAATATTCACAACAGTGAAATTCTAATTTTGTAATAGCAAAATATCTTTGTGTGAAAATACTTCTACTTAATCAAACTTTAAACTGGCATTAAAATTTATGGATATCACATTAGGATCAACTTTAAAAGAAATAGATTCCTAGGATACACAGGCAATCTTTTCTTATCCCAAATATAATTCCTAGTCATTTATTTCTCTTTTCCTTTTTTATCCTTATACTTGGCTTCAAAGAGAGAATCTCATTTGTTTCTACTTACCATTGAGCTTTATATCAAAAGCATCTCATGATCATTTGTCCTTGAATCCCAGAGCTTTGGGTTGGTTTGATGTCAAAGCCTTTCCCACAATTCCCCTGATCAAAAGGGTTACATTTCCTGTCTCCTCCATCTCTCAGATACTATTAGGAAAAACAAAACAAACAAATAAACAAAAAACCCATACCAAACTGCCTAGAAGAGAACCTTCAGAATTAGATTAAAATAATTTTGTTTTCAACATACTCTAGCAATCTTCCATGAAAACTCCCTTATTTTACAGATGAGGAAACTGAGTCTAAAAAAGTTTGAGTAACACAAATTTACTTAGTGACAGAGGTGAAACTAGGAAACAAAGTCTTACCAGATAAATCACTTCTCATACAGTATCCAGAATATCTGTCTCTCCCAACCCTTTTATAAAATGTCTCTTTTTTCTTCAAAAAGAAGATTCCTGGAAAGCATAAAAATCTGATTGCTCTTATTCCCCAAGATCAGTTTTTTAGAAGGGGTAGAGAAGCCCTGAAGGAGTTAGGTAGCAGAGTATCTAGAGCTCTGGGCCTGGGTTCAGGAAGACCCAAGTTCAAATCCAGCTTCATATACTTACTAACTATGACCCTAGGCAAGTCACTTACCCCTGTTTGCTCCAATTTCTTTATAAAACAAACTGGAGAAGGAAATGGCAAACACCTCTGGAATCTTTGCCACAAATACCTCAAATGGAGTCACAAAGAGTTGTACCTGACTGAACAAAAACAAGAAAAGCTCCCATCTTTCTTTTGTAATTTATGTTCATATGATATTAACATTACTTAACAAGGTTCTCAGATAGATTTTCCCTTAAAAGTACTTAGCAAATTCCTTCTCCTACAGGCTCTCTTCAAAATGTTTCAGTGACCATACCTCTTATAATAGGATGGAAGCTTCTGAACAGAACAGTGAGGCTGTTCCATTACAGTTTTGATTACATTATTGTGGAAAAATAAATATGAAGCAGATTTGATTGCTCTTTCTCAGTATTGTTAGGTTGACCTATGTTGGCTTCCTTTGGAAACAAAAGATGCAGAGGCAAACTCAGCGGTGGCCACAATTCACATATGCTGTACTCGACAGAATTTGATCCTACAGCTCTCATCATTGTTCATGCCATAATGATACGTGTTGTCTAGATGGTTTTAGCCATAAGTCTTCCTCAAAATTCACAGTCTCATAAACCATGGAGAACATAAAGGCACAGGAACTCCATGGCCAGCTCCCCAGGTATTAAGAGCTCTGACTCCCCATGTTCTCTGACACTCCCTCCACTCTCTTGAACCAATGCGTATCAGAAAACCAGTCTAATCACTTCCTCCCCTTCCATGGTGCTTCATTCTTATTCATATTAATTTATGTTGTATTTTTTCCCATTTATTCTCTTTGGTACTCTTCCCAACTCCCCCTAGGCCACATATAACAACTATCAGACTAAAGTCCCTAAATGTACATTGTATAACTGTAATCAGTTAGTGATTTTTACACACACACACACACACACACACACACACACACACGCACACACACACACACACCCCTGAACTGTTGAAAGGGGAAGACAATATTTCTATGCAAATAGAAACATCTACATCTTACTTCCCCTCTTGGCCCCACAATGCTCCAGTCTCCTGATATGGTCCATATCTCTACTTAGCTTAAAAAAAATGGTACAAATGGCATTTCTTCCTCCAATGGAACTTGTTGGGGAGGCTATATGGGGATATATGCAAACTGAAGATAAGGGGTACATGTCATGTCACAAGTACACCTGCACTTTAAGCTTCATTGTTCAGTCAGGAAATCACTCCATTTCCCCACATTTTACATTTTCTTGCTTTCAAATTATGCTTAAAGTGTATTTTTATAAACTGGTATCACACAATCTCAGCTGCCTTCAGAGATGACAAAGACCTTGGGGGAAGTTAATGTTTTGCTATTATTAACTTATCTAGGTACCATAGTTCTAAGGCATTCTTTTGGGCAATAAACCATGCTCCCTTTGTTGTTGGTTAATCCTTCATTTTTATGGTTCATTAGCCAGTGTTGAATTAAAGTTAAATTGACCAGTTATATAATACCCATATAAATTGTATATCAACATATTTATTAATCAGAATACCTAGGACAGAGCAGTACCAAGATAAGGCTTAGGAATCTAATAAAAGCATAGATTTTAAATGATTGATGCTCAGAGAATAGTCATATTTTTAAAAACTGTTAAACAGGAAAGAAAAAGTCAAAAATTGCCCAATGGATTTTGAATAATCTTCAACGATATTAACTGTATATGTAAAGAAAGGAGCTTTTGACTGAATGAATTCAATTTCCCTTGTTCTATATTGTTTCCTCTTTATTTCTTTTTTTGGTTTATTTTATGATAACTTTTGACGTTTACTGATTTTGACTCAGTTTGTTCCATTGTTTGACCCAGTTTGTTCCATTCAAGACTATGAAAACACACTTATGCATCAGTTTATCATTATGAAACATAATTCCACCTGGTAAAAGTTTGCAAATGGACATATCTTCTGTGATTATACTAGGCTCTTCAGTTTAGAGGGCCACTAGGTAAATACTATAAATTATCATCTTCTTATTAAATAACAGGTCAGATTCTCTTCTTTGGACTCATCAGATCATTTATTGAGTACCATCTGACTAGAGGAGAGAAAGACTTCAGTGAAACTTACTGAATTAGAGAGACTACTTAACTAGTCTGTGACTGTGTGACACTTGGATATAATAGGTAGGGGAGAAACACCCATTTTTGAATAAGAATAAAAGTCACACGTTAAAGTTAAATGTTAATGTTAAATCAAGAAATCACAGAATTTTAGAGCTGGAAGCATCTTGAGAGATTATGAATCCTTTCCCCTTTTTCTACTTGTAAAATAACTAAATAGAACTTTCTAGCAATCATTTCTAGTTTAGCCATTTGGATCTTTTCAAATATAATTTTCAAATATAATCCCACATGGTTCATGTAAAGGCTAGATTTACCTTTATATGGATTAGACAATTGCCTACAAAAGGCAGTTTTAGGGATGGTAGGAAGAGACCTTATATTCTAAAAACTGAAATTTTTTACTTCATTTATTTTTGGAGGGGGTAAGGTAGGGCAATTGGTGTTAAGTGACTTGCCCAAGGTCACACAGCTAGTTGTTTTGTGTGTGTGTGTGTGTTAAGTATCTGAGGCCGAATTTGAACTCAGGTCCTCCTGACTTCAGGGCCAGTACTCTATTTACTGTGCCACCTAGGTGCCCCCACTTCATTTTTTTAAACTGTCTGAAATTAGATAATAATAGATTTCTTTGGGGGAAATATTTTTTCTTTTAAATTGTAAATAGTCTTGAGAGAATCAGTCTCATAAATGATAACCGGAGGTGTTCCTTACAGTGTTGCCTAAAAACATTATAGCACTACTATCCGAAAGAGTCCAATAGTGTATATGCCAAAATTTTTTCTTTAGTACCTTTGCCATAGTTAATTTCTTGTTTGTGTTTTTTGCTTATTGCAACATGGCTTCCATGAGGCATAAATCCTCATTTTAAAATAAGGAAACTAAAGCCTGAAGAGGTTAAATTACTTGCCTAAAGCCATATATTAAATGACAGAACTGAGATTATTTTACTCTCCTGTTTCTCAACCACAGATTTTATCCAGTAGATTTTACTATCTTCTCAACAAAGTACTGGAACAATATTTGGGAGGAATGTAAATTCTGAAATGACAGATTTGCCAATAAAGTCTTACTGGTGTTTCATAATAGCATAGAGTTGACTCTCTAAGGCAAGGGCTACTGAAAAAAAAAATTCCAGGTATAAGAATACAATGTATGTATGTTGCTTGGGGACTAACATACCTAAATTCAGAAAGGCAACCAAGTAGTCTGTAGGGAGATGAATCTTTTTTTTTCTTCCCAAGCAATCTTAAAGGACTATCAACTAAATTGTAGAAGAGTTGCATTGTAAATTATTGGAAAGACTAACCACTAATTAAATCATACATCTACACAATATTAAACCTTTAGAGTACATTAAAATACATATATATTTAAATAGTCCTACTTTGATGCTTCATTTTGAAATGGAATTGATCTTGAATTCTTTAAAGGCAGGACAGTGGAATGCAACTGCTTGCAGAGCTATCTCACTGGAAATACTTTCAACATATGCTTTGCCTGGGATGTCCATCTATTAGTCAAAGAAAATTCCAGCTAATTTTAGATAGGCTCATTCAAAGAATATCGGTCACCATTGTTGGCCATAGGAACTTCTGAACACAGTCTCCTAAAAGGGCTATGATCTGTGCTAATGGAGGCCCTATTGATTAACTCAATCACTTTTGAAATTTTGACATGTTATGTCTATTTTCCAGAATATTTTACAGTGGTTATATTCTAAAATGCTCTTAAGTCAATGAAAATAATACAGTGGTGATGCCTTGATTGACTTCAAAGCTATGTCTCAGATGTTTATTGCATTCTAAAAATTCTTTCAGTGTCTGGTGCCTCTGTTCCTTGGAAAACCACCCATTTTCAGATCTTTTCATCCTATATTACCCCTCTACCCAGGTGGCACCTGTGTCACATTGGTGAGTTCTTTCTAACACCTTCATTTTGTGGAGCAACCCCACCTGGGCCAGTCTTCCTGCCCCTCTCAGCTCTTATCTTGACCTCAAGACTTCAGTACCATGCCCCCACACCATAACTATCCCTCCTCCACACTTTTTAGCTTACTTTTATGCATTGTCTTTCCCTATTAGAATGTGAGCTTTTTGAGGACAGGGCTGCCTATCCTTTTGCTTGTATTTGTAACACCAGAGCTTAGCACAGTGACTGGTATCTAGTAAGCACTTAATAAGTACTGTTTCCTTCTTTCTATTTCATGTCTATATAATGTTAACAACACTTCTATTCTTGTTAATATAATCCAGAATAGTCCAGATCCTTTCCCCAGTCAAAATATAAATCCATCATCTGATATCCTTGAATTGTATTTGTACTGGTTTTACAAACATCTTCCACATTTTTTATCTAACAAGTTTTCATCATTATATTTTGTTTTAAATTATGACACATATTATAATGTTATGTTTTATATTATAGCATACTATAATATTTTTACATTACATATATACATTATATCACATGATATAGAGTATAATGTCATATCATGTTAGGTTAGGTAAGACTACATTATATTTTGTATGTGGAGGAGCAGAGCATAAGGGGGGGAGAATGGACCTTGCAGGAAGAATTGAGCTTAAGCCTTGCCTTCGACAATTATGCTATGTGACCCTAGGAAAGTCATTTAACTTCTCAATACACCTTCATAACTCTTGGAGGTCATGTGTTGCAGAAAAGTGGTTGATTTTGTCTTATTTCATTGTCATATTATATCATAGTTATGTGTTATATCATAGTTATATGTTACACAATGTCATGCAATCTCATGCATGCAAGTACATACATTCTTATTTGTTTGTACAAATATTCAGGTGGGGGTCGTAAATATTATGCATATTACTATATGCACATCAATGTGATATATCAGATAGGCTATAAAATATAAATATGTGATGTATGTAATAACATCTTATGATATATTGTCACATTATATATAACATTAATGTTCCAATATTAAACAATATCCTATGACATATACATACAATATAACTATAATGTAATATAATATGACAAAATAATGTATATAATGATATTATATAATGTATATATGTGAAAGAGAATACTGCACTGCAATAAAGTAGGTATAATGTTACAATTACAATGTTATTATATCATATTTAATTGTATTATTTTGTTATATCACATATCACATCATATCCCATCACTATAATGCATTATAGTAAAAAATCATAAGGGAAGCAAAAGGGGCTGTTGAAGAAGGATTTAAAAGAAGTCATAATAGCCATAAACTTTAAAACTCATGTATTTTACTTTCAAGAGAGGCCTTCAGTTCCTTACTCAAAGTCTATTCACTCTTATTTTGTATATAACTTATAAGCCTGATGAGATTGTTTCCCAGCCCAGGTTGCTACAAGGTGAAAATTAGAAGCAGGGCATTAGGTAGTGAAAAAAAAAAAAAGAGAGAGAGAGACCAGTAAACTGCATCATAGCCATCAAGGCAGATTGTAAGCAAAGCCGTAAAACAACCCTGATTATTCATTGTAAGTGAGAAGACAAACCAGGAAACAAGGTCATAATTTCAATCCAACAAAGGCAAGAAGTAGATAATGAGAAAGATCATGGATCTAAGTCAGATCCTAGGAGAGGGAATCTATGGAGATCAAGATCAGGGTGCAGTAGAATTAATACTTATGCCGTATTGGGATTTGCTTACTCAAGGGGTTCTAGCTCCAAAAACCATTTTAGCCTTGCCTGCCCATGCCTGTTGGAGCTGCAGTGGGAGTATCTGCACTTACACAATCCCCCATAAAGACTGACAGCAGCAAAGAATAATCATTCACAACCTGACAGCAGAGGGAGGGAACAACTATAAAAAGCAGATGTGAGTTCCAAAAGCACAGCAGCTAAATTAGATGCATCCTATGGACAGTGGGGATCCATTGAAGCTTTTTGAGCAGAGGAGGGGCACGATGAAAGTCATTCTTTGCTTCAGGCATAAATATATAATTTTGCCTTAGTTGACACAGGTCGACACTGTTGAAGTTGTTTTCGTGTCTATATTTTCTAAACAGTGTGAAGATTTTTTTCTGCTGGCTCATATACCCTCTTTGCATATTTTAATGGTTATTTATATCTATATCTATTTTTGCTCATATATACATATGCATACACATATATGCATGTATATGTAGGTATATGTGTATATATGTATTGTGCACGTGTGTGTGTATATGTATATTGGTATGTATATGATGGTTCAAAGCAGTGGTCATTTTTATGGACAAGTTTATATAAATTGAAATCAGATTTTTTTTGTAGAAGAAATTGCTAACGTTTTAAACTGGCAAAATAGAAATCATCCTTGCTAATTATTTCCTCACTGCTTTCTCCAGTCATCAGAATGACCATTTCATTTTAATTTTCATCCAATCCATATGATAATTTGTCCTTTTCTCTTATTTCTCTAAGACCTGCCCTCAGACCATTTTATAACACCTAGTAAATATGCTCAATTCAAACTGATTCTAAGAAATAAAGTAATAAAACCAATGCACATTCTTTCTTCAATCATGAAACCTTCATGAAGAAATTATTTTATTTTTAAAAATCTCACCATTTAAATTGGATGTTTTCACCATCTTTCCCTTACTATGTATTTTATATCTCAACTGCAGAATACCAAGAAAGCAGGACTTGTCCTGTTGTATCAGCTCTTTAATAATTTGAACATAATAGGCAGTGCATGAATTGACCAAAGATGATTGCTAACCTTCTTCATTTGTAAAGTCTTCCATTTATCCCCACCAAACTGTTTTATACCATCATGTAAATGAGCAGTCGTCTCCAAAAACCTAAGAAATATTGGTGTTGACATGTCATTTCAGGTTTAGATGGAGAGCAAATGGCTCATAATGAGTCATTCATCCTCATCTTTTAACTTAAAGCCATTATCTGTGCTGATTTAAAAAAAATACTCTGCTTAATGAGATCAACGCTACACAGAACCTGAGTATGTGTGAATTTCTGAAATCCTATTCTACCACAACGATATATTTGCAGATAGATAGATAGATATTGATATGCACACACACAAATACAAAGTACATACATGTGTATGTAAATAAATCTACATACATACATCCACACATGTATGTATATATAACAGCATACTGCTTTGAAGGCATTCATCTCCTATACATATGCCAAGATGTACAGAGTTCTTTGATAGATTATACTACAGAGATAACTTTTTTCAATGATCTTCACCATTATCAAGAAAGGCATTAAACAGAAAGATATACACATACTGTTATTCTGTGCATAACATATAGTCTGATTTATGACTTTATATCTCAGAAAGGATGGTGAAAATAAGTCGTAAACAAGAGGAGCTGAAAGCTTTTAAATTGGACATAATCCTTCTACCTATATATCATTAACACTTTCTTCAAGAAAAGAGTTGGGAGACCATGGTTATATAGAACAACAAATGACATCTCTCACACACACAAAATGAAATTTATTGTATTTTACCAGACAAGAAGTGACTGCTTATCAATATGTGAATCATTTCTGAATCAGCTATCTGTAAATGATCAGAGCACATTTTTATCACAACTATCAAATCAATACTGAATTAGAAGAATCAGAATGAGAAATCATTAATATTTGATAGTTTTGATAGTGAGCAATTCCATACTCACAAACTTTTGATATAAAATTAGGAAATGTATAAAAGAGCAGATGTCAAAGCAAGGAGTATAATGCCACTTCCCAAGGAAGTTTAAGTAATATAATCAATTTGACATACAGGGATTGCTAGAATTTCCCTTAACCATCAAACACTTAACATCACTGTCAGTCAGATATATTATCATATTGGGTATATGTATACATACATACATATAAAGACATCTCTCTATCTATCTGTCTGTCCATCTATCCATCCATCCATGTATGTATGTATGTATCTATATCTATCTATAGCAAATAAACAAAGAACAACACTAATTGAGAATAGGAAATGATAATAGAAGATTATGAGTAGTATTATTCCATTCAACTGCCAAAGTAATTTTTCTAAAGTGAAGATCTGACAATGTCATCTTCATAGTCAATAAATTATAGCATTCTCTATCTCCTCTACAATAAAATACAAAGTGTTCTGTTTGTTGTTTGAAGTTCATAAGCTAGCCCCACTTCCCTCATCTTTATAGTCTTCTTATACTTTATATATCTGCCTTTCCTCCCCACTCCTACCCCCACCCTGACCCCCTCAACATGTACTCTTTGATCCTGTGATACTGGCTTCCTTGCTCTTTCATGAACAAGACACTCCATCTTGTGACTTTAAGCAATTTCTCTGGCTGACCTCCCTGCCTGGGATACTTTCCCTCTGCATCTTTACCTTCTGGCTTTCCTGGCTTCCTTCTATTCTCAACTAAAATCCTATTTTCCTCAGGAAACCTTTCCCAAGTCTTCTTAATTCTAGTGCCTTCCATCTCCTAATTATTTCCTGTTTCTAATATATATGTACATACACACACATACACAAAGGTGTGTATGATATATATTTGTTGCTTATTGTCCCCCCTCCCCTTAGATTGTGAGCTTTTTAGGGGAAGGATTATTTTTTACATTTTTTTTTGCATCCCCAGCACTTAGCACAAAGATATGCATATATAGCAAGTGTTTAGTAACACTTGCTGTAAGAGAAATGATTATTTCTCTCTCATAGTCATAATCAATTATTGAATGAGGACCAGGATTTTTTCAGAAGCCTGTAGGTTGCTCAGTCTCAGAAGGACTTGGCTGATAAGAATTAACTTTCTCTTCAATGGTGTTCAGACCCCACCCAATTATGGAAGCCCATTGTGCTCTACACAGGTTTGGGTGGGGATAAATTCTTTTGCTAAATTGCCCAAGGCTAGGCAATTTAGAAGTAAATAACATAATCAAAGTCACATTTTCCCTCCCCTCCCATTAGAATAGGCTCACCTCTCATTGTAATATTCATTCTTCTCATTTATTATTAACCAATCAGAGTTGATTACAGTCTACTGAAATACCCACTCTTCCAAGGATACATAAGCAGTCAAGAAGTGGCCATCATTCCTCTTTGATGATTGAAGGGACGATGAGCCCTTTTTATTAACCATTTGCTAACTGTGTTTGATAAAATTGATTATAATTTACCTAGAAATTATGACTGACTGACAATAAGAAGCTGTGGAGCAAGGACATAGTTACAGGAAGCTTGGCAAGAGACATTGATAGATACATAAACAGATGAATAGACAGACAGAAGACAGATATACAGACAGATAGATCATATTGATTTGTGACAGATACCATGATAAATTTTGCAGATGCAAAGACAGGCAAGCACAAAGTCCTTGTCCTCAAGGAGTTTGCAAACATTCTAATGGTGTATGACAACTTATTAAGTTGAGATATAAGGGCACAAAGGTGATATACATGCCATAGAACGACACAGAGATGGCCTAGAAGTGATATTGAGGTCTGCTTCCAGCAAGATAAAATGGAAGCTCACCTAACAAAGCCAAGGACTCTAGAGTCAGAGCTCAAGATTGCAGTAGTGGAAAAGAAATGAGAAAGGTGGACAGAGTCAAAGTACTTACTGTGGAGATTACCTGGAAGTGGCTAGATCATACTGAGGCCATTAAAGGATGAAAGTGGAGGTATATGACTGAATAGACAAAACATGGAAAAGATTTCTAAGGATTTCTATAACAAACTTTTTCATCTTTTATGGCAGTGAAAACACCACATTTGGATTCTCATATCACAGAATCCAATAGGCTACATAAGGATGAAAATGTCAATAAAGAAATAAAAAACAGATTAGCTGAATTAGCTGAAGTATTTACAGAGAAAGTACATGCTGGACCTGATACAACTTTAAGTTTGATAAGGGATTAATTATCAAGATATTTGAATAAGGAGAGGATGCCAAGTACTTGAAAAAAAATCATGAATGTTATTACTGCCAAACTTAGCAATTAAGAAAATATCAAAAAGCATTTATTATATGTCATCTCTCTTAAGGCTCCCTTGATGTACAGTGATACATTATGTTGACTGACCCTCTATATCATAATAATAATAACTAGCATTTCTATAGAACTTTAAGGTTTGTAAGTACTTTTGCAAATATTCTCTCATTTGATCTACACAACAATATTGGGAGTAGGTGCTATTATTATTATTATTTTTATCTTACACATGAGGAAACTGATGCAGACAGGGTTTTTTTTATGTGAATTGCCTAGGGTCATGCAGCTGGTTAAGTGTCCAAAGTCAGATTTGAACTTGGTTCCATTTTCACAATTTTAACCACTACAACATTTACATAAATTCTATCCCTGATTGGAAATTAGAGAAATTATCTTTGTGCCATTTTTTTTTTTTGCCGAGGCAAATAGACATCAATGGCCATAGCAAAACTAGCATAATCACTAGATACTCGTTTATATTATTGTACAGTATAGATTTCAAATGAATATTATGATTTAGCATACTTTTCTTTAGAGAGTATGTCTGTGCTCTTCCTGTGATAGAACCTTCTGAGCTCATGTTGATTTTATCAGCCCCAATCAGTGATGTGATTTTGATCCTCTTTGACTATGAAGGACACTGACCAACAATGTCTTTCTAAAACAGTCTATTGCTTAGGATTTACTTTTACATTCAACTATCTATAAACAATCAATATTTTGATATTTTTTGTCTTTGTACAGTTTAAGTGTATAAAAACCAATCTTTGGTTTGTTGTATTTATATAAATCACATAATAAAATAGCTTTGCCCTTTTTCCCTAAATAATGGCCTTTTAGATTTGTATTTTGTAAAGATGAAAAAAAAAATCTTCAGACACAGTGAGGATGACCTTGATGAATGTATGAAAGGTAGTATGTAGAGTCTCATAATGTATATGTTACATCAGACCTTATTAGAGAATGTGCAGTTAGATGGACATCCCATTGAGCTGGTCAAATCTATGCATATACTTTGGAGAAAGTACAATGGACAATGAAGTGGCCCAAGAATCAAACAAGATGAATGAAAAACCTGGATTTCCTTTGGGAGACCTTAAAGTACACATTTTCATGACTTATAAACTATTTCATTAAAGTCCTCCTGTAGAGGACCACAGCCAGTAGGGCTTTGACCCTGATGGCTGAATAAGCCCTCTCAGCATGAGCTGCTAAACAGGCTCGGATCGGTTCCCCATTCCCCAGGAAGGCTCACAGGCATGGGCTTCACGTCCCCGTGAGAAGCAGCTCCCAGAAGAAGCTCACATGCTCCCAGCCTGGGAATAAGGATGCTTGCAGTGTTCTCAGAAGAAACTATCATAATGTAGCAATGTAGTATTAGCTAGAAGCCTTGGGACAACTCCATTCTGTTCTAGGGAGGTTTGGAACATCCTGACTGGTACTCATACCCTTATAACAAGGATAAAGTGAACGGCAGTCACTTATGAGACGAATGGGAACTAGGGCAATGGTATAATCCCAAAGACAGTGGCTTATGATGACTATGCAGTTTTATACTATATATACTGAACTCTTAGCTGAATAAAGTTGACTCAGTTTTCCACCATACTGGAGTCCTGTCTCGTTTATGATTGTCAACCTCTGGGTAAGTAATTTTTTTATCTACCTTTTCACCTAACTTTTCCTTCTCAGCTCTGCTGCTGGCTGTCAGGGCTCCTCTCTACCATTGTCTTAGACACTACCACAGAAGGGCAGGAGTCCCTGGGTGGGCTTGGCTCCCCACAAGACCCTAATCTAACATTAATAATCTTCTGGTGATGATGAATGACTGTGAATCATAGAATGCTATAATGAATAATTAAAGTTACAGGCCACTTTACAGAGATATACACTGGTATATAAATATGTCCCTATTACTCCTCTTCACTTCCCCCCTGACTGCCACAATGCCTACCCCTCCCACATACACACACACACACACACACACACACACACACACACAACTGCAAAGGAGGCATGGTGTAAGGATATCATCTTCAAACAGGGACAACTGGATGACATCACCATCCATGAAATCCCTCCTCTGGGTAGACTCTGGCAGGTCATCATCCATAATGCACATCCAGATGCCCCTGTTTGAAGATGCTATTGTATTGGATTGTATTTATTAATCAACCAATCTGTAAACATTTATTAAGCATTTACTATGTGCTAGACCCTAGCTAAGTGCTAGATCAGGCCCTAGAATACTGCAGGATCTCTTTAGTGACATTCATAACTACTTAAAATAAATTGTCCTAGTAATCCATGTGGAAAAAAAATCAATGATGAATTCCTGTTGTTCAAATTATGGCATATGGCCAGCTACATTAGTCTATCAGTGCATCTGTTTGGGACAGGTACAAAAGATGTACAGTGATCTGGATTTAAAATTTAATGGGAAGAAAAAAATGTGCTAGATTACACAGTACCTTAATATATCTGAAGCTACTTCTGAAATATAAAATTCCATCTTCTATCACCATTGTTTTGCCAGTGGTATTATATAATTGTGAATTATGGAGTACCACCATTTCCAAAGAATCAAAATTTTGAATGATCCAAAGGCAAACGCACAAATGTCTCTACACATTCTGGGCAGGTCAGTTGTAGCATATTACCAATCATGACAAGTAGAGAAAAAAATAGTATGAAAGATATCCAATAAATGTAAAACTGGAAAGGAAGGTGAACTGATCTTGTACTGAAAATAAGGGATACATTATGGACACACCAAGGAAGGCATTCTTTGTAGCTCCTCTATGTCTACCTTTTGGAAAAGGTATACCTGGGTAAGAGTCCCATAGGATATAAAAGCACAGATAGCATGTGATCTGTATTATTTGGAAAGAGGGTCCCTGACAATGAAACCAAAAAATTATTGAAGCTTTAAAATAATATATGTTAGAGATCATCTCATTTTTAGAGATCTACACATTTTACAAATGAAGAAGCTGGAGCTCACTGAAGTTAATCTATTTCCCTGAGATGAAGCAGCTAGCAGAGCCTAGATTATAGTCCAGGTACCCTGATGCCCAGTCCATTGATTTTGCTCCTGCAGTTCCTAGATGGAGCAATGATAGTTTGATCAGGGTCAGTTCACAGGTATATCCAAGAATGAAGACAGGAACTCATTTGGAGGGCTGAGGCTAAGGCCATCAGTGGTCATAAATGAATAGTTTGTACTAGAGAGTTTATCTGAAGGTTTCATCAGATGATCAGGTTAGTCAGAAGAGAAAACTAAAATAGTATCAAGATAGAAACTGGGTGACAACTGGAAAAAAAATCCAGTGGGAAATAGGGCAAATTAGTCTGATAAGCCAGAGCAAGGATATAGGTAGGGATCCAAAGTTTCTAGGTCTCTAACCATGAATTGATCTGCCAACATCCTAAGGAACCAATTCAAAGTAAAGATTGTAATGTGGGAAGGGAGATTAGGTAAATGGATTAATCCCCTTTAACCCAAATCTTTCTTGAGGATGCAATTATGAAGGTCAGGGAAAAGATATGGACAGATGGATTCCCTGATATCATCAGTCACAAGCAGCTAAGAAGCTGTCGTAGTCGTCTAGTCATAGGAAGATAAAGACCAGGATGACGGTCTTAGTAGTTGGAAATGAGAGAAAAATGTGAATACATTTCATATTTCAAATGAAAAAAAATGACAGGACTTAGTGACAAATAGTCTAAGAAGAAGAAAAAAGACTAAAAATAATTCCAAATTTTCTAGTCTGATGTACTAGAAGATGTAAGCTGATATATTCATTCATTTGTATAGATATTTGGCCATTCAAGTTATGGGCATCTTGGGGCATGGATGCTCTATGGAGACAATTATTAAATTTTTACAGAAGTACTCACTTCTCATCTCCAGATCTGCACAACCTCCTATTTAAAAAAAAATCCATTTTGATGTCCATTGGCATTTTCAACATGTCAAAAATAAAACCCCAAAGCAAACCAAAAACAAACCCTGAGGTTATTGGATTTCTTTGGCTTTATAAATTCCATAATAGCGACAATAATTCTTACTAATCTTGTGCTTTATAGAGACAACATAAAAGAAAAAATAGAAACATAGGGCATCATAACAAATGGTAATTCTTGATACAATGCAAGAGTGATGAGTTTGAGGTCAGAAGACATGGACTAGGAGACTAGCTCTACTAATCTTACCTATGGCTTTCAACAAGGCAATTTCCATATCTAAATCTTATGAAGTTTTATCCAAAGAATAAATGGATAGACCTATAAGCCAGAGAGGGAAGAGAATAACACTAAATGTCAAGATCTCCTTCTCAAATCTAGTCTTTATTCTGACTTTTACATCTCTATCTGTGGCACCACTGTTCACCCTCTTTCATTTTATGAGGTCAACAACTATTTATTAAGCACCTACTATGTAGCATAGGCATTGTGCTAAATACCGGGGATACCAAAAAAGAAAAAGCAAAGTCATAAAAATGCACCATGTCCCTGACTCAGGGAGGTCACAGTTCGATGGAAGAGACAGAATACGAACAACTATGTAGAAGCAAGACACATACAGAGTAAACTGGAGGAATTCATAGAGGAAAAGTATTGACACTAAGGGGGCTCAGAAAAAACTTCTTGTCGAGGAAGGATTTTAGTTGTGACTTGAAGCCACAGAGTGAAAGAAGTGGAGGTGAAATTAGGGAGAATTCCAGGAATGGAGCAGTCTGTGAAAATAGAAAAGTCCTTTAAGTTATTTTTAACTCTTTTCTCTCCCTCACTACCCAATCAGTCACTGAATTTTATCAGTTATACCAATACAACCTTTCTCTTATCTGTACTCCTACATTAGTACAATTTTCACTGCCATAATCTTAACACAAGTATCATTCACCTAGACTAACTCAATCATTTCTAAAATGGGTCCGCATCCCAGGATTCCCATGTTGCAGTACACTGACAGAATAATATTTCTTTCTTTTCTTTTTTTTCATTTTTTGCTTTTTGGAGGTGGGGGGAGGCAGGGCAATTGGGGTTGAGTGACTTGCCCAAGGTCACACAGCTAGAGAGTGTTAAGTGTCTAAGGTCAGATTTGAACTCAGGTCCTCCTAACTCCAGGGCCAGTGCACTATTCACTGTACCACCTAGCCACCCTGCAGAATAATATTTCTTTTTTCTTTTTCTTTTTTTTGGTTTTTGGTGGGCAATTGGGGTTAAGTAACTTGCCCAACGCCACACAGCTAGGTTTTTATTTGTGTGTGTATTAAGTGTCTGAGGTCGGATCCGAACTCAGGTCCTTCTGACTCCAGGGCCGACGCTCTACTCACTGCGCCACCTAGCTGCCCCTGGAATAATATTTCTTAAACATATATAGCCTGTATCTGATTTTTTACTATCTCAGAGAAGGGGGATTGGAACTCAAAACTTTTTTAAAAATTTACTTTATTTTTAATGTATGGAATAAAACAAGCATTTCTAAAACAGCACAATAAAAAAGATGATTGCACATGTAACTGCAAATCTACTATGCTATTCCTTTCAAATATACATTATCATGCAAATTGCTTTTTCTTTTTTTTCTTCCCTACCCTTTTTTAAAAAGAAAAGTAAAATATATATGTATATGTATACGTATATATATATATGTATATATATTAAAAGTTGTTTTAACATGTAATTGGGGGAAAATAAAATATTTTATGCTAAAAAAAGCTCAAAACATTGGTAAGGTAATGTCATTCCTTTGGTCAAAATGCCCCTAATTTTCACTCAGAATTCAAACTCTTTTGCCTGGCATTCAATACCCTCTACATTTTGACCACACAATAATTATCTCATTTTACTTTCTTCCATACATTTTGAACTTGAATCAAAACAGGTTGTATGCTCTGCCAGTCAAACACATTGTCCTCTTGCCACTGCTACATTTACTTAGTCTATTCCCTAAATTTAGAATGTCTCTGATCACCATATGTGTCTAGAGCGTTCCTCCCCATTTTGTAAAGCCCATCTCAAATGTCAATATCACCTCCTCCAAAACAGACTCATCTGATCCCATTAGTCACTAACAACCTTATCCCTTCTGACTTTATATGGGCTATCTTTCCAATCTACTTATATACTTTTCACAGAACATTGTGTACTGTAGCATTTCATGTTTGTGTTTTATCAATCTAGTAGATTTTAAGCTCCTTGAGGGCAAAGACAATAAGGACAAGCACAAGATATGAAGGAATGTGACTTTTGCATTTTACAACCCCCTCAGCACCCACTATAGTATAGTCTCTATACCCAGAAGGCATTTAATATATGTTTGCTACATGACTGAATGATTTTTTTTCCAGAGAACATATTTTGAGAGCACATATTTCCTGAGTAAAAGAACAGCTGCTCCTCACTCTCAATGCTCATAGCTCTCAGTTTTCACTCAAGTCCAAGAAATGGTATTCCATATCCACGTGGTAATTTTCTGTGCAGTGAATTGAAAAAAGCAATTGCCAATAAGAATTACTTCTTGTGCACATAATCCCCTGTGCAGCATGCTGCAAATTTATTCCTGATCTTCTCTGGCTAATGTGAGGGAAATCAGCTGCGGTGCCAAAATGACAGAATGATTTATACAGAAAACACAAGACCATTTCACAATTCTTTGACTTTCTCTATTGCTCTCATTTTTACAAAGGAGTCCAGAAGGGGTTAAAAAAACTCATTTCAATTTCATAATATGAAGATTTGATATTACTAGTATTGCTGAGGGTCCAATTTAAAGCTTGCTTACAAAAATAAGAGATATTATGGAAACAATGGCCAAAAAATGAAGAGTAAACAAGGCAGTCCCAGAAATGTAGAGCAGGTGCAGACCTTAGAAATCCGCTAGTTCAACTTCCTCATTTTATAGACAAGGAAGCTGAATAACAGAACTATCTGCTGAAGGAGAAAGAATCAGAAGACCTGTCCTCTGAGACATAATATCTGTGTGACCTTGGCTAAGTCAATTAATGTTTCTGGACCTCTTACCTATTAGATAAGATTATTTTATGAGATAGCCAAACGGGGTTCTAGTTCCAGATCTGTGATCCTAAGATCCTAGGAAGCCCAGAGAAGTTGTTATTATCAAAGTCATAGCTAGGCTGATACATGGATATCAACACTTTGTCTTGTATTATTGCCAGTACACTAAGCTACCTCCTGATGTCCCTATTATTGAATTGGTATTATTATTCTCCAAGTTATCTAGATTTACCATTTCAGTCTTCCCAGTCTGTTCTTTCTCTTGTTACCCATGTGTAATTAATTACTAAATCACATCAATGCTTCTTTTTTCAATGCCTCTGGTGTCTGTCCTTTCCTTTTCATCTCCACGGCTACTGGCTTAGTTACAGCTCTTATCATATTATGTCTATACTTCTGTAATGGGTTTTTCCCCCCACTCTGTTTTCTCTGCCTCCAGTCTCTTTTTCCTTTAATCCAGATTGCACATGGTTACCAGATTAAACTTCCCAAAACAGTTTTCTTTCTTCTTCACCAGATTCCCCTCCCCCTTCCTATATCACTATTCAACCACTACAGCATCTTTTAATTACCTAAAGGAAAAGTCCACATCATAACATTCAGAAAGCTTCATGACCTTTCCTCAATCTACCTTATTTGCTTTCTCTCCCATTTTATGCTTTATGAATGCTTTATTCACAGCTTTTTCACAGGATACACACCCTGATGTCCCAAAAAAGTTGTATTTTGTCATATTTTTCAACTTTGTATTTTTTTAATTAAAAAAATCTTTGTGTTTTATTTTGCTTTTTTGGAGGGGGGAAGGTAGGGTAATTGGGGTTATGTGACTTGCCCAAGGTCACATGGCTAGTTTTGTGTTAAGTGTCTGAAGCCAGATTTGAACTCAGATCCTCCTGGCTCCAGGACTGGTGCTCTATTCACTGCACCACCTAGCTGCCCCTCAAGTTTGTATTTTAAAGGAAATTTTAATTGTTATCTTTTAAATCAAGCTAAATTTTAATTTCTTAATTTGTTTCCAGAATATAAACAATGGATTGATACTACAGATGAACAGTAAATTGAATCCAGAGTTGAATAGGAGAAATGGACAGGATTGCTTTCAAGAAATTACAAAGCTCATTTAATGACCCAAGGCTTCCCATGAGTTCAGAAGCCCTTCTTTTAATGCCAACATTCTACCAGCACTGCAGTGAAACATAGAACAGAACACTCTTTGATGAATTTTCAATGAGATCAGTCACACAGAGGACAATGGATATATGGTCAGTATGAGCAGGGTAGAACCAGTAAGGAAGTCTAAAGAAGAGTGAAAGATATCATTAAGGAAACATGATAGGAAAGGCTGATAGGCCAGTCATGTGGTAAAGCCAAGGGATGGCAAGTGGACAGTCAAAGTGTTCCACTGGCCTTGTGCTATGTTGAGAAGAATATAAGAAGTACTCGAATATTGAGCAGAATTTTTGTGGTGAACTTATAGGGGTACATGGAAAGGAGTCATATAGGATAGGGACTCATGAATGGGCTGCAATCTCTATAATTGGAGAGAACTTCTAAATCAATGAGATTAAAGCTCTATTGGAGTATTTGGGTATGGCTGAATAAACATTTACTTGTCTATTGTAATACTACTACTCCTCCTCCTCTGGAATAAATAATAATAATAGAATAAGTCTAATTTCTTTTTCATATGACAGCCTTCAAGAGTAAGCCTCAAGAAATGGATAGAGCATGGAATTCAGAGAAGAGAACCTGGTTTTAGTGTCTCAATTATGCTACTATTTCCTTGGTAACATTGACCCCTCTCAGCCTTGCCCAGGAAATTCTAGAAGAACGAATTAGCCGACCTTCCAAGTGATTTGCAACTTTAAAGTTATGACTCCATGATCATATGAAATATTTTTCTTAATTTTTTCTTAGTTTGTTTATTTTTAGTTTATAAGATTCAGTTCCACAATCCCTTGAGTTTCAAATTTTCTCCCCCTCCCCACCTTGGTGGCATGCAATCAAATATAGGATCTGCAAATACTTTCACATTAGACATTATTCAGGTTATAAAG
Source organism: Gymnobelideus leadbeateri (assembly GCA_011680675.1). Classification (NCBI taxonomy): domain Eukaryota; kingdom Metazoa; phylum Chordata; class Mammalia; order Diprotodontia; family Petauridae; genus Gymnobelideus; species Gymnobelideus leadbeateri. The sequence goes on from WOXC01003418.1 coordinate 123,641, forward strand.
AAGGATTGTAACCAATGGAATGAACAATGGGAAAGGGGAAACAAAACCAACCAAGAAAAAGAAAGAGAGCAGATAATTTGCTTCAATCTGCATTCAAACTCTGTTCTTTCTAGTTCTTCCTCTGAATGCAGACATCTCTTTCCTTCGTGAATCTTTTGGAGTTTTCTTATAACCTTGCATTGCTGAGAAGAGTCCAGTCTATCAAAGCTGGTCATCAGACACACATCGTGTCTTTAATTGTGTACAAATTTCTCCTGGATCTGCTCTTCTCACTTGGCATCAGTTTGTATATGCCTCTCCAGGTAAATATGAAGTCCATCTGCTCCTCATTTCTTATAGCACAATAGTATTTCTTTACATTCATATAGCACAACTTGTTTAACCATCCTCCAATTGATGGGCAGACTTTAATTTCCAATTCTTTGCCACCACAAAAAGAGCTGCCCTAAATATTTTTGTACATGAGTCTTCCTCCTACTTCTATGATCTTGATCATATGAAATATTTAAAGAAAGTGCTCATATTTTCTCTAAGTTGTTTTATATATATATATATTTTTTTTTCTTTTCTAGGCTAAATAAATTCTAGGTCCCTCAGCTTACCTTCACAGAACAGGATTTCAGGTTCCTTTACCACCCTGGTCACCCTCCTTTGAAAAGGATCTATTGCTGGATCCACTTATAATCATTTAGTCGTTTCCAGTCATGTCCAACATTTTGTGAACCCATTTTGGAATTTTCTTGGCAAAGATACTGGAGTGGTTTACCATTTCCTTCTCCAGCTCATTTTACAGGTAAAAAAGTGAGACAAACAGGGTTAAGTGACTTGCCCAGGGTCACACAGAGAGTACATGTCTGAGACCAGATTTGAACTCAGGAACATGAGTCTTCTTGACTCCAGGCCCTGCACTCTATCCACTATGCCATCTTGCTGCCTCAAGTATCCATCATTCTTCTTAAAGTGTGACACCCTCAACTGAGCACCGTATTCTAGATGTGCTTTGTTAGGACAGAAGGGTACAATGAGTTTTATACCTTCTTTGATGTGAACCAAATAACTAATCAAAACTGCATAACATCAAATTAACTTTATTTTTGACTGCCATGCCATACTCAATTCTTTCTGAGAAAATATTTTGACCATCAATGGCTCTCTCCAACCACATTGCCCCTTTTCTATATTTACATAGTTGATTTTGTGAACCTGTGAATAGAATAAATAACTAGAATGCATATAGAACTTAATAGTTTGCCAAGTGCTTTGCAAATATTATCTTCTTTTATCCTCACAACCACGGTGAGAGGTAGGTGCTATTAATACCCTCATTTTCCAGATGTGAAAAACTGAGGCAGAGAGAGGTTAAGAGACTTGCCAAGAATCACACAGCTTGGAAATGTTTAATACTGGATTTGAACTCTGGTCTTTCTGACTCTGGGTCTGCTCTATCCCAGCTGTAAGAATTATAGAATTTCAGGATTGTGAGTGACTATAGAGGTCTTAGCTATATACCTGAATAGAAATCCATGCTACAACATTATTAACAAGTGGTTATGCGTTCTTTGATAGATGACCTCTAGTACTGGAAACCCATTGCTTTGCTAGGTAACCTATTCTGCTCCTGGTTGTTTCCAAAGCCAGGAAGCCCATTATCAAGTTAATATGTCTCTATAACTTCTTCCAGTTGTTTCTGTTCTGCCCTCTGGGGCCAAGCCCAACAAGTGTAATCCTTCATCCATATGAATGTGCTTCAAACACGGGAAGACAGCTTTCATTACTCTTCCCCCACCTCCCCTCCCATGAATGAATGAATGAATGGGCATTTATTAATAGGATACATGTGGATATAAATACAAACAGCAAGAAAATCCCTGCCCTCAAAGCGATCACATTTAGTGGGGAGAACAACAAAAAAGAGGGAGTGTCTAAGCTCACAGCAACAAAAACTGTAAAGAGAGGCTGTAATTAATACATCACTGCTATAAAAAAGGATGTTTCCATTTGAGTTTTCAAATGAGACAAACTACAAACTGCCCTCCCCTCTCCCCAAGGTATTTTCTTCATCTTGTTCCATGTGGCATTCCCCCCAGCTATGGGTCTTTGGCTCTTAAAATCAGTTCATGTCTTCTGCCTGGGCATTTGAAACAATTGAACAAGTTATGATATAGGATTGTAATGGAAGGCTACTGTGCTATAAGAAATGATGAGTTCAATAACTTTAGAAAAACATGGAAAGACTTGCACAAAATATGAAGAGCAAAGTGAGCAGGACCAAGAGAACACAGTACACAGTAAGAATGATATTGTTTTAAGATTGATTTTGAGCCAATAAGTTATTTTGTCTTCTATAGAGAAATAATTGATAATGTACAGAATAATTTTTCATATATGACTATTTATTTCTAATGGTAGCCATCTCTAGGGCAGAAGGGTTGGGAGACAGAAAAAAAGACATGGCATAATAATTTTGTTGTATATTTGTTGCTGGTTTTTCTTGATAGGGGAAGGCAAGGCAATTGGGGTTAAGTGACTTACCCAAGGTCACACAGCTAGTAAGTGTGTCAAGTGTCTGAGGGCGGATTTGTACTTAGGTCCTCCTGACTCCAGGACTGGTGCTCTACTCACTGCGCTACCTAGCTTCCCCATGTATATTTGAAAGGAATAGCAAGTTGTGCATAGTAGATTTGTAGTTTTATATACAATAATCTTTTTTATTGTACTATGTTATGGAAATGCTTGTTTTATTTCATAAGTTACTTAAAAAAAAAGAAGCAATCTTCTTTGTGTACCTTCAGCTTTGACATAACCAAGGCTATTTATTGGCTATTTGTCTTTCAATTTGGGATATAACCTACTGCCACCGTTACTGACTTGGGATCTACTCTTTTCTGATAATCTTTGGTGACTCAAAATAGCATCCACTTGGGACAGCTAGGTGATTCAGTGAGTAAGAGCGCCGGCCCCAGAGGTGGGAGGACCTGGGATCCCTTCTGGCCTCATTTTAAATATTTAACACCCACACCCACACACACCAAAAAAAACAAAAAAACAAAAAAAAAAAACAAAACAAAACACAACTGGCTTTAACCTGAGCAAGTTAACCCCAATTACTTAAAAAAAAAATAGCATCCACTCCCTTCCAACACCCCCACTCTGCCTTCTGTTATATTCCTTTGGATGTATTATATGTCTCCCAGTAAATGGTAAGCTGAGCTTACAGAGTGGATCATTATTTACCTTTTTATCCACAGTACTTGTTCAGCATGGTGCTTACTTAATGTTGGTTGAATTGCAATGAATCGAATTGGACATTGATCTCTATGTAGTCACACTAATAATATTAAAGTTGTCAATTCTTAAATGGGCTTAAAAACAGACCAGTAGGAGGTCCAGCCTAACCCAACCCTATCTTTGCACAGTATTTGCTTTTTGATCGTTTTGTAGTGCTTTACAGAGACAAATAAATCACTACTGGGGAAAATATATTAGTCTGACAAATGAAAAATAATTGAGTACACTTGTTTCCTAAAAGGGTCACCTTCATGTCATGCTTATGGAAAATAGAGTCTTCTGGGATTCAAGTGCTAAGGCCTCTTGTAGCTGTCCAGGGAACGTTAATAAATGCTTTATCATTCACTTGTTCATGCATGTGTTCATCTGACTTGTTCAATATACATGGTTGCCTAAGTCATTTTTAAGTATTTAAAATAATACCCTTCTTATAACTTTAGATTCTTTAACAGTTATTAAAAGCACCAACATTAGGAAATTTACCAAAAGTGACTGATCTAAATCCTTCTTACAATCAAATACTGGAATTAAAATTGAGAACAAGTAGCCAACAGCATTTTTCATCTAATTGAAGACAACGACTAATATATTACTTTGTCCTCTCTTTCTAGGATGACTAATTCCAAGTCTTTTAATCTTCCTACCTCTTTGGTTTCACTGTCCCTTTGATTTAATTATATATTTGCTTCAAATAGTTCTCCTTTGGATCCTCTAAATTTCTTGACTCTTAAAAAAAAAAAAAAAAACCCTAAAGAGAACATGGTATTGGGATGTTACTTTGAAAATTTTCTTGCAAAGAAAATTTCTTTATTTTGAACTCTGAGTTCTGTTTTCTTTTTCTTTTTCGGAGGGGGGAAGGCAAGGCAATTGTGGTTAAGTAACTTGCCCAAGGCCACATAGCTAGTAAGTGTCAAATGTCTGAGGCCAAATTTGAACTCAGGTCCTCCTGACTCGAGGGCCACTGCTCTATTCAACGCACCACCTAGCTGCCCTTCAACTCTTTTTTTTTTTTTTTACTAACATTGAATTTAAAACATTAAGTTGTTCCTTCCCATCCCTCCTGTCTTCAACCAGGGAGAAAAAAGTAAAGGGAAAACTGTGATTTAGGATAAAATATTTGTAATAGGTACTATAATAGGACTGAAGACACAGTCCTAACAGTCCTGGCATTCTTAGTGATAACATCATTGATGCCAGAGTTTCAGAGAAGAGTACTTGGAAGTCAGGAAGAAAGATTCAATAGTTGCCATGGCTAGGATACTTAATAAGTAAGCTATATCACAACCTGTTGGGGTTTGATAATTCGTGATAGATCCCAACTGCACCATCATACATATGCCAATTTTAATTGCACTTTGGAATAAGCCTGTGAGGTCTTCACTTTTGGAAGGGGTACATACAAATAGGTACATCCAGAAACTTGGGGTAACCTAGCCAATGTACAGAAGGTAGAATTCAGGGAATAGCAGAAGCTTCAATTTGGGTGAAAAAAGAATGTGTGAAGGGAAGTAATATGGAATAAGTCTGTAAAGGTGGGCTGTAGACATAATGAAGGGATTTAGAAGTTAAGATTATTATAAAATTTGAGAAATTAGAGAAAGAGCTCACTTTCATACAAAGATGAGAGATACACAAAAAGATAAAATAAAGGGCAGGGGCGGACTATATTGTGTAAAAAATCAGGGATAGTGGTCATGATTTCAGACAAAGTTAAATTTAAAATAGTTTTAATCAAAAGTAAAAACTGGAGAAACTACACTATGCATCAGCAATGTTATCCAATATTGTTTTAGATCACTTAAAATATCTAGACAGGGGGCGGCTAGGTGGCGCAGTGAATAGAGCACTGTTCCTGAAGTTCAAATCCAGCCTCAGACACTTAATACTTACTAGCCATTGTGACCTTGGTGGGCAAGTCACTTTACCCCAATTGCCCTGTCTTCCCCCCTCCAAAAAAAACCTATCTAGACAGTATAAAATAACTGAATGTATATGGTCTAAAACAGACACAGAAACTATATTAACATAAACATAAAACACTTTTTATACAAATGAACTCAGTTCTAAATAAATGAATATTTATTGTTCATGAGTAAGTGAAGACAATATAATTTTTTAAATAACAATTGTACTTAACTCATTTATTTATTCAATGTCATCCCAATTAAATTACTAAAAATTATTTTATTGAGTTAGAAAAATAGCAACAAAGTTCATGTGGAGGAGCAAAAGTTCAGGAACTTCAGAGAAACTAGGAAAAAGGATGCAAAGGAAGTAGATTCAGCATATCAGATGTTAAAATATAGGGGAGAGCACTGTTGAAGTGTAAAATGAATAATTATGATGATTTTAAATTAAAATTTTCTTATATAAATAAAACCCTATTTAGCCAGGAATTGAAGGAATACAAAAAATTGGAAGAAAAAAATTCATAGACTATCTCTCTGATAGGATGTGATTGTGTTGGAATATTGTTGTGGTATAGGGAATAACGGGATGGTTGATTTAGAAAAACATGGAAAGACTTAGACCTGTGAAGGAAGATGCTATCCACATTCAGAGAAACAAATGACAGGTAGAAATAAGCATAGTATGGTCTTATATATATGTGTGTATGAAGATATGGACATATATGTACAAACACACATATATACATACGTGTATGTATATGTGTATATATACATGTATGTGTGTGTATGTGTGTGTATACACACATATCCACTCTTAATTGTAGCCTTCTTTAGATTTTTTTTGGTGGTGGTGGGGGGAATAAAGTAAAAACTTCACAGCAGAGAACAAAAGAGAACCAACAAGGAAGCAAAGCTGGGCAACTTTGAAATTGATGCGTAGCATTTTTTGAAAATGATGTGTAGCAGTTTTCCTTGTAAAGGCTACAGGCCAAAACCAAAGCAGAGGGAGTATTGGTGCATGATTTTTTGTTTTCAGATGATTGTGTACTCAATGCAGCCCCTGAAGCTGAGATACAACAAATTATGGATCAATTCTTTGCTGCTTGTGCTAATTTTGGCCTAACAATTAACACCAAGAAAACACAGGTGCTCCATCAGCCCCAGCACACCATCCATATGTGGAACCATCAGTTACAGCAAATGGAGAAGTTTTGAATGCTGTGGATAAGTTCACTTACCTTGGTAGTGTACTTTCCAGAGATGTACACATTAATAATGAGGTTGATGGACACATTGCCAGAGCAAGCTCAGTGTTTGAGAGGCTCCAAAGGAAAGTATGAGAAAGAAGAAGTATTAGATTCTCTACCAAACTGAAGGTCTACAGGACCATTGTGCCTACCTCATTGTTGGATGCCTGTGAAACCTGGACAATATACCAGAGCCATGCCAGGAAACTGAATCACTTCCATTTGAATTGTCTTAGGAAGATTCTGAAGATTAGCTGGCAGAATAAGATACCAGACACTTACTCAAACTAAACTGCCAAGCATTCAGATAGCTTCAGAGAGTACAATTCCAGAGTTATTTGCCATGTTGTTCCAATGCAAAATGTATGCTTGCTAAAAAGACCATTTTAGGGAAAACTCACAGAAAGCAAGCCTTTTCACATGGTGGTCAGAAGAAGCAATGCAAGGACACTCTCAAGGTCTCTCTTAAGGACTTTGGAATTGATTGGGTGATATGGAAGATACTGGCACAGGACTGATTAGCATGGTATGCCCACATCAGAGAAGGTGTTTTGCTCTATAAGCAAAGCAGAATTGAAACAGCTCAAAGGAAACAGAGGATGCACAAATTTAGAGTATAGTAGTGCCAATGCAATATTTACAATGCCCAAGATCATGATAAAGACCATAACTATAAGTATTGCATGATGTTCAATTGCAAAATATACCAAACTCTCCAGATGGAGGATAGAACTGAAGCATTTATTTAGATACCAGAAAACCCAACCCCAAAACTAGTAAGATGATTCCATCATAGTACAAAAGATATTCAGAAGCCATAATAATGATGTGAGCTACAGCATCCTTCAGTCTTCCCACACACCAATATAAGTTCAATACTTACTCACAAAGTTCTCTTCACAGCAGGGAAGCTTCTTGTAGGCTCTGCTTCCCTTTAGCAAATTCCCTCTATCACAGGCTCTATATGATTACATTCAGCTTATTATGGGGCAGAGTTTACTTTCAAAGCAGGCTGTAGGTCTATTAAGGGGCAGGGAAGATCTTCAAATTCCCACTCTCATTACAAATATCCACCCCCAAAATGTTCATGCAGCTATTTGTGGCCGACTTGTGGAGCATTCTGAGCTCATATTGACCTGATCAGTCACAGTCTGACACACTGAAACTTGACTCTAGCATAGTGATGTCATTTAGGTTCTTTTTGAGAATGGACAACCAACCAACCAACCAACCAACCAACCAATACTGAAATGGAAATTTATTGCTTTATATTGAATCCTGTCTTATGTTCTGCTGTGTACATGGCAACATTTTTTTTCTTTGCTCATTTTGTATTTAAGTTCAAAATTAATTTTTTTTTTCAAAAAAGGAGCTTACTTTCAGATGAGTGGGGATAAGGAAAGGGAGAAGGAAAGAATCATATAAGGTTTCAAAGAGGAGGAGATACTTGAGACCAGCCTTGAAGGAAAATAATTTTTGTATGTAGAGATGAATGTATTTGAGGAATGAGGAGTATGATTTCTGTGATCAGTGAATGTAGTGGTCATTGGGTCCATTAGGCAATAGTGTGTGGTCTGATTTGACAGAACAAAGATTGTATGAAGGGGAGTAATATGTAATAAATCTGGAAAAGCAAGCTGGAAGCAGCTGTATTCATAAACCTCACCCTTGAGGTGAGCACCTGCTACTTAGAATCTGGTCCAATGACATTGGTTACCTTCCCAAGTAGTAAGACCTACATCAAAAGGAAAAATTCAAAGTGAGACTCAATAAGCCTCTATCAGGATGTTGTAGAGCAGTGCTTCTTTTTTTTTTTTTAAAGCAATTGGGGTTAAGTAACTTGCTCAAGGTTACAAGGCTAGTCATTATTTATGCGTGGGGGCTCATTTTCTGAGGCCGGATTTGATCTCGGGTCATCCCAACTCCGAGGCCGGCGCTCTTACTCACTGCGCCACCTAGCCGCCCCTTAGAGCAGTGCTTCTTGAGCTGGTCTCATGCTGAAGGGGTGTAGGGTGGAAAAAGTTTGAGAAGTCCTGTTATAGAGGATATTCTTGCTTTGGGTTAGGGTGATACTATCAAAAAGCCAACATGTATTTATTAAACAGTTATTAGGTGTTAAGTACTTTTCTGTAGCCAAGGGATGCAAAGACAAAAAAGGAACAGTCCCTGCCCTCAAGGAGCTTACATTTTATTAAGGGAAACAGCATGTATCCATATAAGAAGATACAAGGAGAAAGACCTCCTACTTACAAAAGGGCTTTGAGTGTGACAGATTTGGTTTCCAATCTGCTCATTTCCTTATCATCACATATGGTGCACTGACAGCTGACAGCAACTCTAGTCATCATTACAGTTGGGTGGCTGACAGTTGACAGATGTCAGTTAGAAAAGCCTCTCATACACACTGCTTCCCAGTTACTAGGCACCCATGAAGGTGGGGACATGATCCCAGCCAACAGATGGTTTTGGTTGTCTGGATTAGACACTAATTAAACGTTTTGGCTGGAAACCTCCCCCTCATGATGGCAGAACAGACTGGTTGAGTTTTCTATTAAGAAATTGTCATCCACACCCATATGCACTAGGCTCACTCCTTCTCAATTCATACTTTCACTGTCATCCAGACAGATGACAAGAGTTAATAAAAGTTGAATTAGCTATGAGATTCTGATCAGGCTGTCTGCCTGTGATATAAAGATGTGTCCAGTACAGAGAACTGTGATTCTCAGGTGTATTGAAGAAGATCTTCTAAGCTGTTTGTTTTGTTTTTTCTGAAAATTTCATAAATTATCATTTCTAATTTGGAGCTGGGCTCTGTTACAAATGGAAAGCCAGTGAGCAGTGTATTAGCAAGCTAGTTTTAGAGTCTACAAACCCCACAATTATATTAAATATAGTAAATTATAAGTAAGGATTATTCAGAGAGAAGACTATAAAAAATTAAAAATAATAATTGTTGAGAAGGCAATTGATTCCCTTTACAATTTTCTGTACTGACTTGTTAATATTTGTATTTCAAAGAAATTGTTTTCCTTCACAACTGGGATTCTCTTTTCACTTATTTGTATAATGAAGTCACAACTTGTATTTTTGCCATGAGCATGATGCTACAAATACAGTCCCAAAAATTCACTGCAGAAAAAAGTTGAAACTGACATCAGAAGGAAAATGTACTGTTATCTAGTAGGTTAAACATGCCTCTGGGAGTTCCAGCTCCCTCCTTTTCCTCCTTTCTGTGACACATACTTAGTATTTTCCTTTTGGCAGGCCTCTCTGTTTTCCCAATTTGAAAGCTCTTTATAATCCCATTTGTATACCTAATGGGGGAATGTGATGCATAATTAATTAAGGCAGTAAAACACTTTGACATCAGAAAAGAAAGGTGCTCTAAAAGGGCAAAGTCCTATTTATTTTGTACTTGATAACTAGGAAAGAAACTGGAAGGGGTGGGGAGTAAGTGCCAGAGAAAGGCTTTTAGTTACCCTTCAGAATTAAAGAATGACAGTTGAAAAGGAAAATGTAGAAGGAAAAGCTTTTTACTCGGGGAAAAAATTCCCTCAAAATCTAAATTTCGTGGTCACATATTTAGTAGGAAAAGTTAGATGCATTCTCTAAAGCTGCCTAGGACCAGCAAATGGAATACCCTAGAATGTATATTTGAGTTTTGTATAAGAAACAATAACTCATTAACAATTGAATCAGGCCAACAATGTCATGGGCTGTCTGGCAAGAGAGTAAGACCTCCTTCACTCAGAAGTGTTCAAACCTAAACTGATCTAACACCTGTTGGAATACTGTAGAATGAATTTCTTCTGCTGAGGCGTTAGGGTTGGGTTCAAGTTCAGGTAGGTAGCATAGAGTAGAGAGAGGTAGATAGAGTGCTGGGCTTGGAGTCAGTAAGACTCAGGTTCCTGAGTTCAAATTTGACCTCAGAAACTAGCTGTGTAATATTGGGCAAATCACTTAATCCTGTTTGCCACAGTTTCCTCATCTGTGAAATGTACTAGGGAAGGAGATGCAAAACACTCCAGTATCTTTGGCAAGAAAACCCCAAATGAGGTCATGAAGAGTTGGACCTGTATGAACAATACCCAGGTATTTTTCCAAATCCCTTGGAACACAAAGACAAAAACAGTTTCTGCCCTCTATGAACTTACGTTCTATTAGTGGAGGCCATATGTACACATTTAGAAGACACAAAATAGATCTGAAGTAACTAGAAGGTTTACAAAGTAACATGTGAGTGGAAAGGGACAAGCAGCTGAGAGGGAAAAGAACTCATTTAGGTGTCATTTAGGCACTTGTACTCTCTGTAATGCCTTTGAGGTCAAGTCAAATTAAGTCCACAAGCATTTATTAAGCACCTTTTATATACTAGGCACTATACTAAGCCTGAGGATACGAGAAAAGACAAAAACAGTACCTGCCCTCAAGGAACTCACAAACTAATGGGGAAGACAGCATGCAAACATCTATGCACAGACAAGATACACAAGAGATAGCTTGGAAGTAATCTCAGAAGGATGGCACTAAAATTAAGGTCTGTTACAAGTCTAGCATTCTATTCTAATGAAAGCAAGTCTGAGTACAAACAAAATTGTTAATATGAATTTTTGTCTATAATTTTCATTGAGGAAATAAAAATCTGATTATTATGGGGTACCAAATATCATTAACAATATATGTGTTTTCATCAAATCTGCCTCTCAAATAGCATTTATGCCTTCAGGTTAAATTGGCAAAAATAATTTTTATGATTAAAAAAAAGCAATCTGTCAACAAAGAGGCCCTTCCAGAATGGTATTATTTCTCCCTCCTGGTCTGTAGCATACCTTGATGAATCTTCATAGCATTACCATAAAGACTGGAGGCTACACCTCTCACATTCTCTATTCACCCACAGTTCATTGATCACTGACATGACAGACCTTAATAGCTCCCAGGAGTCATTACAATGTGTGGCCAAGATGTGTATTATGGAGCTTTTAATACATGGATCATTGACACCATGGGGAGGAATGCTCCTTCTTAGCCTACATTCTATCAAACCAGACTGTATGATCAGTGACTGTTAATATGTGGATTATTGCCACAATTGCTCATAATGCTTCCTTTTGGGCTGTTTCAGTATGTGATATTAAAGCTTATTCAAGGACTTCTAACCTGTGGGTTAGTGTAATAGGCCTTTATTTTACTCATGGGAATTTATTAAACTCTCTGCAGTAATGTAGTCTTGTTCTCAATAATACACACACAATATTAGAGAACTTGTTCTTAGCAAAGGATTACACTGAAAAAACAATTTGGCATAAATTGTGTTTTGTAAACTTCAGCTTTGTGGGTATTTTATCTCATTTGTTTTTTTTTTATTATTTCATCTGTATCAGTCCACCAAATCAATTTATAAAGAGGCAAATTGTTTCTAAAATATTTCATGATATTAGTACTATGTGGAAGCTATTATACTAGAATCTGCAGATACTACTTTTGGGGGGAGTGAAATTTTAAATTAAAAGTCTTAAAATGTTTTTTTTTCTCTTGAAAAGGTATGTGTGTGCATATATATAAAATCAAGATTCAAAAAACCTTATTTTAGCCTTCACTTTATATTTAAATTATGATAGAAGGAAGGAAGAACAGGAGGAAGGGAAGGAAAGGAAAGGAAAGGAAGGGAAAAAAAGAAAGGAAAGGAGAGGAGAGGAGAGGAGAGGAGAGAACAGGGGAGGGGAGGGGAGAGAAGGAGGAAGGAAGCAAATAAGCATTTATTAAGTGTCTGTTATGTGGCAAACACTATGCTGTGTTTTATAAATATAGATACTGTGTCTCCTTTGAAATATCTAAAATCTGAAATGATCAGTTTAAGAAAAGTTGACATATTCAAGTAAGAATTGTCACCGACCAAAAGTATTACTATGTTCAAGGGGAAAAGATTCTGCTGAAATATCCACTTTCTCAAGGATTTTCCTCCTCATGGAAGAAAATATAATCTAACAGTTTCAGAAGACCTGAGTTTGAATCTCATTTAAGTTACTTACTACTTGTGTAGTCATTTATTTTCTCTCAATCTCAGTGTCTTCATCTATAAAATGGAGATGATACTAGTACCCACCCCACAAAGTTGTTGTGAAAATCAAATTATATGTATTATATATTATATGTATAAAACACGTTGCAAAGATGTTATATAAATATATTCTATTATAGAAACTATTCTTGGGCAAAACTTTAGCCAAGTAGGCATGCTAAATTCCATGGTAAGTTTAGACTTGAAACTATATGAATATTTTCTAATTATTTGGATTAAATGACATAAACTTTTATTAAAACAAAAGTGCAACCTGAGTAGGCCTGCAGCTTCAACAACGTCATTTAGTGATTACTGTTGTAATTGATTTTCGTTATGGTATGACCTCGACATCCTAGAATCCAATGTATAGATGGTATTGAGGTATTTTGGCCTGAACTTCATCTTACCCATGATGGTCATGAATATTAAAAATAAAACTTTTAACTGTGCCCAAGTCTTACCTGGATGTGCCAATATCTCCTGAACTAATGCTTTGAGAGTTGAAAGGAGTCACGGCTTTGATGAAATGAGTGGGTTTGATTACATTTGATATTGTCACAATGGATTGATTACATATTTCAATACTTCAAAGAGCTGTGATTTCATTATTAGCAGTATTCCCCCTTTTAGTGGAAATTGCTATGTGGCATAATGGATAGAGTGCTGAACTTAGAAGTCAGGAAAATCTGAGTTCAGGGCTGACTTTAGGTCCTTACTATCCATGTGACCTAAACAAGTCACTTAACCTCTGTCTGCCTTACTTTCTTTATCTTTAAAATGGGGATAATAATACCACCTACATGCTAGGATTATGAGGATAAAATTAAACAATACTTGTGAAGTGCAAATCAATCTTAAAGCAGTATATAAAAGTTAGTTGTTATTGCTATTGCTATTATAACAATAATTATTAATATTTCTCTACCATTTATGTGGTCTTCAATAGTTGTAGTGGCTGAAAAATTACATCCCCATGGCCAAGCAGATGTTCATTGATTGAGAGTTAGAAGTTAGTTAGATTGAAATGTTATTTAGTCCAATCTTCTCATTTTATAGATAAGGAAACACAGATTTTCCTCTTTGTTAAAAAGGTAGTTTATTTACTATTTCCTGAAGATGTCTCTTTTCACCACTGAATATTTGCTTATTCTGTCTCCTACACCTAGTATTGCCATCTTCCCTTTGCCTTGTGTTCAGATATTATCTTCTCTTCAAGATGCAAGTCAGGTCCCACCTTATTCAGCAAGTTTTTTTCACACCATTCAGCCCAGAGTGAACTCTTCCTCTGAATTCTTCTATCACCTGACATCAGTACCAATCTTTTAACACTATATATTTTGTAATTGATTTAGTTTTTATTTGTTAAAGCACAAAATCATTGGAAGTTATGTACATAAATGTGATAACTGAAATGTTGACTAGATGGATTTGCTGGCATAATAATTTTCTGCATTTGATTTTAATGAAGGAAAAGCAAAGGTATTTGAGCACTTTGTGTTTGAAATGTCTTTTAGGCAATTGCTGTTGTTGAGTCATGTTTTGGTCATGTCCAACTCTTTTTGATTCTTTTACAGTTTTTTTTGACAAAGATACTGGATTGGTTTTCCATTTTTTCTCCATCTCATTTTACAGATGAGGAATATGAGGTTAAGAGGGTTAAGTGACCTGCCCAGGGTCACACAACTAGCATCAGTCCAGATTTGAACTTAGGAAGATGAGTATTCCTCACTCCAGGTCTGACACTCTATACACTGAACCATAACATATTAGACATGAATATATAGAAATCATTGCCTGGAAATAATAAACTTGTGGAAAGTGATGAGGTCACCAAAAGAAATTGTGTAGAGAAAGAAGAGTAGAAAACCTGGGATGGAGCTTTGCAGAACATCTGCACTTTAGATTGTGATCTAGATGATAAACCATCAAAGGAGATTGTAAAGGAGCAGTTAGGTAAGAGAATCAAGAGAAAGCAGCAGCATGAAAGCCAAGAGGAGGCTGCATCTAGGAGAAGAGGATGGTTGATGCTGTCAAATGTTGCATAGGCAGAGAAAGAGGAAGAGTAGGGAAAGACTATCAAAGTTGCAATCACAAGATCATTTCGACTTTGGAGAAAATAGCATCAGTTGACCGATGATTTCACAAAACAGATTGCAAAGGGAAGTCAGTAGAGTGGCAATGGAGCCAATGAATATAGACAATGTTTTTCAAAGAGGAGAGATATTGCATGATAACTCTAAGGGATGGTATGGTCTATGGAAGAATTTTTAGGAATGTGAAATAACTATTATGTTTGAAGGCAGTAGGGAAGGAACCAATTGATAGGAAGAGGCTGGTGATTAGAGGGGGGATGATAAAGGTTGTAATTTGCTGGAGAAGATGTGGAGGGATTGAATTGAGGTCCCATGTAGAGAAGTTGATTTTTAAAAGGAGAAAGCCCCTTTCATTGTCAGTGACTGGGAGAAATTAATCTATAGTTGAGGCTGATATCAAAGAGTTTTGAGATACTGAGGAGAGAAGAAGGAAGAGATATCCATTTTCAATATCAATTCCTCAATTTTCCCAGTCCACAAAAATCACAGAATCACAAAATTATAGAATATGAAAAGATTATAGTTCAACCAATATGGCCCCACTCTACGAAATCCAACATTTGGCCATCTGTCCATCTACAACCTGCTGAGCCAACCCATTCCATTAATGGACCCCCAAATCATCTTTAGATTAATATCTTTGAAGCCATGCCTTCTTAACTCTGAACTTAGGAAGCTGATCTTTGAACTTAGATCCCAATCTCATTTTGGGCACTGTGCAAGAAGGAGACGGAAGCAAGGGAAAGGCTAGTACCCATATTGATCTACCAGGAGATGAAGAAAGAAGCCAGATATTAAGGCAGAGGTAGAGGTCTGATCATACTCACCATATCTTGAACTGTAAAGATAAAATGCAGTGGGGAGAGGACTAGGCAGGACCTACCTGCCCCCTCCAAGAATATTGGAAGTTGCTGCACCAGATGCTGATCCAAAGATCCAATCTAAGAACTGAAGAAGAAAAATTCAAATACAATGAAGAAGTGCTATAGCTTAATCAAAGTTCAAAGGTAAACACGGAAGAAGATGGAGACTTAGTAGCAAATTAAAGTACTTATTATGGATCCCAGACCACACTCCATTTAGCTAACAAACTGATCTTCCTAAAGCATAGGTCTAATTGTACCATTCCTCTCTTCAATAAACTCTATTGGTTCCCTATCACTCCCAGGGTGAAATATAAAATCCTCTGTTGAGCTTGAAAGCCCTAAAAATCTTGGCACCTCCCTACCTTTCCAGTCTTCTGACTCTTTACTCCCCTCCACATACTCAGTGACCCAGTGATTCTGACCTCCTGGCTATTCTTCACTCATGATTGTCCATCCTTCCCTTCCCTGCATTTTCATTGATTGTCCCCCATGCCTTGTATTTTCTTCCTCCTCATCTCTACTTCCTGGCTCTTTTGGCTTCATTAAAGTCTTAGTTAAAACTGTACTTTTTGCCAGAAACAATGCTTTCCCTCTTAGTTTATCTCTAATTTATCCTGGATATACTGCACTTGTATGTAGTTGTTTGTATATTGGTCCCCCTCATTAGAAGGCAGGGACTGTTTTTGCGTTTGTTTGTATCCCCAGGGCCTGGCACATAGTAGTCACTAAATAAATGCTTGTTGGCTTTACTTCTTGACTTGATTTGGAATTTTATTTCCCAGTAGATAATGACTAAAAAAATAGGAACAGGTGATTCTCAAAAGAATAAAGACAAGCTATCAACAAGCATGTAAAAAATTCTCTAAATCACTAATTTCAAGAGAAATTATAATAACTCTGAGGTTTCCCCTCATACCCACTGGATTTACAAAAATTAAAAAAGGGAAATGATAATTGTTGGAGAGGCTGTAAATGGACAGCCACAAATATGTTCTAACTGTCCTGCCAAAACTCAATAAAATGGGTGTACTCTTTGACATAGCGATACCACTATTAGGAGTATACAGAAAGATAGATGGAAAGGGACTATATCTACAAAATATGTATAATCTTACTCTTTTTGTAGTAAAGAACTAGAAACAAAGTTGATGAGAGAATAATTTATGTAATGGCTACAATAATGTAAAGAAAAACAATTTTGAAAGACTTAAGAATCCAGATCAAAGCTATGACTAAGTATTGCTATGGAAGAATCATTCTTCCTACCTTTTGGCATAAATAATATGGACCACTACCTCTGTTTTCAGCACTGTAAAGGGTATGGCATTTAGCATTAACCCCATTTGCCTATTCAGTGACCTCTGCTCACACAGCCTCTGATTTTTATGTGTGTTTAAGCATCCTTATTTGCAAGGCCAGTGTGTCTTTCAGACTTTTACACTCAGAGGCATGGGCAGTCACCTTACTGCCTGTCTTAGTAATTGTTCTAGCTGGAGCTTACTGAAGTGGTGATGGGTCTGTCTTCCCCACCCATCTCTGCCCCCATTTTCCTCTCACCCTTTCCTAGTAGCACTTTTCTGAAAGCCTGTCCTCAGCAAATTCGGTCTCCTTGTATTTACTTTTTCCATCGTTAACTTCAACCTCCACTTTTCAGTATTAATTCTAGTCCTACAGAGCTGGAAAGACCTCAGGTATGCAGCAAAAGACCTAGTGTCATTCCTTCAGTGGATTAGCCTGGCTAAGTGTGGGAAAACTAATTTATTAGCACAGGGCTGGCCATCAAGTGACAAGTATTCTAGTCACAAAAATACTTTACTTCTCCAGAGTAAAGGGGCTGGGATCAGCATGCATGAAGGGAGCAACCTCATGGATAAAAATCATTGACCCTTGAAATAGTTGTCCCATCTGTACTGTCCCATCTCACTGTTTTGAAGAAGCAGCTTTGTAAACTATGAAGTATTTAAGAAATGGGAGCTTTTGAAAAATCCTTGCCCTGGGGCCCTCCTCTCTTGACTGGTGAATCCCCACTCCCCTCCCAAGGACCACCATTTTAGAAAAGACCCCAGATATTAGCCATCTCATTCATGCCTGCATTCCCTCTTTATGGAATTGTCCTACTTCTGCTCAATTGCCTAAATATTGCCTCCCCCTCCACTTTCTAGTTCCCATATTGCTACCTTGTATTTGTAGCCCCAGCTCTTAGTGCCATTCCTGACATATACTAAGTGCTTAATTCTCTCTCTCTCTGTGTATCTCTCTGTCTCTCTCTCTTTCTGTCTCTCTCTCTCTCTGTCTCTCTCTGTGTCTCTGTCTCTGTCTCTGTCTTTCTCTGTCTCTCTGTCTCTCTTTCTCTCTCTGTCTCTGTCTCTGTCTCTCATTTCCCTGTTTTTCCCTACTCCCCACAAGGGAGGGAGATTAAAATGATGAGATTGAAATAAAGTTGCAAAAATAGGGTAGCCCAAATTTCAAACAGAATTTCGATTCAGTAGCAAAAGAGAGTCTCTGGATGTTTTTGAACATAAGAGCAATAGGACCATATCTGTACATAAAAAAGATGATCATATACTAGTATTTAGGACTGTGACGATAGAAACAACAACATAATGGACATGATCACTCTGGTGAATGTGAAATAGAGAGGATGTGGTAACTGAATATGAGAAGGAAGAATTGAAGGTAACTCCAAGTTTCCAACAGAAGAAATGATGAATAGCAGTGGCATAAGTAAAAATGATGATACCAAAGGGAGAATCAGGTTTACAAAAAAAAGATAATAAGTTTAGTTTTGGACATCTTGAATTGGGAATTCTAGTAGGACGTTGCTTAAGAAGGAACATTTACTCCCTCAGGAGAATAGAATATCACTCCAGAAAAGCAGCCAATAACAATAATGATAGATTTCCTTCTAAATATCTTTATTCACATTATTTTCATAAAGGCAGCATGGAAAAATATAATAACTTGCATTTATATAGTGCTTAAAGATTGATAAAACATCTTACTTACCTTATCTGATTCTCCCAATTACCTTGTAATGTCAATTCTGTCATTACCCTTATTTTATGGATGAGGAAACTGAGGTTCAGATCGATTAAATGATCTTCTCACAGTCATAGAGCTAGTAAGTGTAGGAAACAAGATTGAAACTGAAATTTTGCCAGACTTTCGAGTCCAGCAGGCTTCTATACCCTAGGTTGCCACCAATCCCAGAATCAGTATCATATTTGAAGTCAGAAAACTTAGTTTCAATTGTGCACTCATGAGCAAATCACTTAGCCTCTCTAAGATGGTTTTGAAGGGAGCATGGTAGAGTGGAAAGAGGTATGGATTGGGAATCAGACGACCTAGGCTAAAACGGTTCTGCCATTTACTAGTCATGTGACTTTAGGTATGTCACCGAACCTTTGTGGGCCTCAGTTTTTTCATCTGTAAAATGAGAAGGCTGAACTAAATAGACTATGGTGTCAAGACTCAGCATGGTACAGTGGACCTGAGTTCAAATCCTTGCTTTATCATGTATTATCCATGTGACCTTATAGAGGTCGCAACCTCTTTGGGCAGGTAGAAGGGGCATTCAGGGAGGACTGGCACCTTTGGCGTGGTGACTTGCCAAGCCTGTTTTAGGGCTGCTCATCCACCTTTGATGTCCACCTGGCACTCAACTCTCACCTGTGGCTCCAAGGTGTAGCATGTGCAGCAGCCACACCCCAGTAAAACCATCTTGGCAGATGGGTTAAACCAGGCTGAGGGTAACTGACAGGCCACAAACTCATCAGTGATTTAGAGGATGTCTACCCCAAGCACATGAAGACTTCCCCGGTAGAATGGGTGGATGAGAACAATGTGTGCTTAGAGTGCTTAGAGCTTGGCCATACATCAAAGATGCCAAGGTCATCCATTGTATACTGGGTCATTACCAGTAGTCCTGACTTTTGTCTTGCCACAGGACTGTGGAAGAGAGAGTAAGGCTGACAACTATGCAACCCTGCCTCACTTAAATCAAAACATCAAAAATCAAGGCATAATCCTGTGATATCATTGGTCCTTTCCAAAAACAAAGGACAAACAACACTGACAACAAACCTTCCATAAAATGAGGGATTTGAACAATATTACCTCTCAGATTCCTTACAGCCCTTAATTCATGATCCTAAAATAGTCATCTGTGAAATGAGATTATTGATATCAATACTACATATGTCAAAGAGTTGAAATGAAGAAAATGTTTTAATATATGTAAATCTTTTATAACTGTAAAACTGTGTAATTATGAATTGATATTATTGCATTGTTATAGTGATCCTTACAATTTCATTGTGAATTAGAGAGGGGAGATAGTAAAGCCACTGTACAGAGTAAATCAAGAAGGATGTTAAAATTTTAAAGTAATATTGGAAGCAAGAGTTCTGATAAGGTATTTTTTTAACCTATAATTTTGAAAGTAGCAAAGGGTGTCTCACTGTAGCAAAGTTTCTGCTTGTCACTGGAATGACTGCTGCTGAGGAGCTGGTTAATGATACCTTGTTAGTGACAGAAGATAATGAGATGATAAGGGCAAGATTCATTGACCTTTCAAAGGCTTTTGATTTACTAAATGACACCGTTGGATAAGCTAATTAAATTTGGCTCTTCTCCTACAGTGATGGCTTGGTTCTGATCTCATTTGATTAGTAAGAAAAATCAGTGACTGTTTTAAGGCCATCAGGTTGATTTATGACTCTTACAATCTGATGGTAACTCGGAGGTCAATAACTGATAGGGTTTATTTTATTTATTTTGAAATTATGTTCCTGATGCTAGGGATAAACCCAGAATTCACTTAGAGAGCAATGATAATGCCATTTCACATAATGTTTTCCTTAGTACCCCAGCACTTAATATGTTTCCCTGAGCTGACTGTAATAACCAGCAAGGAGGATTCTGAAAGATAAACTTATTGATGATAAGGAGTATATAACCTGAAAGTGGACTCCCTTGAGTCTCATGCAGGCAAACAAATATATAGCTCTTGAGCACTGTGGCAAGGGGGTGGCTAATAATTTGATTAGTCAGCAAGTGTACCTGCCTGTCAATTTGCAGTAATTTCCGTCCTGCAGGGTAATTTCATTTGCAGTGAGAAAATGCATGAGATTTTTGCCCCTGAATTCATACCAGAGCTTGCTATAGTTCACCTGATTTGTTATGTTCTACCAGGGACTCCAGACACCTTGGTAATATGGGAGGAATAATCAAAAACACAGTAATTTTTTTAATACCTTGAGATGTAGGTTTTCAAACATTTGACACCTACAAAGAAGCTTTTAATTCTCTTCCCAAATGACTGTTGTCAAATGTGAGGAATGCCACAGCAGGCCTATGTCTAAACAGAAGGTGGTGCTTTTAAGAACTTAAGAGTTTGGATTTATTTCTGTTAAGACTTTTGAACACACACCTGTAAAAAGTCATTCAAAAAGCTGAACTAAACACTACAGAGAAATAAATCATGTTTCATAGGCAGCATTTACAAAAAAAATGAGACACTGGATTTTGACTACTCGGATAGATTGCAGAGTATAACACAGAGTTAAAAGGTTGTTTAGCAAAGAAATGACATTTCATGTGCTAAAATAATTCATAGAAATTGCTTTGCTTACAGATTCTGTTGTGTTTAGACTTTAAAAAAAATCACAATCTGCAATGTTAATACTGGAATGAGCATGACTTTTTGCAACCTTGCCCTTTTCCCCTCCCTCTATGGCCCGAATAATTGCAGGATCCAAAATTCCCATTGTCAACTTTTTTTTTTTTAATGAAATGGTTTCTAGAGCATTTATTTTTAGTTCTCTGGTACAACAGAATAAAGTTACATGATGGTAGGAAGTACAAAAAGCACAAGGTGCCCTAGTACACAAATCTAGACCAATACTGGCACTAAATACTAATGAATGGTGACTTATGGAAAGATAATTAATTTGAGAATTGATATTTTGATATGACCTGATGTGTGTGTGTTGCAAGTAATTGGTTGATGATTAGCAGTAAGACAAAACTTCACATTATGCAGTCATTCTTGGGGAAAAATAAATTCATTTCACTTTTATAAATACTAGTAAAAATCCTAGAGATTTCTTTAAGAAACTACAAATAATAAGTTAACATCATTCGGTCCCAGGAAGCACATAGTTTTTAGAAAAAAAGTCTTTAATTTATCTTTATGTCCTGTGGCATTTTCAAAATGAGTTTAATTTTGAAGTGTTTCCAAAAGGCTTATGTCAAAGGCTAAATGACTCAAGTTGATATGGCTTTCCCTCATGGGTAAATCCTGCTCTTTTTTTGCTCTTCTTCCACTGGCAACTATTACTACAGATGGGATCTATGAATTGATTTATGCCTAAATGATTCACAGAATATCCTATTTATTGCTATAACTATGTTCCTGGCTCTGTGGGTCTGTAGAAAGCTTTCTTCTTGTACTCAAATGAAATATGAGAGACAAGCCTGACTCCGGGAACACAGAATAGAACCACAAAGTTCCAACAACACAAAACTGTGATATCTCCTCTCTGCTTCTCCCCACTACTGTATCCCTCCAGGCCATACCTGCTTCTGACTACCATCTTTGTTAGGAGGTCTTGCTGTACCTGAAACTTCACAACTTCTATCCACTGCTCTGAGTTCTGCCCAAAAAGAACAAGTCTAATTCCCTCTAACTTGGTCACCTGTTACATACTTGTAGACAGCTATCATACCAAGATTCCCTCTGACTTATAATCATGTCCACTAGGTTTTTCAGTCACCTGGGATATAGTTCCTTTGGGTCAGGAGATTAGAGCTCATTGGTGATTGTTTAATATTCCCTATTATCTCACTTAACTTTGGTTTCACTTCTCCCATATACATTTTCCTTTAATGTTTCACAGTCTGAAGATTGCTTTTGATATAGAAAAAAGAGACAAATGAGAATTGAGTAGTTCTACCTTTTTGTCCCTTAAGGACCTCATGTTCTATTGCCTTCTCTCCATCATTCGTTATCATCATCATATGCCCTGTGAGTATATCATGTATCTTCACTAAACTGTCTTAACCTCAGAATAGCTCTTTTAAAAATTATTTTTTTTGTAATTAACAATCATTACTGAACTCACCTATTATCTTTCTTTCTCTTTTTCTTTTGTTGATGTTATTTTATTGCTTCTGGCCCTTTCATTTATAGGCCCATGACACTCTTTCTTGCTTATTTTCAGTTCACTAATTCTTTTATTCCATCTTCTCTAGATGGTTTTTAAAAATCTGAGTTAGGTGGCAGGAGCAGTTGTTGCAATGATACAAGAGAAAAAAGACAAAAGAAAAAGAGAATTAATGAAACATCTTTTGAAAATACACATTGGATGAAATACTATTGTGTTATAAGAAATGATGAGCTCAATGGCTTTAGAAAAAATGGAAAGACTTGCATGAAATAAATGAAATGAGCAGAACCAAGAGAACACTGTATACAATAAAAGCAATATTGTTTTAAGAACAACTTTGAGTGAATAAGTTATTTTGACTAGTATAAATTACCTGAATTAACCATAAAGGACACATGAAAAAAGATGCTATATGCATGCAGAGAAAGAACTGATAAACAGATGTATAGAATAATATTTCATATAGATAACTCTTCATATCTAATGGTAGCCATCTGTAAAGCAAAAGTGAGAGAGAGAGGAAAAAAGAAATTTAAATGACAATTTTTGTGGAAAGGGATAGCAAGCTATGCATAATAGATTTGCAGTTTCGTGCGCAATGATTTTTTTTTATTGTACTATGTTATGGAAATTCTTATTTTATTCCATAAGTTAAAAATAAAATAAAAACAGAAAAATATGCACAAGAGCGATTCAGGAGGGGGCACAGTAACAAAGGGTAGTTTTAGAACTACTGAATTAAAGTTAATATATACTAAAATAAAATCTGAATGTGATAAATTCAAAATGCCCTGCCTGATCCTTTTGTATTATTCTTTGCATAAATCTAAAATACTACCACTTTAAGGTATTGAAAGGTATATGGAAAAGTGAATTGAGTTAGGTTTGCTTTGTTTAATTACTTAAAAAAATAAAAATAAAACAGTTGCTCTGATTTAGAATTCTAGCATAGTTGCTCCTCATTTTGTACTTTTGACAAACAGAAGTTATATAAAGACCAGGACTAGTCTATCATTATTGATAGAGAGGGAATAGGTCCTGGTCCTGTGATTTTGTTGGTATATGGAACTCTTGGGAAATCCTTTACCAATGTAGGTTAACATCCTCTCGGCAATTTAGTTTTAGAGAGTTTCCTAGAATACTAAGAGATGAAGTAACTTGCCTACAGTCAGAGGCAAGACAGTCTTCGTGGCTTTGAGACCAACTCACTTTCCATGATATCACATTGCCTTTAATTTTGGGATAAATGCAATCAATGACTATAGACCAAAGATGAAAATTTGTTACTAACCATAAGCTAAGGTGGGGTCATTTAGAGAGAGGACCCAGTGTCTGAGCCCAAAAAGAGAAGAAATGAAATAGCAGATTTAAAAAGTGCATCATTTAAGTTTGAAGCAGAAGGTAAATACTGCCATTGCTGGTGAAGAATAAATCCATGTTAGCAGAGAAACAATTTGGAAACAGACAATCAGAGAAGTCACTCAGATTGACTTGTTTGGCTGATTTATTATACCACTTAGCTTTGCTATGTAAATGTGCATTGAAAAGAGGAAATTTATAAAGGAAAATTTATGGACAGTTTTTGAGTAAAAAAAAAAAAAAAAGAAGACAAAGTTTATAGTCCCAGAGTAGTGAGTTACTCCAATGACATGGCTTTTCATCACTTAACAGATATCTTTGTGCATGCCCTTTCTCCCTAATAGATACTTAATGCCTTGAGGGGAGAATTTGACCCAGATTTGTGTATGGATTGTGATATATTTTATTATTTGTGTTCTTGAGTAATATGTACCTGAAACATTTCTTTTTCTTTATTAGTAAGTAAATAGTTATATTTAAGATCTAAAAGTTGTCATCTTTGTATGGAGTTGGTGTGTGTAAACAGAAATACAATGGTGGGTCCCCAGCCACTAAAGTGGTGAATATGGAAGCTTATTCCCAAAAACAGGGTTACCTTTTAAGATCCTGAGATGATTTGAGTGTAACTGCATGGTAGTACTCTGGGAACCAAGCCCTGCCAATGGGAGAACAGGGATGAATGAACAAGCCAGTCCAGAGAATGAATAAGTATCTACAGGTGCTGTGGACCTGATTTTGAGAAACTGTAGTGTGAGTGGTCACCCTTCCCATCCATTACATAAAGAAACATTCTTGCTTGTTAAATTCATAGTTTATAAAAGAGAGAATTTAAGGAAAAAGCAGTGGAAGACAAAAAATAAACATGGTTGAGGAGGTCTAATGCATACAAACTTTAGACAGCTTTACAGTTTCCTCTTTGCAACTGTGTTTGTGTCATCAGAACTTTATTCTTTAGAATAAAGTCTGGCAAACTACCACCAGTGGGCCATATCCAACCTGCACCTGTCTCTGTATGGTTAGAGACCTAAGAATGGTTTGGAAATTTTCAAATAAAATTATATCCTATTTTAAAATGTCAAAACCACTTTTAAGTCCAGCTGTACAAAAAACAGGAGGCAAGCTGGATTTGGCCCTCAGGCTTTAGTTTGCTGACTTCTGCTTTAGTGAACCCTGTTAGGCTCATGCTGCCTATGAAATTTGAGGCAATAAGATCTTGGTGTTAAACTCTCTGAAACCCAACTTTCCCAAAGTCTAAGGTGATCTAGGCTAAATCTAATATTACATATATATATATATATATATATATATATGTTTAAAAAATTTAAAGTGATGTTTAGAGAGGCTAAATTATCTGTTCAAGGTCAGATACTTAGTGAGTATTCAAACCTTAATCTTATAAGAAATTCATTCTGCTACCCTTTGTTGTTGTTCAGTTGTTTTAGTTGTGTCTGACTCTTCATTTGGTGTTTTATTGGCAAAATATTGGAATAGTTTAACATTTCCTTCTCTAGCTTATTTGACAGATGAGGAAACTGAGGCAAAGGTAAATGACTTGCCCAGGGTCACACAGTGATTATTTATTGACTTATACATTAATTCATTTAGCTATTAGTCTCCTATTACAGAACAAAAATACATATATCCCAACCTATTTTTTTCCTTTTCCTCTTCAAGATTTCCACTATTACTCAGAGGCAAGAACCCTATGGATTTTTTTTTTCCTTAAAGTATCCCATCCTACTATTTCCTTCTAGTCATTTATTATACAGAGAGTATATAGACTTTCAACTAGATCTTCAGGTGACTACAGGAAGGTTCTGTGATTTTTGTTGACTTAGGTTACTAATAATCATATTCTTGCCATGCTGTTATCTCTGTCCTTGGTCTTCTACCAGACTCTCTATCTCCTGCCTTAGAATCATGTACCCCTGACCAGGCAGGCCTAATCCTATCTATCATGATAACCAACTGCTGATTTGCATATACTCATGCCATCTTCGCTACCCCCACCCTTGGCTTGCTCTCTCTCATTCAATCAAACCAACAACACCATTCCTTGAAAAGATGTGCCAATAAATTAACCTGTGATTCTGCCCACCATCAGTAACTTCCCAGATGCAAGTATTTTTTCCCTCTATGTGTTGTCTTCCCCTACTAGAACGTAAACTTCTTGAAGCCAGGCACTGTCTTGCTTGTTATATTTATATCCCTAGAACTAAGCATACTGTTTTGTATATAGTAAGTGCTTAATAAATGCTTTAAAAACTTATTCATTCATTCATTCTCAGTAGGGGAAATCACCATACAACATGCAAATGTCTAGTTGCCTATATCTTAGTAGAATAAGTCCTATGGTGCTGCTTGAGCAAAGCCCATAGAAAGGCATTTGGTCAGGGTCATATAGCTAGTAAATATCTGAGGCTACTCTGAGTTCAGATTGTTTTGAATTCAAGCACAGCACTCTGTCTCTCATACTATATCATGCTCCCTCTTTGAGGAAAGGTAAGAATACCACCTAAGCAATCTCTGCACTGAGACAGCATGGATTTGTGGGAAGAACATTGAAGGTGCTAGAAGATTGATTTAGAGTTCTGGCTTTGTCACTTTGTTTATCCACATTTTCCTCATCTCCCTTCAGTGGGCTATTTTTTTAAACAAATAGGGGTGATGTATATAAAGTATTAAATACATATAAGTCATG
Organism: Gymnobelideus leadbeateri; assembly: GCA_011680675.1. Classification (NCBI taxonomy): domain Eukaryota; kingdom Metazoa; phylum Chordata; class Mammalia; order Diprotodontia; family Petauridae; genus Gymnobelideus; species Gymnobelideus leadbeateri. The sequence continues at coordinate 150,341 of WOXC01003418.1, forward strand.
AATATTTCAAGGAAAACTATAGAAAAGGAAAAAGCTACTATTTATTTGATGTCTACTAATTTTGCGTGAACAAAAGGTAAGAGGCTATTTCCTGTTTGTTTATTTTTTTGTTTTTGCTTTCCACCATAAATTAAAACTCCTGCCACTGACTACAAGTAAGCTTTTCCCTCTTCTACCCTGTATGTCTCTCTTGTGATCACTTCTTATCCAGACAAGAGAACACACTCCAGTAATTGCTTACTTAATTGGTAAGCATGGATCTCTAGGCTCCACTTACATGTCCCATCATGTAATGATCCTCTACAATTCTCTGACTCTTCAGTAAGCACACTATTCCCCAGATGTACACTGTACATGCCTTTCATTTCCAATCACTGTGTTAAATCCCATACCCTACTCCCTCTAGTTTCAGCTCCCTTCCCTGTATGGAGCGGGAGAGGCAAAGAACAGCTGCTGCTACTTACTCATGTCAGAAGAAATGATTTTAGTTTTTTGTTTTTGTTTTTAACTCTATTAGTGAAATCAGCAGATTAGGTCCTCTAGGCTATAACACTCTTAGGTGTCCTCATGGCCCAGTGTCCCCTGGAATCTAGATTGGAAATTATGGTTGAATGTTTATCAAGAGGCAAAAGATGAAATTCCTTATTGAAACCAGATTCTAAGCAGGGTCATTTCTCATTTTTCCTCTCCTCTCTCTGGTCCCCACTTCAAAAGTACCCTTCCTACCCACTTCAAAAGCTCATGGTATTGTTACCATTTCTAATAGGTACATTTTTATAGTCAGCTCTTGATTATCCATGCTATGGAAAAAGTGAAAGAAAGCAGAAGGGTAGATAAAGTCGAACTTTATTTCTAGTACACGTTTGTGTTCAAGAAATTCCAAATGATTTGAACAAAAGAATGAAATACCTCCACTGTCTCAGCAAATTATGCAAAAGAGATATCTAAAACAGCCATATGTAACAGCTTCCTCTTTGTGATCATTGTCTTTTTGTAGCTAAACTCCCACCTTCTTTCCTGCCATTGGGGCTAGAATTAGCATAGCATAGCTAGGGCTTCATCCCAGGCACCCACTGGCACTGACCACCTCACTGCTTAACTCACCAGACCAGCCTAGCAGCTGTTAGAGTTGAGTCTCCCAATGATTGTGTCCCATTCCTAGGCCCTACCAACCCACTGATATTGAATGGCCTAGGTCAAGCCACTTAGCCTTTTAAAATCCCTCAGTAACTCTGAAATTATAAATTGCTGCATTGGGCAGATAGTTTCCTTTCTGGGGGATTCTCCTCAACCAGTGAAATCATAGGTATAGAACAATGGATGAAAGAGTTATTAAGAGAGAAAGAGAGAAATTCAAAAGAACAATGAACAAATCAGAATGGTCCTTGTGTCTGCTTCTGCTTTTGCTTCAGCATATATTTATGAGAACTTAAATGCTGGTGTAGACAATCTATGAAAATAATACTCAATCTGCAGGATAATGGAAAGTTAATTGTATTTTAACTAAGTAGGGTTTTCTTTTTTTTAATGCTGAGTGTATGGCTATTTTCAAGACAGAGGACAAGCTTTTAATGTTGATGGAGCCGGACCAATTCCAAGGATAGCAAGAGACACTAGAGGGTTAGCAATGAAAATGAAAGCCTGAGTAACACTGATAGGGAGGGAAAGCCATTAGCAGGAGGCTACAGGAAGCTGAAATGACTGAGATCTTTTGCAAATGCTATAATGTGGACTCATCAATAAAGCATGGTGAGAAAGTTAATGGTAATTATGTTAGCTCTAAATAGGCCTGAATGTACGAATGAGATGAAAAGTTATTAAAATGAAATGTTTTGATTTATTGAATGACTCCCATAGCACCTGAAGGATGGTATGCAGGTGCTGCTCAAAAAATAAACTTTCTAAAATAACCTTCCCATAAAAGGTGAAACAAATGTCAGAATAATATACTCTGCACAGAGAGTATATATTTCTAGGGAAATGTATTTGAGTGATGAAGCAACAATTCACACAAATGTAAAGAAATAAATGTATTGGGTTATGACCCATGCTTGGTCTATGAAGGAATAACAAAAACAGTAAGAGTCAAGAGGTGGGACCTTTAGCAGAAAAAGTCAGTACTTGGGTTTTTCTTTAAGGATATTTAAAACAAGATATGTATGGGGAAAAGCGTAAATTTTATTTTAAAAAATTATAAGAACTTTGATAATGGTATATTGTGGACCTATCAAAATGGAAAAGGTTAATACTGTCATATTTTGATGGATCTACAAAATCTTCAACAGGGGTGCTCTCTCCACTGGTACAAATAGCAACCATCCATGCCTCTCATCCTGTGTGATTCCTGGCCATGTCCTTCCATAAAACAGGAAGGCAATACCATTTAACATACTGGGTATTAAATATATTTATTTTATGTGTATTATGTGTTCAACATGATAACATGTATATGGGGGAGGGGAGGAAAAAGTGATAAAAAGAAATATAAGACTAAAATTCCTATTGATGGTGTACTATTCCCAAATGAAAACAGTTCCTCTTTTCTTCTCTTTCCTTTATCACCAAATCTCTAGATTTCAATAGAAAGTGTCCTCTCAAATCCACAACCAAGTGGTCTTTGCAGGGTTTAATGGAAATGCAAATTTAAATATCTTCCCTGCCCCTAGGACCTTTGATAGGCTTAAGAGACTCTGAGAACCTTTCTTGATTTGAAAATATACTCTGCCCCCTAACAGGCTGAATGTGGTCACATGGAGCCTGTGGCAGGAGGCTTGTTTTTCAGGAAGGTCCACACACAGGAAAGGTTAAGTGATTTGCCCAAGGTCACACAGGTCAAAAACAACAGAGGTAGTATTCAAATAAAGGTCTTCTGACTCTATAGTTGACCATATTTCTACTGCACCATATTGCTTCCCACAATTACATACTAAGGCACAAGTAACGGGTTCAGGGCACCAGCAGAATGTGTTTATGATCTATGATTGCCTTCAGGTTTCAACATTTAACAAATTTCTAAATACTACATTTACTAAAACACTTATTTTTGTTTAATGTTTTCACAATCACTCTCTCATTTGAATTTCAGCCTGTGAGATAAACAAGGCAAGGTGCAACAGTTACCATAGCTGATATTTTAGTTATTGGGAAAATGAGACAGAGGGAGGTTAAATGCCTTGCATGTGGTCATACCTACCTGGAGGTGGATACCTCTGAGTGAAAAGATATGCCGGAAGTAGAGATCTGTGGTCCTCCTGGAAATTTACCTAGGAAACTTGCTTGAGTTTTGGGGGTAATTGGAAGACAAAAACTATTCTGGGTCAGGAATATCCCTGGGAAGGGGCTTGTATCCTGGAAGATATGTATTTATGACAGGCTGTTCAAATGTATTCTAGGGATGTCTTATAAAGATTTTTTTCCTCTGGTATTCCTTTATTTCACCTGCTTTCCCATATACGGTCTTTCTTTCCTCACCCTGGCACATTACTTTTGTGTGTGTTCAGCTCTGTAGATGTGCCTGTGTGTCTCTCTGTATGTGTCTGTGTGCTCTCCATAGCTTGGAGAGTACCATTCTATCAGTAGAGACACAACAGTTTTTCAGAAAACATGTCCATTTTTTAAAAGACTTGAATGGTGAGAACAGGAAAGATTATTTAATGATCCAAGGCAGGGATGGTGAACCTGTGGCCTTGAAGCCACATGTGGCCTTCTAGATCCTTAAATGTAGCCTTTTGATTGAATCCTAAGGATTTGTTCTGTAAAGTTTGAACTTGGTCAAAAAGCTGCCCTTAAGGATCTAGAAGGCCACATGTGGCCTCCAAGCCGCAGATTTTCCACCCCTGAAGGTATTATTCTTCATCTGTAATGATGCGACTGTCCCACTGTTAGCAAAATGGATATTTTCAGCTCCACACTACTTCATCAGTGGAAATTATATCCAAGAAGAGGCATTACCATCTGCTTTATCACTGATCCCTAAGGACCACTTGATTTTTCCATCTGATTTGCAATTGAAGCTTTCTATATGTGTTGACTTATCATAGAGTGTAAACCGCTTGAGGGCAGAAACGGTCTTGCTTTTCCATTTGTATCCTCAGTGACTAGCACATTGCTTTGCACATACTAAGTAAGTGCTTTTCATTCACTCATTTATTTCTAAGGATGATTTCTAAGATTTGTTGTGAATAATTTTTATTCTCTTACTTATTTCCCTATGTGACTAACAACATAGATATATAATATTATCTCCTGGGTTATAGATGCCTTTTGAGAACATGGGATTTGTTTTTTCTTTCTGTAAAGTTTCTTGACCCACAAAGGTATCAAGCCCTTTTCCTTATTAGCATTATGATTTACCAAATTGAGCTAACCAGACCAGGCAGAAGACTTTAATAGGAATGTTGAGTATACTAGAACAGATAGGATAACTGCTACTCAAAAGGTAGACTAGCAAAAACAAAACAAAACAAAGGAAGGAAGGAAGAAAGGAAGGGAGGGAGGAAAGAAGGAAGGGAGGGAGGAAAGAAGGAAAGAAGGAAGGAAGGAAGGAAAGAAGGAATGGAGGAAAGAAGGAAGGAAGGAAGAGGAAGAAGGAAGGAAGGAAGGAAGGAAGGAAGGAAGGAAGGAAGGAAGGAAAGAAGGGAGGAAGGAAGGAAGGAAGGGAGGGAAGGAGGAAAGAAGGAAGGAAGGAAGGAAGAGGAGGAAGGAAAGAAAGAAGGGAGGAAGGAAGTAAGAGGAGGAAGGAAGGAAGGGAGGGAGGAAAGAAGGAAGGAAGGAAGGAAGGGAGGGAGGAAAGAAGGAAGGAAGGAAGAGGGGGAAGGAAGGAAAGAAGGGAGGAAGGAAGGAAGGAAGGAGAGAAGAAAGAAAAGAAGGAAGGAAAGTAAGAAGCAAGGAAGGAAGGGAAGAAGCAAGGAAAGAAGAAAGGGTAGAAGGAAGGAAAGAACAGAAAAAAGGAAGGGAGGGAGGGAGAGAAAGAAGAGAGAAAAAAGAGAGGAAGAGAGAAAGAAGGAAGTAAAAAAAGAAAGAAAACAGAGCATCAGTAGAGAAGAAGGAAATTCGATCTACTTATCACAATGCTTCTCCCTGGTTATTTTGAGGTGTTCATACTTTATGTCTTAAAATTTCCATATCACCTTTCCTGAACCAAAATGAAAAACATCTGAAGAAACTGTCTGCCCTACTGTCATCTTCTGGACCCAAAATTATTTGTAGGGAAAAGTCTAGTGGAAAATATGGTGACTGCTTTGAGAGTGACACCATCGAGGCAGGGGAAGAATTTACTAACTTGAAACAAAAACCAGCTGAGATAGACTCATGAATGAAAACATGAGTGTAGAATCTAGTAGAGAATAAAAATTTAGTGAAATGAGTCACAGTATGACCAGCAAAACTAAAGGGCTTGTTATTTCCCCCTTTTGCAAAGCAACAGAAAGGGGCAGAATTACTTCCAATTTCCACTGAATCATTTGGATAACACACTCTTCAAAAACTTGTCAGCTCTATTCAGGAGAACCTCTTGCCTACTGTGCCCAAATCACACTCCAAATCAAACTAACTCACTTATACCATCACTAGTGGGTGCTCTCAAAGAGTAGTCATCACCTATTTGTGGGACATCACAAATGTCAAGGAACAGTGTCATGCAGTGTGTGCCTTAATCAGTGGTGCTGGAACTTGAGACAGAAAAAACAGCACTCAAGAAACAGAAGATACATGAAAATAACACTTCTATAAAATGCATCTATTTTTGTTGCCAGAAACTCAATTTTCAGAATGCTTTAGTGCAGCAGTTCTCAAAGTGTGATCTGAAGAATCCTGGGGGTCTTTGTGACCCCTTTTTGGGGTCCACAAGATTAAAAATATTTAGAAAATAATACTAAGATTTTATTTGCCTGTTAAAATACTGTTCCCTTTTCTAAATACATATCTGTAGAAGGCCAGATTTTCTTCATATGCTTCAACCAAAACAACACATCAAAACAAATTGAATTCAAAAACAGATATGAGAATTCAGCTGTCTTCTATTAAGTCAAACATTAAAGAAATTTAGAAAAATATGTAAAACTCTCTCCATTTTCCATCAGCAGCTCTGCTTGGTTTCTACTCTAAGGAATATCAAGTCTCCCCCAAGATAAGCTGATCCCCTAAAATCTCATCACCATGCAAATTCACTCAGTTTGTGATACTCATAACCTTCTGAATTCCCCTGAATGCCTTTCCTCTCAGATTGGAGGGCTGGAGGCAGAGCAATAAACTCTTCCCAAAGCCTTCTTTTTTGGAGGGCAGCTAGGTGACATAGAACATGAGGCCTGAATTACCAGCCTTAGACACTTACTAGCTATGTGATTCTGGCCAAGTCATTTAATCCTGTTTGCTTCAGTTTCCTCATTTGTAAAATGAGCTACAGAAGGAAATAGGAAACCACTCCAGTATCTTTGCCATGAGAACCCCAAATAGGGTTACAAAGAGTCAGACACAAGTAAACAAGAAGAAAAGTTTTCTTGTTAGAAGGCTCAGAACTTTCTAGGCAACTTTTCCATTTCCCATCAACTTTCTTGATTTGGTTGGTTTCCATCTTGGCCCCCAATCCCCATCCCTTTCAGCTTCCTTTTTTCTATGTTCCCCTATCAGAATGTGAACTCCATGGGGGCAAAGATTATCTTTTTTTTCCTTCTCTGTATCCACAGGGTTTAGCACAGTTATCTGGCACATAGTAGGTATTTAATAAATGTTTATGGAATTGAACTGAAAACAATGTTATTCTTCATAATTTTTTGAGGGGAATATAATCATTTTTATAAAAATATGTAATTTATATTAATGTAAAATTTATCTATTGTTTTTAAATGAAGATTTTTTTTTAAAGCAATTGGGGTTAAGTAACTTGCTCAAGGTTACATGGCTAGTCATTATTTATGTGTGGGTGCTCATTTTCTGAGGCCGGTTTTGATCTCGGGTCATCCCAACTCTGAGGCCAACGCTCTTACTCACTGCACCACCTAGCCGCCCCTTAAATGAAGATTTTAAAAGATTTATCAGTTTCAATTTCTAATATGTTAGATTGTCATTGTTGTTGAGTCATTTCAGTTTTATCTGACTCTCTGACCACATTTGGGGTTTTTGTCAATAATAATACTGGAATGGTTTGACATTTTCTTCTCCACTTCATTTTATGTTACACTGTGAGAAAGTCAAGCAAAAAAATCATACAAATACTAAGGATTAGTAGTATTCATTAAAAAAAAAGTTTGGTTTATCTTGTAAAAAATGCATTTAATAAAGCCTTAAAAGAACCAATGATTGTCTCTGCTCCTTTATAGATTCCTTATGTTAAAGATATTTCAACTAAGTATGAATTAAAAGTTAAGTTTAAAAAAACAACTTTTAACCTGCCAATAATGTTCCAACCAAATATATTATGATCTCAAAGTTAGTTCAGATAGAAAAACAAAAAGAATGTTGATTCATACAGCAATGGGGTGAGGGAAACTCAGATGACACAGGAGAAATTGAGGAAATTCCCTGGAACTTTGGATGGATCCTCACATATTAACTTATGGGAAGTCATGAACAAGAGTCCCATAGGGTAGGGAGGCATGAATGTGTGATGATATGCCTTATCTTTTACATTTACCATTTCCTATCCCTTTTAATTTTAGTGTCTTCCTCAGTTGATTATTTTTATTTATATAATATTTAGACATGTATATGCCCACTTCTATTTGTATTTCTCCTGTCAAAAGAAAGGATGAGTCCGAAAGGATTTGCCTCAGATCCCCTATGGATAGTCCCAGCTAAAGTGATATATATCAATGTATGTATCATATATAAATATGAATTATATATTCAAATAAATGGAAAGAATATAATATGATTAACTATATTATATCATGCATTATATTTTATATAGCATATATTTATATGATATAAGTGAATGTGTATTATAGAATATGTTATATTTTATAACAATTATTCTATTAATATGTTATATTATACATTTACATATATTTTATATACCCTGTATTTTTGCTTATTTTATATAGTTGTGTGTGTACATGTGTATATCTATCTACCCATCTAATCTCCTATATATAGCTTGTTTGCTTATAGTTATTTACATGTTGTCTCCCCTCTACCTTGAGGACAGGTCATACAGTTGTTTTTTGCCTTTCTTTGTATCCCCAGTGTTTAGCACAGTGCCTAGAAACATAGTAGGTACTCATTATGTATCTACTGATTTACTGACTCACTGAAGGGAAGACCCAATTTGAGGAGATTATTCTATAGAGCATGTAAAATTCTTGAGCACACTTAATCCTGAGGTACAGCTATTTCATATGCAATTGAAATCTTTTTAGTTCTGAAAACACTGGCATTAATTGAGCAATCAACAAGTACCCACTAAAGTGCCTAGCTAAGACAGAGGTCCAACTAGCAAAAGCCCCTAAGCACAAGACTAAAAACTTAGTTCATTTAATGATTCGGGTTGATTTCTGCTGTCTCCTACCTCTTATACATACCTCCTTCAGGTGTGATTTTTATGATTTATGATTTTTATGATTTTATGATTTTTCATTTATATTTTTCAAAGGATGGGGATAGAGTGAGAAGCCCTCTTCTAAAATCTCTTTGGTCTTGGAAGACTTTCAAGGCAACCTTTATTCAATTTACAACACACTCCTGCTTTCAGATGGGACTATTCTCAAACCGAACAAGGCAAAATGAGAATCTCTGCTGTATTTATTTCCGGTTAAGAAAGGGTTGCACACTTGATTTGTAACTGTTTCCCATCCCACTCTCTGGGACCCCTGATCTTGAACAAAACTAAGACACTATCCTCCCCAGAATTAGCTTTATAAGTAAAAACAGTAGGTGGCCACGCACAGGGATTGATTTAAAGGGAGATAGTCTTAATCCTAATGCAATGTCCAGATGGACTCCTGGCTTCTGAATCACTCCAGCTGGGACTATCCATATGGGATCTGAGGCCAATCCCTTCCTTTGACAGGGGAAATATGAGTAGAGGTATAACTTACAATTTTTGCTTCAAGAACAAGTAGTACATTTGCTACCACTTGCCTGGGGCAAATGGCACAAATGTGCCCTCAAATCAATCTTTTAAGAAAAATTGTATTTGAAGGAGACAGAAATTCTGTAATACTGTAAAATTGCAAAACATTGAGGAAAGCAGGACTGGATCAAGGAGGAGTTCACCTGGGGTGCAGACCCTCAGTTAACAAACATTTGTCAAGGCCTTACTCTATGTTAAGCACTGGAGATACAAAAAAGTATAAAAAAATGTTCCCTGCCTTCAAAGAGTTCACATTTTAATAGCAAAGACAATATGTAGAAAAAAAAGAATATGTATCTGCAAGATGTATATAATATAAATGGAAAGTAATCTTCCAGGGAAGGTACTAACAATGGAGGCAGTTGGGCAAGGTCTCCTGGACAAAGTACGATTAAATAAAGTCTTAAAGGAGCCAGAAGGTGAAGGTGAAGATGGAGAGCATCATAGACATGGTGGATAGCCAGTCGAAAGGTACTCAGTGGAGAGATAATTGTCATGTGCAAAGAACAGAAGGAAGTCTATTGCCATAGCATCATAGAGTCAAGTCACTGGTTAGAAGAAGCATGCCATCATCTAGTTTTCTATTTTAAGGAATTATTCTTGCTAACTAGATACTAAAAACTAGTTGTTTTATATTATGGAAGGAATGCAAGTGCTATCTCAAAATCCTGGCATTTTGGGGGAAAAGTCTCAATCACCCTACCCCTACCCTAGTTATAGCTCTCAGAATAAGGGTTCATGGAATTTATGTCTTGAGTAGCTTAAGATAAAGTCAACTTTGATTCTGCTCTGACAGTATAGGCCACCTGGGATACGTGATACCTTTTTTTTTTTTTTTGGTCTCCCAACTAAGCTTTAAAATAATTAAAATAAAATCAGTCAGTTAGTCAATAAGCATTTGTTAAGTACCTGGCTTTGTGCTAAGTGCTAGGGTTACAAAGAAAGGCAAAAGGCAAAAATCAATCCCTGCCCTTGAGGTGCTTACAAGTTAATGGAGGATATAAGGAACAAATAAACGTTTAGGAACAAGACATATACAGGGAAAAAAACAGAAATAATTGAGAGAAGGAAGGGACTAGAATTATGAGGGATTAGAAAAGACTAGTTGTAGCAGGTTGGATTTTAGCTGGGGTTTAGAGGAAGCCAGAATGATATAAGGCTAAAACAGACAGAAGTAGCTGTAAATCATGAGCTGTGCAGTACGTTCAGTCTAAGCTATCCCTAGAATATATGTGAATGTCAGGAAATAGATTCCTACCTAGTGCTTGCTGATCACTGATTGAGAGGTAGAAATGCGAAGGGTATGACTCTCTTCCTCTCTCCCTTTTCCCTCCCTCAAAATATTTTTTTTCTTTTCCTTGGATTTCCAGACCAGAGTACAGTAAAGCACACTGGCATTCTGGGCCTGGGGTCATGGGAGTAAGACTTATATATAATTCCTCTCTCTCTAGCAGAAGAATAATGATTTGCTGAATGGTAACCTGGAGAGGAGACTTCCATTTCCCAGGCACTTTTCTTTGCCTTTGTTTCTCTTTCTGAACATAGGTCAGGGAACAGAGTTCCTGAGGTCCAAGATATGGCTGTGGCCAGGACACTGACTCCTTGCAGAAACACATGACAGAAGTGACTGTGAGCTTGCACAAAGTCTAAGAGAGATTCTTAGAGTAGACTTTCTTAGTCTTAGGGAATTAGTTGTGGATAATTAGTAGTTTAAGAGTTCCAAAGTTTGAGCTTTTGGGTACCATATTCCTAGAGAGAGGATAATTCGACTGCATTCTACTAGAAAGAAGCTGAATACCAGCTTGGCTTTTGCAATAGGAGGGCTACATGTCATGGGACCAGAGAGCCAGAGATCAGGACTTTGCTAACCCTTCCTTATCTGATATCGCTGTGAGGGGCTCAGACAATACAGGGCTATCACAAATGAAGATTGTTTGCTTAGAAGCCTACAAAGCGTCTTTACCCAGCAGCAGCTGCCTAATGGGATATTTGAGTGGTTGATGTTTATGTATTTGTGGGTTCTTATGCATCCTTTCTGTTATAATGCATTTTCTGTGGTGGGGGAAAATAATGGTTTTCCCAGACGGGGTTGAGAGAGGGGGAGAAAACTATGGTCTGAGAGTTATCATTTGAGCTTAGAAAGTGATGTGAGAGAATGTGAAGAAAGGTTTGATCATGTCAGAGCAAGTGAAGAAAAGGTTCAGTGACTCTGTATAGCAGGGAGGGAGCTGTGAGTGCCAGGGCAAATATAGTATTATTGACAATTGACTGTGCATTGCGCACTGACCTGGGACAGTCTATGTACTGGGACAGGTGATGCATGACTACAAATGACAGTTGTGTGACACTCAGTAGAGGGGCCTGTGAAAAGAACACAGGTCGTAGAGTCAGAGAACCTGGGTTTGAAATTCAGTTTTTCTGGGTGCCACTTGTGTGACCTCGGGCTGCTCACTTAACTCTTTTTTCTCACCCAGGAAATGAGGAGTTTCAATGAGATGATTTTTAATGTCTCTTACAGCTCTAGAATCAATGATCCTATGATTCTATTAACTCAAATATTGTCTTACTAAACTCTCTTATACCGATGTTTTTTCTGTGACCAAGGAGACCTACTTTACTCTCTGCTATGTTCACATGTCAGGACAACCTTCCAGCAATATCTTATGCCTCACAACTTATCACCCTCCATTGAATCTTTGCAATACTGACTTGGCAATTATGTGGTGCAGAGGATATAGAGCTGGCCCTAGAGTCAGGAAGACCTGAGTTTAAATCTGGTTCTAGACAGTTATTAGATGTGTGACCCTGAGCAAGTCACTTACCTGCTATCTACCTCAGTTTCCTCAACTGTGAAATGGGGATGATGACCTCCTACAGTTGTGAGGATAAAACAAGACAATATTTATAAGGCACTTAGCACAAGAGGGCCAAGGTACTTTGTCATGCTTATTCCCTTCTGACCCACCTGGACTTATGTGTCTCATCTTCCAATCACCTGATACTTTACCAACCAATCCTGCTTGAAAACAGGTGGGGTTTTCTAGATTGTATCTATGTCTCAGGCATCACCAGTTTTTTATTCCATATTTGAAGAGAAATTTGGTTTGTGTTGCTTGGTGCTGGAAGCTAGGACTAAGAGCATTGGATGGAATTTGGCAAGAGGCAGATTTTTGACTCTGATCTCAGGAGACTTGGGATGGAGTTTTACAGGCAAGAGAAGCAAAGAGAGATTTGGGTGTATTCATTTCTTTGGGAAGATTCTCTTCCTGCCTCTTGACATTGTCAGGATGGCCAGCAAGGGGAAAGACTCATTATAATCCCAGGCTGGGTAATTTGGGGCTTTAGAAAGTAGACAGAAGGTTGGTAAATGTGTTAAAGCACCCATTGCTCTTGCTGTAGGCCCAGCTGTGTGCAGGAAATATTAAAATTTGGATAGAACAAGAGGATGTCATGAGTGTGTATTTTTTTTTAATTTATTCATTTGGGAGTGGCTCAGTGGTGCAGTGGCCCTGGAATCAGGAGGGCCTGAGTTCAACCTCAGACACTTAATACTTACTAGCTGTGTAACCTTGGGCAAGTCACCTAACCCCAATTGCCCTGCCTTCCCCCATCCAAAAGAAAAAATATTCATTTATTTTTAGTGTACAGCATTCTGTTCCACAAGCTTTTGAATGTAAAATTTCCTCTCACTCCTTCTCCTCCATCCCCACAAGACGGCATGCAATCTGATATAGACTCTACATATCCATTCATGTTAAGCATATTTTCACATTATTTATGTTGTAAAGAAGTATAACCAATGGAATGAACTATGAAAAAGAAGAAACAAAATAAAACAGAAAAAGAGAGAGTGCAAATAGTATGCTTCAATCTGCATTCAGACTCCATATTTCTTTCTCTGGATGTGGATGGCATTTTCCATCATGAGTTCTTTGGAATTGTCCTTGAATTGCTGAGAAGAGCCAAGTCTATCAGTTAGTCATCATACAATGTATCTGTAATTGTGTACAATGTTCTCCTGGTTCTGCTCTCCTCACTCAGCATCAGTTTGTATAAGTCTTTCCGGGTTTTTCTGAAGTCCGCCTGCTCATTATTTTTTATAGCACAATAGTATTCCATTATATTCATATACCACAACTTGTTCAGCCATTCTTCAATTGTTAGACATTCCCTCAATTTCTAATTCTTAGTCACCACAAAAAGAGCTGCTATAAATATTTTTGTACATATGTATCCTTTTCCCACTTGTATGATCTCTTTGGGATATAGTCTTAGAAGTGTTATCACTAGGTTAAAGGGTATGCACATTTCTATAACCCTTTGGGCATATGAGTGTGTATTTTCACCTTACATTTAGTTTTTAAACTGAGTATTTATACATCAGTGTAGAGTTTGTGCATTCAGAGAACATCATTTCTGGAGTCATCATGAATTCAGAGGATGAGTGTCAGACAGGAATAAGGGTTGCAATGGCTGCATTTTGGGAGTGATTGCTCATTTTGGTGGATACTTATCTAAGAGTAAGGCTTTGTGGTCTGGTTGCTAATATCCCACACACAATATATGGCAGTGAAAATTGAACAATGACAAGAACTCTAAAGTCTGTTCAGTCAATATGTCTTCTCTGAGTTATAGGCAACTGAGCTCACCACTGCATGAGGTGTCTCTGAGGGAGATTGGGGTCATAGGATCATAGATTTAAAGTAAGAAGGGGCTTTGGAGGTCATCTAGCACAATCTCCTCAGTTTACAGAAGAAGAAATTGAGGTCCAGTAAGAAGGCAGCAAGTGACAGAGCCAGAATTTTAAATTTTGTCCACCAATTTCAAATCTAGCACTCTTTCCAATGTCCCATGGTGGCCTTTGAGGAGGAGAGGAGGAAGAACTGGACAATCCGATGGTCATACCATCATTGGATATGACTCTCTTACCTGTCACCTTAGAAGGATTTATGAGATGATATAGAGTTTGGGGAAGAAGTTCTAGCACCGATACATGCTCTACACAAAATCTGAGGTTCAACAAGATCTGATACAGATTACGTTTAGTTTTCCCAATGTATGCTACCTTTAGAAGCCACTTATTTCCCAGGGAAAGCTGTCTTTTGGGGGTTTAGTACAAGCTCATTCTTTAAAAATACACAGACAAAAATATTCAGAGAGACAGACATACACACAGATATACATAGATAATTTATTTTTAGTTTATTGATGCCTTTTATTTTTACATCACAGCCATTACCCACCTTTCTCCATATTGAAAGTTTCTTTCTGACAAAAACAATGATACAATGGTTTCTAATATAGTGACTGTGCTTGATAATGTATATACTATTTTCTTCTCATAATTCCCTAGCTTTCTCTCACGTGGGATAAAGTCCTGGCTCATATATAGGATATAGCCTTGAGCATTTTCAACCAATCAGTCATCAGGAACCTTCATGATTGGAAAACAGGATGGAGAATGCCTTCTCTGAGGGAGGAAAGTCCAGTGGAGGAAACTATTAGAGCTTTGAGGTTGCATTTCCTTCAAAACTTGGTTACCCACATAAGTAGAATACCAGATGATTGCTCTTTAAGGTGAAATATTCGAGTAGGGTGTGTGGCCATTGATAAAAAAATGAATGAATGTGTTTTATCATTTAAGAGGCATTTGGGGAGGTGGAGTCAAGATGGTGGAGTTAAGGATTACAACTGCCAAACTTCTACCAAAGTTTCTCTAATATAATGGCCATAGAAAACACTAAATAGAATTCTGAGTGGGAAAGTGTAGTAGCAACCATACTAGCACACAGGGTGGGCTGCTAGCACAGGTTCTTTGATCTGCTTTTCTAAAGGAAAGATTGCTTCAAAGGGGTTAATAATCTTACTTTAACCAATGAAGACAGATAAATAGAAAGAAGTCAGCATACAAGAAAAGAATCCAATAGATCGGGCTCCAACTGTCTAAACAGAGTAACAGATACCCAATCACCAGACCAGAGAGCACCAACATCCGGGTTCACAAAGCCAGGGGTGGAGGAGTGGGGGCTCCTTAACAACAACTACCCAGAGTCTTGTCTGGCCAAATTGGAAATAAACATTCTTCCCATGGGTGAGCCCCAAAGTAAAATACCAACCTCTCAGTATATATAGTTTTCAACTAATAGGCTGAAAGCCAGAAGGCATCACAACCCATGTGACTCAATACCTAATCAGCCCAGTGCCAAAAGGTGTGAAAGCTTTCCTGCAAGCAAGCCTCTCTGTAAACAAGCTACCCCTAAGCAAGCTTCTCCTTAGGAAAGTTCCTCCTCCAAGGGATAGAAATCTCTTTGAATCACATGATGGACTCTATGTGACTCAAGATGTGTCACAACTGTGAACTAGTCTGGAGCTCAAAGCAGCAAGATATCCTTGATTGAACCTTTAGACTGGAGGATGTGGCCCATGTTCCAAGAAAAAAAGGATCATATGTGGTCACATAGACCTATTAATGGATGGGGCAGATCTTATATTCCATTAACCCTACAGAAAGTCTCAGGAGAAAGTTGCAGTGTGTCATTTTTCTAACCTAGGGCAGCTTCGGAAGACAGAAAGAGAGGTCTATAAACACTGGGGGTGAGGGCTGGCTGGAAGCTCAGATTAGCAGAAGTGTCACAGCTGTGGGGATGCAGCAACACCTAAAGGAACTGAACACTGAGTTAAAAAGAGATTCTAAGGAGTCCATATACTAGTAGCACTGGGATCAGGTGCCATTTGGCAGCTTTATCAACTATTACCTAGATTGGATCTCTGGGATCGAGAGGAAGAGTCACAACTATGAGGCAGCAAGGAACCTAACTGGATAATGACCAGTATACAGATCAGGAGAGCAGTGAACAGATCTCTCCCAGGATCAGACCACATTGGAAGAACCAAAAATATACACTTACAGATCAAACTGTGAAAGCAGAAGGTTGTAAAAGATCAAAGCTCTAGACAGTTATCACCCTCTCTCCCCTCAGGTGATCAGAACCCAACTCTAATACAAAGTCCAAAATCAAGAAGTTGTGTGAAAAATTAGCAAAAAGAAGCAACAAGAAGAACCTGACCATAAGAGGCTACTGTGGTGACAGGGAAGCTCAAGACACAAAGTTAGAGGAAGATATTGATTTTAAAGTATCTATAGGCAAAGCCTCAAAGAAAAATGCAGACTGGACACAGGTCCAACATGAATTCCTAGAAAAGCTAATGAAAGAGATAAAAAGAGTCAAAAATTATTTTAAAAATCATTACAATAGAAGAAAAATTGGGAAAGGAAATGAGAGCCATGCAAAAAAATTACAAAAAGAGAATATCTTGGTAAAAAAAGGAAATACTGAATAAAATTACTTCTTAAAAATCAAAATTGACCAAATGGTAAAAGAGGTACAAAATCTCAGTGAAGAAAATAACTCCTTAAAAATTGAAGTTTGTCAAGTGGAAACTGATGATTTTGGGAGACATTAAGAAATAATAAGACAAAGTTAAAATGCCTAAATAGGCAAAAAATGGGAAATATCCCATATAAGAGTCATGTAGGACTGGGAAGATAGTGGTGTTGGTAAATGTCTTTACAAAGGGTTTGAATGAAGACCTTAAAGACTGTTTAGTAAGACACTCTGGCCCAGCAAATGTGGCAGACCTGAAAGACCAGTAGATGCTGTTCCATAGAGTAGTAGTCTGAAAAGGCAGTGATACCAATAGTCATCTGTAATTGTACCACTGGTTAAGATTCCTGCATTCCATCTTCCCCCCCTCAAGGGGGCTAGCTACAGGTATATTCCAAGATGCCTACACATAGATGCAAAGTTGGTTCTACTAAAGTTTTCAAGATCTTAACATTCAACACTTCATTTCAAATTTTTGTTCTTGCATTCCCAGTGTCTAGCACAGTACCTACATATAGTAGGTGCTCAATAAATATTAAATGATTGATCAGTTGACTGATTTAACAATTCAGAAGGGTTCTCTGTATCACCACATTTCCAATCTGCTGGCAATCACAGTATCGAAATCCAAACTTTACTATTATTTTTCTGCTTAATAATTTTTTAAATTAAATTTTAGTTTTAGTTTTCAACATTCACTTCCATAAGTTTTATATTTTATCCCCCTCCCTCCCCAAGGTGGCTTGCAATCTGATATGGGCTCTATACATACATTCCTCTTAAACACATTTTCACATAAGTCATATTGTATAGAAGAATTCTAACGAATGGGGAAAACCATGAGGAAAAAAAGCCCAACATAATAAAACAAAACAAAAAAGAAAATAGTCTGCTTCATTGTGCATTCTGATTCCATGGTTCTTTCTTTGGATGTGGTTGACATATTCCATCATGTGTCTTTGGAATTGTTTTAGGTCCTTGCATCAACCTGAAGGTTCATTATTCATTTCTTCAAGTCTTCAGTAATTGTTTAACTCTTCAAATGTCCTTTATTATTTGGGAGACTTAACACTGAAAGCTCTCTTAACAAAGAGCCTTAGTACTGCTTATTTTAATAGATCCTGAGATTAGAATGGGCTATAAGAAAGCAGTGGAGGGAGCAGGAATCCTCCAAGAGCAGGGAGAGGAAACCCTGCCTAGGATCTGACTTTCTTCTCACTATGCCCTCACCCTTCTCTCCAACTCCCAAGAACATCATCAGGTTCTCAAGCTCCCATGCCACAGCTGCTTTGGCACAGTACTAGATAGACACAAAACCCCAGGAAAGTGACTTTATTAATTTGAGTGCTTGCCCAATGGAACTTCTTGTTTCCATTCATAATTCATCGACATCCTTGCTAAATAAATATTGGAGTAGTCACTCATCCCTAGCAATTATATGAAAGAAGTTACATTCATCACAGGGACTCATAAACCGAGAGACTGAAGTGTAAAAAAATTCCAATTAAAGAAAGACTACTTTTAATAGCCAAGGCCCCCATCCTCATTCATATGTGTTAAATACTTACCCTGACTGGAAATGAGGTGCCAGCTAAAATGATACATTAAAAGACAACTCCATGCCTGCTCTCACTGAGGTGTGGTGACTTTCAGAAATCTACTGGATATAAGAAAAGAGCATCCACAAAGCTCTGATCCATTTACATGGTAATTATTAATTTGAAATTTTGAATTGATGAGCTTTTCAAACTGTATGACCCTGGTTATTTCTTTGGTGTTAAGTGCTGGGGGGAAGAGACTGGTAATTTCTTTGTAGGATATAGGAGAAAAGAGCTTTCCTAGCCTGCTGGCCCAAAGAGGCCAAGATAGGGGTACTCAGTTATTCAACATTCAGAAATGTAGTGGGGAGAGCCTGAGCATAAGGGAACTTTTATGAACGTTTTAAATATGGGTAAAGGACCCTGAAGCAAACATTCCCTACTGAATAATTCAATTCCTTGCCAACCCCTATAAGGGCCTCACTCCTTTTTTCAACCAACAGGAAGGCTGGAATATGCAGGCATGTTATTGGGTCACTGAGCCCATGTATAGTGGGTAAAGATTCTCTCCCTCACATACTTGAATACCCAGAAGCAAGGCTAGTGTGCTTAACTGCAGGTATTAATGAAGTTCAGTGGTGGCAGGATAGGGAGAGGAGTAAGGGGAAAATCCAGACTCAGTGTGTGTTCCTGAACATCAGAGATCTTTCATTGCCCAACAGGAGACCGTGTCTTACTGCTAGTTTTCCTAACACTGGCTAAAGTTCTTAGTCAGCACTAGTATATCCCTCTTTCATATTTCCATTCCCCATGGCAGCTCATCAGAACTCCTGCTGGCCCCTATCAGCTCCGAAGTGGAATAAATTATGCATGAAAACACATGCCATTTCTCTCTGAACTTTTCCTGTTTTCAAGATTGTGGCAAGATGATCATTCAAGAGTCAGGGCAGTTTGGGGCATTGTATGTAACAAGATCCTTCTGGCAGTTGGATAGAGTCTTGGGCAGTGGTCCAAATGAGCACTTATTATTATTATTATTTTTGTCAAATCATCTACCCATCCCATCTCCCTAGGGAAGGTGGTACTTTTGTTAAAATCATTATCATCAGCAATATTTATTCAGCACCCACAAAAATGCTACTAGGATTAAGATAGGCATAAAAATGTGTGCTACAATCAAACTTTGAAATGACTTCAAAAAATCTAGCAGTCCCAGATTGTTTTAACCCCCTGCTTCAACCAGAGCTGATTTCACACTAGGACTTCCTGCTGCCCTTCCTCCTGGTATACATTCAATGGAGATGAGGAGAATGATGCATTGTATGCTTTCTTTTTGGAGGAATACTTCAAGGATTGGTCATTTCATCTCTGTGCCCCAAGTTCTCTGGAATTTAGTGGACTGTCTTAGGGAATTACATTTGTGTGTGTATCTATACACACATACATATGCAATACATCTATATCTATGTGTGTATGTATGTGCATGTACATGTATATGTATATGTACACATATATAATTCTTAAAAATTACCATACACCGATTTTCCTTCTCACCTCCCTTTACCTACTAAAAAAATTGAAAAGGAAAAAAAATGTAAAACTCCTGCATTATGTAAGTACAGTCAATCCAAGCACAGTCCCATATTGCTAATGTCCAAAAAATTTATTTTTATTCTGCATATTTGCTCATCATCTTTCCATCAGGAGGTAGGTACCATTCTTTTAAAATCAGTTCTCTGGGAACCTGTTTGATAATTTAATTGATTAGAGTTTTTAAGACTTTCAGAACTGTTTTTATAATAATGGCATTATTTCATCATTCTGCTCACTTCACTCTTCATTAATTTATACAAGTCCAAACCTCTTTGGAACTGCCTTATTCTTCACATCTTACAGTTTAATAGTATATCTATCTATTCATCTATCTATCTACACATATGCATATAATGTATATGTGTGTATCTATATTATAATATCATTCACATATAATATTTTATATTACATATTATTCATATGTATATAATATTCCTATATATTCCTCTCTATATATAATCATCTGTATGTGGTTAAATATCATCACAACTGTAATAGTTCCACCAAAGTAATGAAAGGTATTAATATACTTTTTTCCATCCTTCATCTCAAATTTTTTCCTGACCTAGACAAATTTTGTTGCCTTGGTATATACTTAATTCCATCTAAGGCTGCTAGAGTTAAGTGCCCAGGGAATCTGTGCTTACTTCTGCACTATTTGTTATTTGCTATTGATGAGTTGAATGAAGGACTAGATGGTATTCTTCTCAAATTAGCAGATTAACAAGAAAGTAGGAGAGATAACTAACATTTTGAATCACAGTCAAGTTTCAAAGAGATCTTGACAGGCTTGGATTACAGGCCATAGCTATTATGATGAAATTTTGGAGGGTTAAACATAATGTTTCATAATTCAAAATGCCAACTGTTTGTAAGTGTGGAATATGCTTATCCTGCCAGATAACATAGGTCATAGTGGTTTCACCAACTTGCCTTTTTTTTTCCTTTGGCCTTCTGGGGAGGGAGGAGAAAGTGATGAATTCTAAAAATGGGATCAATATATAAACAAAACTATATCAATAAAAATAAGAAAACTTATTTTTTAAAATGTCAACTGTACAACTATAGAATTGAGAGGGATGATTATAAAAGACTCCTAGAAAGGCTTAATATAACTCAATTATGTGGTAGTGACAACTAATGGGAGTCTAACCTAAATCGAGAGTCATAGTGTACAGAATGAGGGAAGTGATAGTGCTACTCTTCCTGGGGGTCAGAACACAGCTGGGGTACTGTTTTTAGTTTTGGCCATTTCACAATAGTTTAGACACACCAAAGTATATCCAACTGAGGTCAACCAAGATCGTTATAGAACTAATGACCATGCCACAAGAGAATTGGTTGAAGGAAATGGGGATAGTTAGCCTAGATAAGAAAAGTTTTAGGAGTCATCATGTATCTGAAGGACTACTACATTTGGTCTGTTTGGCCCCATAATATAGACCTACAATCAAAGGGTAGAAACTGTAGAGAAACAGATTTGGTTCAACACAGTGGGAAGACTTCCTAGCATACAAAACGGCTACCTTGGGGAAAAAAATGGGTTCCCTATAATTAGAAAGATCTTCTGGAAAAATCTGTAAGAAGACTTCTCAAAATGTAGAGGCCATTCCTATTCAGTCAGCCAATAAACATTTATTAAGCACCAGGTATGTGCCATGTATTGTTCTAAAGTATTAGTGATACAAATACAAAAAAAGGAAAGAATGATAGTTTCTGCCTTCAAGGAGCTTCCAATCTAAAGTGGAAAGACAACCCATACATAGTAAGAGACTGAAGGTCTCTTATGAAGGTCATCTCTGAGTGACTTTCTAGTTCTGAGCTTCTGGGATCCTTTACATAGAAGTGATACTGATTAAAGACTCAGAGTAATTCTATTTTTTTTTTTAATGTAAAGATCTAAAAAAATAAGGTGACACAGAATTGTAAAATGATATAACCAGTATTATATTCTAAACTTACCTACCATGTGGCTGTTTGATTTAGGCATGACCAATTGCCTTTTGCTTTTCTATTCACTGAAAAATATTTTCTTCCCAAGTTCCAGTTATAAAATTAATGAGAGAATACCTATCCAGAGTTTGGAGTTCTTTTGCAGAAAGGTGCTATGGGAGCATAGGACAATATGGGAGGCTGTTAACATCAGTTGTTGATGTTCTCTGAACCACTGAGTTCCTTGGTGCTTACCCATCACAAAGAATGTTTGTTAGGAAGAGAATGTGGAATCACTTTGAGGCCTCTCATTATGACCATAACAATGTTATGTGTTGAAATGTCAATACACCAATCTGGTTGCAAATAGGAGTCATTATACAATTACTTTTCATTCACAAAACAGTTCTCCTTTCCCTGGAAGTTTTCCTGTACACAAAACAGTAAGACAAGCCTCTGGGAAGGCTGCTAATAGTTCTTAGAAATTCAAGTGCCATCATCCAAAAAGAAAGGAAAATATTCAAAGTGGTGAATGTTCCATTCTCAGAAAGGTACACTGTTTAAGAGTTCTCAAAGGATGACTTATTACCTTATGATGAATCATAGCCAGATGTCAATCATTGGCTTGTTATTATTGGAAGCAGGCTAAACCATATAAAACAACCATCATGGCAATACCTTGAATTTGCATAGTCTTTTTATTCACCTGTGTAGCAGACTAATATGAAAATGCAAAAACTTCTGCCAGGCAGGTAGCAACTGGATATAGTCATTTCCCTATAAAGGAGGTTTAAAGATGTGGGCAAAAAGAGTACAGGATAGTTAAAAGAACAAACTTTTAGTCCTGCTTTCACCACTAACTCTCTGTAGGACTTTAAGGAAAGTAATTTATTCTTTCTAAGCCTTATTTTGAAGCTTATCTACCCACCTCATAAAGTTGAGAAGATGAAATGAGGTAATGTATACAAAAATGCTCTGTAATCATAAAATGGTATAGTTGATAGGCAGCTGGCCTCAAAGCCAGAAAGGCCCTGGTTCACATCCTGCCTTTGACACTCACAAAATAGAGGAGTTTGAATTTTGTTCTAAAGGTAATAGGGGGCCAAACAAGAGAGGAATAAGTCAATTTGGTCAAGGTGCTCCCTAGGATGAATTGTCTGGTCTCAATGTAAATTGGAACTCCCACTGGCTCACAAATGGCATGCATTGCACTGTGGAGGTATATAAGAGTAAAAAAATATAGACTAATGAGGAAAAATCAGCCCAAATCCAATAATTGACAGGGGAAGAAATCCACACATAGGTATGATGCCAGGTAGAATGTATTAAAGACAAAGAGGCCAAGCAGTGACTTATGAGAGATTTGATGGAGAGACTCCATCAAGTTTGCAAAGTAATCAGAATGATACAATAGATGTGAATTGCTCTTCCTCTTATCTCAAATATTCAAAAACAAACTGTATCCAGTAGCATGGCTTATATACAGATAATTTTTTTTCTATATTAATTCCTGCTTAGGAAACCATGAAGAATAAGAGTAGATAGTCATCCACCATGGATGGCTCTGGAACTGGCCCAAATGGAGGTCAAGACTGAACTATATAACTATTCCAATTCTGGAACTCTGTGAAGGTCAATGCTGGTGGTGATAAGTTTTGATAAATAAAACGTTCATCAGTTCTAGGAACTTGGACATTATTCTTTCTCAAGAATTATACACCCACTACAGCTAAAACGTGTGATTTAGCATTTTCTTTCACAAGGATTTCTTCATTCTCCCTCGTACTCTGACAGGCATGCTATTTAAGTCACTACTTCAGCATTCAGCATAGGATTTTGGATGCATTTATAGTTCCTCTTAATGCAGTTCAGTCATATATTATGAATGCCTTTTAAAATATATATATATATATATATACATATATATAGTAAGTGAAAATATATTTGTAATATATTAACTAAACACCTAGACCTAAGCTTATGATAATCAAAAGTAATGTGAAAGTCCCTTAATAATTAAAAATTATCATTTGTAAATTAAAATAGAAAATGACAGTTTTAATCACAAACACTTTACCATTTACACACTTAATTATTGGCAACTCATGTTGCATTTTCTCAGAAGGAAATAAATGTTTAATAAAGTAGACTGACGTTGGGAGTGACTGGGACGATAGACCGATAAATTTTGAACAACGAGCTCACTGCACAGTCCTGAAAAATGTAAAGTCACTTTATCATTTCCTAAATAAAAATAAGTTTTCAATTTTTCATGACGTTTCACCATCCTTCTCTGAACTCAATGCATCTAAAATATGTGTTTGGACAAAAGTAATTAAAGTGTGGACGTTTTGAGTTATTTGGATATTTGGAATGAAGGCTTGTCTGCTTTAGTGCTCCTCATCCGTCAAAGGCTTTTCACTTGAAATGACCTTAAAGTTACTCAAACATAGTCACCTTGAAGGGGAGTTTGAAAACTCTGATAAGCAGCCAGTTCTTTATTTTAGTGCTGTTCCCATGACAAGTGCACTAAGGTTATGGTTTTGCTCCTTTGCAGACTAACAATTCAACTGAGTTTTGGTTTGTTCACCAAAGGTTGTATTGCCTCAAACGTGTCTATGAAAATCCCAGACTGGGAAAAAGTCAAATATTCACCTGTATGTAAGTTGTTGCCAAACAACAGAGGCCTAAGAGACATAGGGAGTAAAAAAGTACATTTTATCTTACCAGGTAAGTCAACAAACCAAGTAAATGCTTAGTAAAAAATCGTGAAGCAAATATCAGGGAGTAGATTCTGAGTATGAAAAAACTGCAATGTCTTTCTTTCTTTCTTTTTTTTGTCTTTTTGAACAGGGAAAGGCAGAGCAATTGGGATTAAGTGACTTGCCCAAGGTCACACAGTAAGTGTTAAGTATGTTAGGCTGGATTTGAACTCAGGTCCTCCTGACTCCAGTGCCAGTGCTCCATTCACTGCACCATCTAGCTGCCCCAATTTCTTTAGTGTAACTTGTCCCAGAGCAGAAATCCCTTCTCCAGCATCCTTGAGAGATCTCTTCTTAAAGACCTGCAGTGATAGAGAACCCATTTCCTTGTGAGTCAGTCCCTTCCCATTTTGGACAGTTCAACAGTCTAGGAAGCCCTGTTACCCCATCAGACCTTTGACTCCTTCATCCCTCCTAGCTACAAATGCATTTGGTGTCAAATATTATAATATAGACAATGACTACAAAACTGCGTTCTTTAAAATTCCTAGATGTAGGAACTGACATCATCACCAAATTGATTTCAATTCAACATGAACACTCAAGTGGCTTTTCAGGGAACGTGATGGATTTACTTTCTTCCAGACAGAGCTCCAAAGTCAGAACAACAAATATAAGGTAGAAAAGATTCCATGATGACGACAGTTCCAACTACACAGAGATATAAGAATTTACCCCATCACCCAAATATTTTTAAATAGACCAGGGAGAAAATGGATTTCAAAGGAAGTCATTAGCATTTGACTATATCTTCAACGTTACTATCTTAAATTCACCTTCAATTTGTTGCTCTATCACTTGCTATACATGTGACGGCCAAACCACTTAACCTTGGTGCCTCAGTCTTCAGATCTGTAAAACGGGAATAAAAATACATGTATTAGCTACCTCAGAGGATTCTGGTAAATAAGATCATTTTGAAACCTAAGACTTATCAACATCATCATCATCATCATCACTACCATCATCACCATCAATTTTACCATTCAGGGCTTGGGCATGATTTTAAAGTTCCTCAAACCTCTCTATTCGTAGAGTAATAATAACTCATATTTAAATACAACTTTATGATTATTTGATAAAGATATTTTGAAGAATGTTTTTATTTTATTTTTCTCAATTGCATGTAAGAACAATTTTTAACACATGCTTTTTATAATTTTTGAGTCCTAGATTCCCTCCCTTCCTTCCCTCTTCCTTCCTTGAGATGGCAAGCACTTTGATATAGATTATACATGAGCAGTCATGCAAATATATATTTTATATTAGGCATGTTACAAAAGAGAACACAGACAAAAGGGGAAAAAAGTAAACAAAAATGCTTTAATCTGTTTTCAGACTCCACCAGGTCTTTCTCTGGAGGTAGATAGAATTTTTTATCATTAGTCCTTTAGGATTGTCTTGTATTATTGTATTGCTGAGATTAGCTAAATTATTTACAGTTGATGTTCATATAATACTGCTGTTACTTCATACAATGATATTCTGATTCTGTTCACTTCACTTTAAATCAGTTCATTTAAGTCTTCCCAAGTTTATCTGAAACCATCCTGCTCAACATTTATTATAGCATAATAGCATTATATCACAATCATAAACCACAACTTGTTCAGTCATTCCATAATTGATGTGCATCCTTTAATTTACAATTCTTTGCTGCCCCCAAAAGTATTGGTAAACATATTTTTATACATATAGGTCCATTCTTTTTCCTTTGATCTCTTTCAGATACAGACCTTGTAGTGATATTGCTGGGTCAAGGGTTATGCACAGTTTGATTGCCCTTTGGGCATAGTTTGGATAAGGGTTTTAACTGTGATTTCATTGGTACAGAGATTTCCTGGGTGAGGATGTTCTCTTCACCAATGTAGATTACCATTTTCTCTGCAACTTAGAGTCTCAGAGAGTTGCTTAGAGTATTGAGAGGTGAAGTGACTTATTTATGGCCAAACAATTAGAATGTTCCATAGATGGGAATTAATCCCACATTTTTTATTCCAAGGCCATCTCTTCTATCTCCTCAGAGCTTTTTGGGTACTTTAATATAGGCAAGTAACTATTCTTCCTAAAGCACAAGTCTGACCATGTCTTTCTCCTGTTCAAAAAGATGTGGTGACTTGCTATTACCTCTAAGATAAAATTCTAACTCCTCTATTTCTTATAGAGGAGTTTATATGTATTTGAAGTCCTTCATTTTCCAGACTTATCCATCACTTTCTCTGCAACCCAGATAAACTAGACTTCCTGCTGTTCCTCATGCACTACAAATCTCATCATCTCTATGCTTTTATAAGGACTACACCATTCCTGTACAACCACTACTCCTCCCTCACTTATACATCTTGGAATGCCTTGTTTCTTTCAACAACCTACTCAAGTTCCAACCTGCCTAAAGTAGCATCCTCCTAGATGCTAATCCTTCCCTCAAAATATTACCTTTGATTTGTTTTGTACATATTTTACTTACAGTTGTATTTGCACATATTTTCTCCCATGACAAAACGTGATTTGGTTCATTGCTATCTTTGTAGCATTGGTGCATAGCTCTTATAGCTGCAACATAAAAAATGATTGTTAGTTGATTGAGGAAGGCTGGCCATCTCTGTAAGCAGTTAGAAGTAAAAGATTGAAGAGATAAACCTGGGGGTCATTTGTCATTAGTGATGAATCTATGAAAGTATCAGACTTCTCAGAGAAAGTAACCACAGAGAAAGGGCTGAGGACTTAGCATTGGGTGATATTTTGAGTTAATGTAGAAAAGGATCTATAAATGAAGATAGGACTCCCTACTTTTTTGATGAGAAAGTATGATGAACACTGGAAAAGCCGAGTGAGATGAGTTCACTGGAAGGATAAGTAAAGGAACTTTTTTCCTTGATCCTATGATCAAATTTCAGAGGCCTTAGGTTCAAATCCTTCTGATGAAATTATTTGTGTGATCTTGGCTAAATCGTTCTAATCTTTAAAATGAAAGGATTAGACTAAGTGGTCTTGGAAGTTTCATCTAGTTCTAGATCTATTATAATGATATAGAATTAGGAGAAGTAGAAAAAAGAATGGAAAGAATAATATCACTGAAATCAATTCCTTAAACATTCCTTAAACACCTACTATCCAAAAGGACTTATACTAAGAAGTGGGGATATATACAGTTGAAAATAATGCAATCCCTGCCCTCCAGTGATACATGGAAGTGAGTAATTATGAAGGGTACACAAGTAATAATAATGTAAGGTGCAGTGGGATGGGGCAAAGGGACACATACAAAGTGTTCTTAGAAAAAGTAAGAGGGAAGTTTCAACTGGGGATAGATCCAAGGGTCAGAGAGAAACTAATGATGACTGGAACCTGAGAGGTCATCTGTGCCTGCAAAACACTTGGACAAATAACTGCACCTTTCTGTGCTTATGTTATCTCATCTATAAAATGGGAGAGTTGGACTAACTGGTCTCTATTATCACTTTTGTAGTAATTATCCTAGGACCCTATGACTTTGAAGTTCTAGTTCTAGATCTATTATAATGTAACTGAGTGGGAGAGGTAGGAAAAAAAAGAGATAAGGACTCAAGGAGATTAGAAAAGCAGGATGGGTAACATTGTTAAATACAATAGAAGAAAGGAAAGAAATAAAAACCAATGGAGGTGAAGGGAACCCCTGAGTATTTGGCTAGCAGAGAAGAATAAAAAGAGTACATAGAGAAATCCAGTGAAAGCTAGCCTGGGGGCATGATACAGTAGCACTGGGAGCCAGGAGATCTGACTTCTAGGATCTATATATTATTGATAAGTCCTAGACTGCTTGAACTACATTAAGCATTGCTACCCTCATCCATAAAATGAGAGATTTAAGTTCTCTGAAGACTTCCCGTTCTGGTATTCTATGACTGTTTTAAAAGCAGTCAAGGGGTAGAGACATCATAAACTGCAACATAAGTTATAGCATACAAGTGTGTTTTAGATCAAAACTAACACGAACCAGTCTAAAAGTTCAGGTTTGAGATTAGAATGAAATGGAACACTTCATAGAACCTATCAGAGTTAACAAGAGGAGATTTACTTAGCTGTAGCTGGGAAAGAATACCCAACAAAGAAATAGCATTGATTCAGTTTGGCTTAACTTCTCTTCCTCTGAATTGGCCCTGCTGGTCTGCTCGACAGAATCCTGAAAGAGTTGTTGCTGATTCTTCTTAAACTAGTTTTTGTATTTAGGCTCCCTGAAAACTACATCCGTGCTCTCAAGGATAATTTCATTACCTTTTAAGGCATTCCTTACATGGTAGACATTGTTCTTCCTGCAGTGTGCTTCCCTAGTATGGTTCCCATTGAGTTTTATCCCATTCAATAACTCAAATTATTTAAGTTTTCTTGAATTCTATTACTGCCATTTTCCCCCTAATCACAGGATTATAAGATCATAGACTCAGATCATGGAGGCCATCTGTGATGAGAACAATAGCCCAATCTTTTCTATCCCTACCTCCCATGCAAACACACTTTTAAGTATTTCCTTAAAAAAAAGCATTGTAACTTTATTTGAGTTTGATTGTCTTAGGAGAGTAAGGCTCAAGCCCTTGATATAGCTCCTTAGTTCCCTGGGGACAAAATAGTCTGTGCATGAAGGATTGTAGCCCCTTTTAAGATTTTAGACCATAGACTAACGACATGAACAGGACTAAGATACTATTGTCCACCAAATCCATGTTTTATCATGAATGAACATCTCTCCTCTGAACAGCCTTCCCCTGCTATGGATAAATAAACTTTCTTTTGGGACAAGTGTCTCACTTTGTTCCAATTCATAACCTAAACTACCAGGGGACAGACATGAGTCAGGTTTAGCCTAATGCAGTATCCTGAGCTTAGCACAGTGTCTGAGAGAACATAGTAGGCACTCAATAAATGCCAGTTGACATTGACATTGAGATTGAAATATTCGAACCTCTTCATTTTAAAGATAAGGAAACCGACCCCCTTCCCCCGCAAGTTTAGTGACTTTTCTAAGATCACATAGGGAGTAAATGGCAGATAGGATTTAAGCTTAAATTATCTTACTCCAAATACCACAATCTATACTTCATGTCTTTAATGCATCATCAGTCACTTAGAAAAATATTAAGTAATCTCTACTTTAGGCACAATCCCTCTGGAACGCCATTTAACATGCATTTCCAATTTAGTATAGTAATAAACCATTACTGAGAACCCTTGGAGGTATTGTTAGGGTCTCAAAATTCATATTTACATCATTCATTGTTAGTTGAAATTTGTTAGCTATAGAAATGCATTATGGTTCATTATAATAAGTAAATAATCAGACATTCTCCAGATTTAATGTCTCTCAATATAGGTATTATTTCTTAAATGTATGCCAACATTATTGTGATTAATCAAACCTAAAATCACTTAAAAATGCTACTCGAGTCATAGTAGGTTTTGTCACCATAAATATATTCTGAATCAACAGATAGTAATAGTATGACTATTACCATGTTTATTGCAGGAAAGAGGAGGAGTAGTTCCATTTTTTTTTTAATTTAAAAATGGGTCCTCACAGCTAGTTGACTTAATGGATAGAACACTGGGCCTGAAGTCAGGAAGATCTGAGTTCAGATTTGAGATTAGAATGAAATTAAACACTCATAGAACTTATAACAGTTAACAAACAAAGATTAACTTAGCTGTAGAAAGAAAAGAGGCTGGATTTCAACTCATGAAAACGAGCCTTCCTGATTCCAAGTCCAGGACTCTATCCATTGCACTATGGGCGGTGCCACATATAACTCTTCTATTCCAAATTCTAGCAGAACTAGAGTACTCAATTTCCCATTCCCTGCCTCCAAAACACTCAAATAATTCATCCCCATAGCGCATAATACATTCACTCTTTATCCCAGCTGATCAGAATAAGTGTATTCCTTCAAGCCCAAGTCAAGGTGCTATCTCCTCACTGGCAGTTTCCCTGGTTGACCCCGTTAGTGTACTCCCCTCAAATTAATGTGTTTTTGTCTCTTCTGTGTGTACATTGCATCCTCCCAGTTGAATGGAACTTCTTTGAGAGGAAAGATTATTTTATTCCTTTGTCTCTGTCTCTACTTACTAGAGCACTTTGAGCATTACTTGCTAAATAAATTGAAAGAAATTGAAGTTTCAAATAGATTAGTTTCTCATTGTTTTATGATACACCAGTACGTTGTAGCTTAATATTTTAAATATTTTCCCGTTCTCTATTAGTGAATAGGCCTCTGCATCAACCACAGTTTTCCTCAGTAAGTGTATTAACCTATTTCTCTAAACTGCACTTTATATGCCATGGAACATTTCTAAATTTCTAAATGTCCATTTGAGCCAAGGAAGAAATGAGTCTGGGATACTTGTAAGCAGAAAGATGGATCAGAGAATCACGGGATGCTAGAAAGTTGAAAGTGATGGTATAAGTCACTTAGCCTAACCCTTTTCCTTCATAGATGAGGAAGCTGGAGCTCAAAAATAAAGCTGTAATGCCTTATACAGTCATGCAGAGGTAAACAATAAAACTAGACCTACCTCCCCCATTTCTAAATCTACCTCTATTCCCTACCATCTTCCCTCATTTGTCCTTTTCAGTCAGTCAAAGAAGCTGTTCAATTGGTTTTAATTTTCAGTTTTGTTATGAACTTAATGATTATCAACAAACATGGGCATTTCAGAATAAGAAGATGAATAAGATTGTATAATTGAATTTTTGCCATGTGTAGATGTTTTAATATAGGCTGTAAATGCATTACATAGATACTTTCATATTTACTTATACATCATATATATATAATCATGTAAGTGTATATGTGTACGTAGTATGGGACAGCTAGGTGGCACAGTAAATAGAGTGCTGGGCCTGGAGTCAGGAAGACTCACCTTCCTGAGTTCAAATCTGGCCCCCCTGGGCAAGTCACCTGATCCTGTTTGTCTGTTTCCTCATCTGTAAAATGGGTTGGAAAAGGAAATGACAAATCACTCCAGTATCTCTGGCAAGAAAACCACAAATGGGGTCATGAAGAGTCAGATATGACTGAAAAAAGACTAAACAATACAACTAAACTAAACAAAAAAAAATAAACAACTAAAACAAAAAGACTAAACAATACATACATGTGATGTATATGTATATAATTTAGTGGTAGTTATGAAAGTATTTGCTTCTGAATAATTTCTTTTCTTCAGTTCACTGAATAGCATAAATGCTTTAGAGATGTTCTTTTTTGCATAACTAAATGATTTTATGTGATGAATATTGAATAATAGCGAATATTTACATTTCACTTTAAAGTTTGCAAGTTTACAAATATGTACATGTGTGTAGAAATATATGTGTATGTATTTGTATATATAAATATATATGCTTGGGTGTGTATGTATATATATATACATTATACATTATGTACTAAATGTAATAATATATTTAACAATAGAAATATATTTGTTTTTATATTTAAGTTTATATAAACATATATTTTAATATTAATTTTTATATAAAAAACTCATTTGATCCTTGCAACAACCCTGTGAGACAGGGGCTAACCCTGTCTCTTCCCCCTCCCTCCCCTGCCTCAACTCCTCCATTTTACAAATAATGAAACTTAGACTAAGAGAAATTAAATGACTTGGCCAGGGATACATAGCAAGTAAATGTCTGATGCAGAATTTGAACTCTAGCAGTGGTCAAGTCAAGTGGTCCATACACTACTGTCCATAGACAGTTCCCTGATTGATATCTATGGCATATCTAAACATATATGGTTATATAGTTACATATTGTAAATTCTGACATATTATGAAAACATCACAATTATTCATTCAAATGTATAAATTGGGACAAGGCAGGTGTGTGTGTGTGTGTGTGTGTGTGTGTGTGTGTGTGTGTGTGTGTGTACGTGTGTGTGTGTCTGTGTGTGTAGGACCCTTGGAGCTCCCAGGGAGGTAAAGGCATCATATTTTCATTCCCTGGCATTTCTGCCTTTCCCAGTATTTAAAGGATAATTCTTGTCTTACCTTAGAACCATAATCTTTATCTGCCTCAGCCTGAAGAGAATATGAAATATCTGTAGACTCTCTTAAATTATTTTTTCTATAATGCTTCCTAACTGGCATTAAATGCTTCAAAAGGTTAATTTTCCAATGTTTTGCTTGGAAAGGTGTTTTTTTTTTTTTAAATGATTGCAGTTAAGAGTATCTCAAGGCTGTCAAGATAGTAATAACACTTTGGACTTATCTGGTGCTTTTCCTCACCAGGGATCACAATGCTTCCCAACACACTATCTAACTCATTCTCAGAACCAGCCTGCAGAAATATCATCTCAGCTTGTACGTGTGAAAAGGAAGCCTTTTCCCATCATCAGACCATATTTCACTTCATGCCTCCAGTTGCTAAGCTTTAAAAACACTGCACTTAACTCCTGAATATTACAATTTTGTCCTTTTGCAATTAAGATCTTCCTTCCTTCCTTCCTTCCTTCCTTCCTTCCTTCCTTCCTTCCTTCCTTCCTTCCTTCCTTCCTTCCTTTCTTTTCTTTCTTTCTTTCTCTTTCTTTTTCTTTCTTTCTTTTTTTCTCTCTCTCTTTCTTTCTTTCTTTCTTTCTTTCTTTCTTTCTTTCTTTCTTTCTTTCTTTCTTTCTTTCTTTCTTTCTTTCTTTCCTTCCTTCCCTCCTTCCTTTCTTTCCTTCCTTTACCAGACAGGAAGCTCTAGGTTAGAAATGTGATCATTAAAGTACTTCCCTCCTACCTTACACTTTTGTATTGATCTATCAGAGAATTATTTGCATTAAAAAAATTCCCCTACTGTAGTCACATCTTATAAGCAGGCTTCATTAGTGTGTTGTTAAACAATGTGATTTCAAAGGATGGAAAAGACGTTAGAGAACAAAGTCCTTTTCCAGCTCTTTGCTTCATTAAACAGTCTGAAGGACCTCACCAAAGGGCATGGCCCTGAATGGTTAGGTTATCTCAACTAAAACCTCAGTACTGAAGAACCTACTTCAGCCGGAGAGACCCCTCTGTGCCTGTGTGTGAATGATAAAAAGAACAAAAGCCACAGTTCATTCAAACAGGGGGCATTCAAGAAGCTAGGGTTCTGTGTGAAAGCAGTTTCCAATGTGCTTTGAGTGCAACGGAACTGAGGAAATAATTTACTCCAGTGCTACAAACTTTATAAAACCTCTCCCAATGGTGGGTGGGGGATGAGGGAGGGAAGCTGACTTTGAAAGCAGATGAATCAAGTTAATTAGTCAGTGCATATATCACAGATCATGAAGTAGGCCTGCATGATTAAAGGCAGATTTAACAGTATGCCTCTAATGTCTTTGAACAAGCAGAATGGATTTTTTTTGTCTTGGCTCTTACCATTGTGTTATTAATAAAAATGAAATAAGTGAAGTGACCAAATGACAGTATACTATTCTTTAAGAGTAGGTAGGTAGGCATCCTGTTGTGGTAAACATTGTGAGTTTTCAGAATCTGAACGCTGTCTAAAAAAAAATCAAGCAAGATGAGAAGATTTGTGATTAGTCCTTGCAGATCAATACTCACAAACCTAATCAGCAAGTTAATGTGACCCATAAAACCTTTTTTGATCTATCTTAGGCAACTTATGAGACTGAACTATAATTTCTCAAGACTATAAGAAGGTTACTGTTAAAAGCACCAAACTATATGTTATCCCATGTAATAATTGACTAAACACCTTCTATGAGGAATGCTTCAAAGATTCTTACATGTGGGGTTAGTTGATACCTATTCATATTTTCCAACATAATCATTAAGCTAAAGTAGGGTGAGAAAATGTATAGTAGCATGAAAGAGACTGAATCACAGGATCACAGATTTAGGGCTGGAAGGGGCCTTAGAGGCTATTTAAGTCCAGGAACTTGCCTTCCTCTAGAAAGAAAGAACTGTTGTTGTTTGGTCATGTCTGACTTTCCATAATTACATTTTGGAGTTTCCTTGGCAAAGATACTGGGGTTTCCTCCTCCAGCTTCCATTGCCTTCTGCAGCTCATTTTGCAGATGAGGAAACTAAGGCAAACAGGGTTAAGTGACTTGCCCAGGGTCACACAGCTAGTAAGTATCTGAGGCTGGATTTGAACTCAGAAAGATGAGTCTTTCTGACCCCAGGCCTAGCACTCTATCCACTGTGCAACCTAGTCATCACCTTCATTTTACAAATAAGGAAACTGAGATCCAGAGAAATTAGATATATTGCCCAATGTCATGAAAATGGTAACAGAGCAGAAATTTGAATCCAGGTCCTTATCTCCAGCATTTTTTTTGCACCTTCATTTAATTCATGTTCCTTCCTTTTGGTCCCTACAAAGACAGTATATTATGTTTACTTCAATAATTCAAGATGTGTAAACCTTAAGACACTAAATGGCCATGAGCTATTATTATCAGCAGCAGCCATGGGTTCATTGGCATGACTGATATCTCCAGTGGTGCTCCCCATTTCTTTAGTAGAAGGTCTTCAAAAGGTGCTATGATTGAAATATTTATTGTCTGATGGCCCCTTTCTGGGGCTAAGCCTCTTTAAAGTTTTAATAGCTGTATAAACCATCCCTATCCCTTGACTTGTGTTTGAAACCTCAGATTCTTTTGGTATTATCTTCAAGAGCTCAAGGACAACCATGCCATGAAGAGGTCTTGCTGGTAAGACTCTGGTGGAGTTATATTTTGTGAAAAATTGTTGTTGGGCTGTGTTCCACTAAAAACTAAAATTGGTGAAACTTTCTAAAGAATATAAAAATGACTCGATGACAAGTGACATATAGACAGATTGAAAAGTAACAAGTATATCAATATAGTCTTACAAATGTTGTTCAAAAATCACTTTTTTCCTATGAAATTCATTTTATGCCCCCTGACCCCCACCTCTCCATTTATCATTAATATGGCTCCCTCTTTTGGCTACCTTTTTCTCCATATATTGGCGCCATATCAAAAGCCTTATAATAGCTTCGGGTGAACTGAACTGAACAGACCTGAAATCCTTGACAGGCTTGACTTGCTGCAACTCAATATAGCAGAGAGTCGAGGCCAGGATCCAAAGAACTGGTCTCACTGCTTACGTAGCACTGAGATAACTCCTGTGCTAATTCATTCATGGCTGAATAAATCCAGCCTGAGAAAGTACAGGCTTTTACTGTTACAAATGAACTTAGCC
Organism: Gymnobelideus leadbeateri; assembly: GCA_011680675.1. Classification (NCBI taxonomy): domain Eukaryota; kingdom Metazoa; phylum Chordata; class Mammalia; order Diprotodontia; family Petauridae; genus Gymnobelideus; species Gymnobelideus leadbeateri. Next base: position 185,805 of record WOXC01003418.1, read on the forward strand.
CCGGTCGGCACACATTTTTGGTTTCATTGGGGTGAAACTGGATTCATCCAACATAAGGTTTCACCGGATATCTGTTTCCCTCCTGGGTGTATTTACATAAATTAAATTGTGAAGTTTCAAGACAAAATTTTTATTCAATATCCTATAGAAAGTTCTGTTTATTAGCATAGGATCATAGATTTAGACCTGGAAAGGGGTTCTAAACCATTTTGTAAAGTTTGTGGACCCCTTCCCAGGATAATGTTTTTAAAAGTATAAAACAAAAATGTAGAACAAATGCACAAAATAATATAGAGAAGATTACAAAGGAAACCAGAGCTTACTGAAAAGGATTTTTTTTTTACCATGCAAGGTTATGTACTTCCTGAAATTCCCCCCTGGTGTGGGGGGATTCCAGAATAAGAACCCTAATTCAAGGAGTCATCATGTTCACTAACATTCATTTTGCAGATTAGGAAACTGAATACTGGACAAGATAAATGAGGTACCCAAAGACCCACAGGTAGTAAATGCAAAGCTGAGATATGAGCCTAGGCCTCAAACCCACAGTCTACTACCGCTCTTTCTAATACATCACACTGAAAAGTAGTCTGCCCATGTTTTAGTAGTGTTATGGGAGTCTTCTCACCCTTATTCTTTCCCCAATATTCTCTTCCTTCCTTCAGATTAATGATATGGCTTGAGATGGGCAAGACACATCATAGTACTACAGATAGCTTTATACCCTAAATATCCTATAAACCAGAAGTTTGGAACTGCAAAGTATAATGGAAAGAAAACTCAGTTAGGAGTTAGGAATGAGGGGACAGCTAGGTGGCACAGTGAATAAAGCACTGGCTCTGGAGTCAGAAGTACTTGAGTTCAAATCCAGCCTCAGACACTTAACACTTAGTAGCCAGGTGACCTTGGGCAAGTTACTTAACCACAATTGCCCTGCCTTCCCCCTCCAAAAAGCCAAAAAGCCAAAAAAAAAAAGTTAGGAATGTTTGTTTTTCATCCAGTTCTGCCCCTAGTTTATACTTGTGGATCTGGAGCTTATGTACTAAGGATTGTACCAAAGGTAATGCTAAATGCTTGGGATACATATACAAGAAAGGAAGATGGCCTCTGCCCTTACACAGCTTGTGTTCTAACAGAGAAATGCAATACTTAAAGGAGAGGGGAGAGGTGGAGGAGAGAGTATTCAGTGACCTGTGTTGGAAATGGTGATCAAGAAGAGAGACAGAGACCTGGTTCCAAGTGAATGCTAATCTATCAGAGACCAAGGTAGTTCCAATTTGAATTAAAAGGGCCACACTTGAAGACCTAGAGGATATATGTGGCCTCAAGGCTGCAAGTCCCCCACCTCTGCACTTAATACCATATCTATAGTGCCTATCCTGACATGACCTGGAGACTGCCTTTGTCTACCTACAGTGTTGTTCATTGGTCCTTATTCCCATTGGTAATTATTCTGGATATTTTGGGATGGTGGTAGGATCCTTAAAGAGCACTGCTACAACTCTTATAGATTTTTTAAATTTTATTTTTAATTTATGGAATAAAACAAGCATGTCTGTGATATAGTATAATAAAAAAGATGATTGTACACAAAACTGCAAATCTATTATGTACAACTTGCTATTCCTTTTAAATATACAATAAAGTTTTCATTTGCTTTTCTTTTCCCCCATTTTTTCCTTTTCCCCATCCTGCCGAGACAAATTTCAGATGGAACAAAAGGTACCATGTTGGCACTGAGATAAATATTCTCTCATATTTGTCCCCAAATCACTTTCTGCTCTATGTGGTATATTATGTAGATAACTCAAAATATCTGTTTGAGACCAATGACACAATTTTGCTAGGCCATTCTCCCTTAAAGAAAGACATGGTCCTTGTTTTGTTTAGTTTTGTTTCTTCTTTCTCATGATTCCTACTATTTGTTCTAATTCTCCTATACAACATGACTAATGTGAAAATATGTTTAATAAGAATGCATATGAGGGAGGCTAGGTGGCTAGTGAATAGAGCACCAGCCCTGGAGTCAGGAGGACCTGAGTTCAAATTTGGCCTCAGACACTTAACACACACACACACACACACACACACACACACACACACACACACACAAAACCTTGCTTGTGACCTTGGGCAAGTCACTTAACCCCAATTGCACTCCGAAAAAAGCAAAAAATAAAAAAGAATGCATATGTAGAGGCTTTATTGGATTGTATGCCATCTTGGGGAGAGGAGAAGGAGAGGAAAGGGAGGAGGAGAAAGTTTAAAATTTATTGAAGTGAATGTTGAAAACTAAAAATAGATTAATTTATTATAAAAAAGAGGCAGGGTCTTCAAATCTACTTAACACATACATGCACAAACACAAATCCACATACATACACTTTCAAAACTATAAAAAGTAAGGGAAAAGAAGAGGAGAGGAGAGGAAAAGGGGAGACAAAGGGAGAGGGACAGAGAGAGAGACAGAGAGAAAGAGAGGAGAGAGAGAGAAAAAAGAGAGAGAGAGAGGGAGGGAGGGAGGGAGGGAGGGAGAGAGGTGGAGGGAGAAGAGGGGGAGGGAAAAGAGGGGGAGGAAGATGGAGAGGGAGAGACACAGAAAGAGTCAGGGGCAGAAAAAGAGAGACAGAGAAATGTATACATAAACAGTCCTTTTTATAGTTCTCTGGGTTACTTTTCATTAAGCCCAGCATCTGATGAAAAATAAACAGTTGTCCTTAGGCTTGAAGAATGCAGGGCAGTACTTATTTCATGGATGTATTAACAGTTATAGTAAATTTGATTTTTATATTTCATTAACAAAATGCTGACAAAAATGGCACTCAAATTATGCAGCCAGGCTGAAAATGCATATGAGATGTTTGATAGCATTGTGTCTGCTGAATGAAATATGATGTTTGACAAAGTCTCCCTTATGATGTATGACACTTAGATTTGCTACTGAGCATTTCATCTAGTCTCCAAAACATGATTTATATTAGACTCTTCATCACTAAAATAAAAACCCAAACAAATCCTTCTCATTCTATATCTAAGGCCTTTCGTGTTATTAATGATCTGTCCTGGGTGAGAAGAGTGACTAATAACTACTCTGAGGAGAATATAATGCAATAGAAGATAGCTTTCAATATCATGCCCATGCAAAATTATATACTTGATGTTTTATGAGAATGGTTGCATGTTATAAGTAGTGTAAAAAATATCAGAGAACTATATGCATGGGAAAGAAGTCATTGGAACAGCCATATAGTGAGAACCCAAGCAATCTCATACAGCACAAAACACATAGTTATGGTAGGAAGCTGCATCACTGTAAGGATGCTATGGGAAAAGAAGTTTTCTAGGAGTGAGACAAGGGAGAGAGGCCAAAGCAGCAAAGAGCTCACCTGGACTCTGGGTCCTCAGAGAGAGGTAGAAATGAAAGCCCCTATTTTAACTGATTGTTCTTGCTAACTTGGTTCTAAGTTCTATTATTTCTATGTTGCTAAATAATTTCCTATGCTTTTAGCACCTTCTAAATCTTGGTGCTTGGACATGAAGTCCCACCTGTCGCAGTTAGAGATATGGAACAGGGAATGAGAGATGCATAGCTTGACTATTGCACTGGTACCCATAGAATTTTAATAGTCCTCTAGAAAAGATCCCTAGCATGTTGGGTGTTGGGTAAGTTTATCATCTTAGTTACTCTAATGGTACTGATCCCACTCCATCTATTCCTGTTCATCCTGTGTAACTCTTATCCATGCTTTTCCATAAGCCCACCCCAGGAAGATATCCAATATCCTCTAAATGTGTTGGTTTTTAAATGATATCAATGGATGAGGTAGGCTTTCTTTTGGTTGTCCTTCACTCTTGTTGCCAATTATACTTCACTCTGATTTATAGCTTTTAGGCTGCTTCTCCACAGTTTTTCACTGGTAATATGTTGGCAACCTCCATGTAGGTAACATGTACTTCTCTGTTGCCCTTTGGGTGACCCATAACTTTAATTCTGCAGTGACTATGGAACTCCACGATGCCCAGACACAAAGAAAATATTCATGATCAAAGGTTGAGCCTTTATTTCAGGTAGATGCTTGAAATAATTAAAAGTAATGCAGAATTTCCCACTAGGAAAATAAGAATACTAATGTCTTGTTGGTAGAACTGTGAATTGGACCAACTAATCTGGAACTATGCCTAAAATAGCACTAAACTATGTATGCCCTTTGACCTAACAATACCATTAATAGGCATCTAACTCAAAGGGGCCAGAGAAAGAGAAAAAAGAAATCGTATGTACAAAAATGATTAAAGCAGGTCTTTTTGTAGTGGAAAAGGACTGAAAATGGATTGGTTATTAAATGGGGAAGGAAAAGGTATCATATATGAATACAGTGGAATATCTTTGTGCTATAAGGGCCTCAGATGATTGGCAAGAAAGGTTTATCTCACTCAGGTAAAAGTGGAGTGCAGTCCAGAACAGAAAATGTCCCAGCAAACTAACAGCAAGGCCCACTTCAGTGAACCAGAGGGAGATCTTGAGCCCCAGTGTGGTGGAGCAGGAAAATGTCAACACCAGGCCTTAGCATAGCCAGGGGAAATGGAAAACCCCAGCTCTGAGAACCACCACATCCTTTAGCATAGCCCCGGTCAAACAGGCATCCTCTCACAGCTGAACTTCAACATGGCCCAGAGCAAACAAACATCCTTCAGAGGTCAGAACTCCACAGGCTTAGTATAGCTCCAGGGAAATGCAGAAAAACCTTACTAGGCCTCAGCACATTCCAGACACCACCCCTAAGACCCAAGCTCAGTATGAGGTAAGCTGTCAGACCCCTTTGGCCTCCAGCAGTGCCAGTTACCTCCCACTCCACCCCCCCAAAACAGCACCAGATATGAGGGTCCCCCATCAAGTGTCGCACCAGGTAGACAGTCAGAGCTTGCAGCCACTGGCACAAAAGACGGAGTTTCTTCCACCCTGGAAGCAGAGATCAAATTCAAAAGAAAAGGAAAGAGCACTTCCCCCCAAAAAAAGATGAGCAAAAAATAAAACAATAAAAAAAAAATCTGACTGTAGAAAGTTATTATGGTGACAGGGAAGACCAAAACACAAACTCAGTAGAGGACAACAATGTCAAAACACCTGTAGGTATAACAAGTCCAGAAAGATTTTATGGAAGAACTTAAAAGGGAGCTTGAAAATCAGTTAAGAAAAGATAGGGGTGGCTAGGTGGCGCAGTGAGTAAGAGCGCCAGCCCCGGAGTCGGGATGACCCAGGATCGCTTCCAGCCTCAGAAAATGAGCACCCACGCGTAAATAATGACTAGCCATGTAACCTTGAGCAAGTTACTTAACCCCAATTGCTTTAAAAAAAAAGAAAAGATAGAAGAAAAATTGGGAAAATAAATGAGAATGCAAGAGAATTATAAAAAAAGAGTAAACAGCTTGTAAAACTGCTTAAAAAGTAGAATTGACCAAATGAAAAAGAAGATAACAAAAATCCACTGAAAAAAACAACTCCTTAATGAGTACAATTGCCCAAATGGAAAAGAAAGTACAAAAGCTAAGCAATACCTTAAAAGTTAGAATTAGGCAAGTGCAATCTAAGGACACTATGAGACATCAAGAATAAATCAAACAAAATCGAAAGAATGAAAAAAATCAAAGAAAATGTAAACTATCTCATGGGGAAAACAAATGACTTAATAAATAGATCCAGGAGAGACAATATCAGAGTCATTGGACTACCTGAAAGTCACAATCCAAAGGAAGACCTGGACAGCATCTTTCAAGAAATTATCAAGGAAAACTGCCCTGATACCCTGGAATCAGAGGGCAAAATAGGTAATGAAGGTATCCATAAATCACCTCCTGAAACAGAACTCAAAATTAAAAAGTCCATGGGACATTATAGCTAAATATCAAAACTATCAGGTCAAGGAAAAAAATACTACAAGTAGCCAGAAAGAAACAATTTAAATACCAGTGAACTACAATCAGGATTACGCAGGACTTGGCATCTACAACATTAAAGGATCAGAAGTCAGGGAACATTATATTCCAGAAGGCAAAGGAACTAGGAAAACAATCAAGAATCACTTACCCAGGGGTGGCTAGGTGGCACAGTGAATAGAGCCCCAGCCCTGGAGTCAGGAGGACCTGCGTTCAAATGAGGCCTCAGACAGTTGACACATTTACTAGCCATGTGACTTTGGGCAAGTCACTTAACTCTAATTGTCCCCCAAAAAGGAAAAAAAAATTTTCCCAGCAAAATTAAGCAGACTATATCCAAGGGAAAAAAATGGTCATTCAATGAAATAAAGGGATTTCAAGCTTTTGTAAGAAGACCAGAATTAAACTGAAAGTTTTACCTCCAATATCAAGACCTAAAAAAGCCTAAAAGATTCAATAGAGCTAAACTATTTACATCCCCTACATGGGAAGATGATGCTTGTAGTCCTTAAAAATGTATCACTAATAGGACAACTAAAAGAAATATACATAGACAGAGGCATATGGTGAACTTGAGGGAATGACATTAAAATGACATTAAGTGATGAAAAAAAGAGTATAATGGATGAAGAAGGAAGGAGAAGTAGAATTGGGTAAGTTATTTCACATGAAGAGACACTAAAGACCTATTATAGTGGAGAGGATAATGGGAGGGTGGGCAATGAGTATCACATGAACCTTACTCTCATCAGTATTGGCTCAAAGAGGGAATAATGTGTACAATCAGTTGAACACAGAAAATTGTCTTGCCCAAAAGAGAAGTAGGATAGAAGGATATCAAGTAAGGGGGGTGGGAACTGACAGAAGGGAGGAAAAATGAGGGGAGGTGGTGGACAGAAACCAAAATCCGGTGAGGTGGGAAAGGGTGAAAAGAGAGAGAGGACAAACAGGAGGAAGAATAAGATGGAGGAAAATACACAATCGGTAATCATAACTGTGAATGTAAATGGGATGAACTCTCCCATAAAATGAAAGCAGATAGCAGAGTGAATCAAAAACTAGAATCCTACAACATGTTGTTTACAAAAAACACACTTGAAGCAGAGAAATACACAGAGCGTAAAAGTAAGGGGCTGGAGCAGAATCTATTATGTTTCAGCTGAAGTTAAAAAAAAAGTAGGTATAACAATTTTGGTCTCAGACAAAGTAAATGCTAAAATAGGCCTAATTAAAAGGAAACTATGTCTTGCTAAAAAGGTACCATAGATAATGATTCAATAACAAATATTAAACATATATGCACCAAATGGTATATAATCCAAGCTCTTAAAGGATGTAGCATCAAGCACTTCAGCATACCCAGGATGGCTGCTAGCCCAGGTTCTTTGATCTGCTTTTCTAAAGGAAAACAACTCAAAAAGGGGTTAACCATCTTACTTTAATCAACAAAACATGTATCATTTACCTAATTCAGGTGGAAAAGTCAGCACCTTGAATTTCAGAGAATACAAACAGAAGTTACAAGTAACAGACAGAGAAAATAACACAATTCAGCTGACAAACAGACAGGGCTTCTAGCTGTCTGACCATTATACCCATACCTAGTTAATCACAAAGAGAGAAGCATCAACATCTGGATTTTCAACGTGGGGGGCTCAACAGCTGCCCAGAATCTTATCTGGCCAAATGACACAATTCTTCCCATAAGTGAGCCCCAAAGCAAAACCTCATCCCAGGGGTATATAAAGCCTTCTCCAAGGTCAGAAAACATCACAACCCTCATGACCCACTTAACTACAAAGTAACAAAAGTTGTGCTTTCCTGAAAAGCAAGCCTCCCACCACAGGTTCCATGTGACCACATTCAGCCTCTTGGAGGCAGAGTTTATTTTCAAATCAGGAAAGGTCCTCAAATTCACCTAGGTCTATTAAGGTGCAGGGACGATCTTCAAATTCCTATTACCATTACAAAGGAGAAGTTAAGTGAAGGAAGAAATAGAGAAACTAAAGAAGTAGAGGACCTCAACTGTCTCCTCTCAAAACTTGATAAATCCAACCAAAAATTAAACAAGAAAGAAACTAAAAAAGCCAAATAGAATATTAGAAAAGTTAGATATGACAGAGTTTTGGAAAAAAGTGAATGGAAATAGAAAGGAATATACCTTTTTCTCAGCAGCATATGGCATCTACACGAAATATTGACCATGTGATAGGGCATAAAAGCCTCAAAATCAAATATAAAAAGGAAGAAATAGTAAATGTATTTTTGGATCATAAATAAAATTAATATGCAATAAAAATTATATTCAACAAATGGCAGTGGAAATAGAGATTAAAAATTAATTGGAAATGAAATAATCTAATCTTAAAAAATAAGTGGGCCAAAAAACAAATCATAGAATTTCATTAAAGAGAAAGACAACAATGAGACAACATTCCAAAATTTATAAGTGGGTAAAATTTTTCCTCTAAACCCTTACATCAACAAAATGACAAAAGAACAGATCAATTAATTGGGCATACAACTAAAAAAACAACAACTAGAAAAACAGCAAATTAAAAATCCCCAATTGATCACTAAATTGGAAGTCCTGAAAATTAAAGGTGAGATTAGTAAGACTGAAAATAAGAAAATGATTGAGCTAACAAATAAATCTAGGAACTGGTTTTATGAAAAAAAAACAGAATAAGATTGATAAGTCTGGTTAATATGATTAAAAAAAGAAAGAAGAAAACCAAATATCCAGTATCAAAAATGAAAAGATTGAAATCACCACCAATGATAAGAAGAAATGTAAGCAATCATTAGGAAATATTTTGTCCAATTATATGTCTATAAATCTGACAATCTGAGCAAAGATAAATATTTACAAAACTTTATGTTACATAGACTAACTGGTCAGGAAATAAAATGTCTAAATAATGCCATCTTAGAAAAATAAATTGAACAAATCATTAATGAACTCCCTAGGAAAAAATCCCCAATAAGATATGTTCACAAGTGAATTCTACCAAACAATTAATTCCTATACTAAAGAAAGTATTTGAGAAAACATGCAAAGAAGGAGTCCTGCAAAACATTTTTCATGACCCAAATGTGGTGTTGATACCTAAACCAGGAAGAGTTAAAGGAGAGAAAGGAAATTATAGCCTAATTTCCTTAATGAATATCAAAGCAAAAATTTTGAATTAAATACTAGTGAAGCAATTATAGCAATGTATCACAAGAATTATATAATATGAGCAGGTGGGATTTATACTAGGAATGCAGGGTTGGTTCAATATTAGGAAAACTATCAATATAATTGACCATGTCAATAACAAAACCAGCAGAAATCATATAATTATCTCAATAGATGCAGATAAAGCTTTTGACAAAAATACAACACCCATTCTTATTAAAAACACCAGAGAGCATAGGAATAAATGGAGCATTCCTTAAAATGAGAAGCAGTACCTATCTAAAACCATCAGTAAGCATTATCTGTAAGGGAGCTAAGCTAGAAACCTTCCCAGTAATATCAAGGGTGAAGTAAAGATGCCCTATATCACCACTATTATTCAATAATGTACTAGAAATGTTAGCTTTAGTAATAAGAAAAGAATTCAAAGAATTAGAATAGACAACGAGGAAATGAAACTATCAGTCTTTACAGATGATATAATGGCATACTTAGAGAACCCTAGAGCATCAGCTAAAAATTACTTGAAATAATTAACAACTTCAGCATAGTAGCAGGATACGAGATAAACCCACATAAATCATCAGCATTTCTTTACATAACCAATAAAGTCTAGCAGCAAAAGACAGAAAGAGAAATTCCACTTAAAATAATTATAAATAATACAAAATACTTAGGAGTCTACCTACTAAGGCAAAACTAGAAACTATGAATATAATTACAAAGCGTTTTTCACACCAATAAAGTCAGATTTAAACAACTGGGAAAATACCAATTGCTCATGAGTAGGCTGAGCCAATGTAATTTAAAAAAATGACAATTCTGCCTAAACTGATTTACCTATGTAATGCCATATCAATCAAAGTGCCAAAAAACTATTTTGTAGAACTAGAAAAAATAATAACAAAATTCAGCTGGAAGAACGAAAGGTCAAGAATATGAAGGAAATTAATAATAAAAAAATACAAAGGAAGAAGGCCTTGCAATACCAGATCTCATACAATATTATAAAACAGTAATCATCAAAACCATCTGGTCCTGGCTAAGAAATACAGTAGTGGATCAACAGAATAGATTAGGTACACAAGACATAGTAGTCAAGGAGAATAGTAACGTAGTATTTGATAAACCCCCTAACCCCAGATTTTGGAATGAGAACTCATTATTTGACAAAAACTGGAAAACAATAGGACACAAACTAGGTATAGACCAACATCTCACACCATGTACCAAGATAAGGTCAAAATGGGTGCATGATTTAGATGTAAAGGATGACACTATAATCAAATTAGAAGAGCAAGGAATAGTCCACCTGTCAGATCTACAGGGAGGGGAAGAATTCATGACCAAACAAGAGATAGAGAGCACTAAAAAATATAAAATAGATAATTTTATTACATTAAATTAAAAAGCTTTTGTGTAAACAAAACCAATGAAACCAAGATTAGAAGCAAACCAGAAAGCTAAGATACAATCTTTATAGCAAGTATGATAATGATAAAGGCTTAATTTCTCAAATACATAGAGAACTGGATCAAATTTATAAGAATACAAGCCATTCCCCAATTGGTAAATGGTCAAAGGACATGAATAGGCAGTTTTCAGATGAAGAAATCAAAGTTATCTATAGACATGAAGAAGTGCTCTAAATCCCTTTTGATTAGAGAAATGCAAATTAAAACAACTCTGAGCTACTATCTCATACCTATCAGATTGGCTAATAGACAAAAAAGGAAAATGATAAATGTTGGTGAAGATGTGGAAAAATTGGAACACTGATGCATTGCTGGTGGAGTCGTAAACTGATCCAACCATTCAAGAGAGCAATTTGGAACCAAAGGGAAACACAACTGTACATCACCTTTTGAGTTAGCAATAACACTAGTAGACCTGTATCCCAAAGAGATCATAAAAAGGGAAAAAGTACCTACATGTGCAAAAATATTTATTGTTGCCCTTCTAGTGGTGGCAAAAGAGTAGAAATGAGGGGATGCCCATCAGTTGGGGAATGGCTAAACAAGTTGTGGTATATGAATGTGATGGAATACTATTGTGCAATAAGAAATATTGAATAGCCAGATTTCAGAAAATCCTGGAAAAACTACATAATGAACTGATGCAAAGCAAAATTAGCAGTCAGGAAAACATTATGCACAGTATCAGCAACATTGTGTGATGATAAACTATGAATGACTCAGCTGTTCTCAGCAACACAATGATCCAAGACAAGAACAAAGGACTCACAAAGGAAGATGCTATACATATCCAGATAAAGAACTGATGTACTCAGAATTCAGACATACAACTTGGAAAAAATAAAATACTATTTAAAAATATATACTCATATTCCCAAAAGCCAGGCCACATCAAGGTCCAGTCAGAAGTCTTCTTACCTGTATTTCATAACTAACCCTCAAGACCTGCCTGTGCTATGGGGTTCAGAATGGACATAAAAGCTAGGCATCTCAGTGAAGTAAGACAGTAGATAAAATATTGGGCATGGAGTTAGGAAGAAATACTTTGCTTCCTGACTTCAAATCTGGCCCCAGACACTTCCTACTTCTGTAACCATGGACAAATCCCTTAACCTTGTTTACCTCAATTTCCTTATCTATAAAATAAGTTGGAAAAGGAAATGACAAAACATTTCAGTATCTTTGTGAAGAAAAAACAAAATGGGATTACAAACAGTTGAACATCACTGAAACCCCTCAAGTCCTGCCTGGGCTATGGGATCCAGAATGAAGATCAGACCTAGGCATCAAACCTCTAGATGAAGATTTCATTTAATTTCTCCTGGTAAGGGAGAAGACGGGGAGGAAAGGACCATATTTAGAAGCTTGGATGAGAGGTGATTTTGGGCAGTGGGAGAAGAAGCATCAAGCTCTTGGTCTTGAGTCCCTGGCTGACCAAGAGCTACACAGATAAGCTACACAGATAAGGTATGGTACAGGGCCTAGAATAGGGCTAGCGACCCTTGTAGTTTATCAAGTCTACTAAAAAGGAACCCCAAGAAGAGGGCCGAGTTTTAAAAAACAAGACAGACTCTCTACAGACTCTCTAAAAGCAGAGTTGCAGAATCTTATCAATTCTGCCTCTGCCATGTCTCTCAGATCCATCACTTTAAATATTATTACAACTTTCCGGAAATCTTACATGATTTTAGTGGATGTATGAGAGACACTTTGTTAGACGAGAATCCTCTGCTCTAAAATCTGCTCCCTGTTCACTGTCTTCTCTGATATTGTTGTGTCGGGGCTCCTTTCCAACCTGCTTAACTGTTCCTACTCAGTCTCTTTTTCTGAATCATCCTTGTTTTCTGTATGCTTATTGAGGCATCCCATAGGATTCTCACCTGAACCCTCTTCTCTCTAAATACTTTTTCTCATGGTGAGCTCCTTAGTGCCCATGGGTCAAATGACCATTTCTATACAGAGTACTCTAATCTATCTCCTGAACTTAATTTCCATACTGTTCTCCACCTGCTGGACAACTTCCCCTAGCTAGCCCATCAGGATTCCAAATTCCATGTCCAAAACAATAACATATGATTTTGTCCCCTAACCCATCCCTCTTTCAAATATCCTTGAATTGCTAATTAATTTATGGAATAAAGGAAATTCATCAGGCATGCCTGGTTCTTTACATATTCACTGAGAAAAGCAATGATGGCAGTGGAAAGTGAGGCTTCAATCCTACTTTGGTTAAGAACAATGGGTGTTGGGGCAAATGGCAAAGAAAAAACAGAAACAAATGATAAAAAAGTTGGGCAAGGGTGTACAGAAGCACATGGTATGGGGTGGGGATGGGATGGTAGAATAAGACAGGCAGCATGGGGAAGAAAAGAGGAGGGGAAAAGTAACAGGGAGTAAACTCATGTGGCCATGACTGAGAATTGGGAGCACTAGAGCAGCATGGATTCAGATTGAGATGGAAGAGGGATGAGTGTAGGGCTAAAGTTTGAAGGTCTTATTTTTAAAGCTTTGGGGCTGTCAGACTAACTTTTATATATGCCATGTGGGGAATCACTTCATTAACATATTCAAATCTTCTCAAAATTGCCCACAAGATTTTAAAATGAACATACGCACATCATCCCAAAGTTATCAGCAACATTTCCTACCGGGAATGTCTGGAGCTTTTCTCAGGTTTGCATATCATAGTATAGGCCCTAACATCAAGACCTCAGTGATCTTCCCTGACTTAACATATACTGTCAGAATGTGATCTTTGGTTAATATATGATACATTTTGGAAATTATACTTCTTTGACCTTTGGGATGCTTGGTATATTCTCTTTTGTAATCTTTTGTGTTGTTCAGTCATTTCAGTTGTGTCTGACTCTTTGGTACTTCATTTAGGGTTTTCTTGGCAAAGACACTGAAGTGGTTGGCCATTTCCTTCTCCAGCTCATTTTACAGATGAGAAAACTGAGGCAAACAGGGTTAAATAACTTGCCCAGGGTCATGTAGCTACTAAGTGTCTGTGGTCAGATTTGAACTCAAGAAGAGTCTTCCTGACTCTAGGCCCAGTGCTCTATCCACTTTGCAAGCTTACTTCCTGCTATTGGCTACTTATAAACTTAATATACTGACTTGAAGCGGGGAGGTCAGGTAGGGGCTGAATAAGATCTAATTTTAACAGTTTGATCAGGGGAAAAGGAAAAGAACCTACATGTTCTAAAATGTTGATAGTGGCTCTCTTTGTGGTGGCAAAGAAGTGGGAATTTCAAAGATGCTTGCCAATTGGAGAATGGCTAAACAAGTTGTGGTATATCATCATGATGGAATACCACTGTGCTATGAGAAATAAGGACCTTGATGATCTTGGAAAAACAAGGATAGACTTGCACAAAATAATGAAGAGCAAAGTGAATAAAACAAAGAGAACATTGTATACAGTAATAGCAATATTTTTTGGGGGGTTAACAATCTTGCTTTAATCAAACATATGCCATTTACCTAATTCAGGGGAAAAAAAGTCAGCACCCAGAACTTCAGAGAATACAAACAAGTTATAAGCAGAAATTACAAAAAGACAGAAACAGATCAGCAGACAGGCTTCTAGTTGTCTGACCATTATATCCATACCTAGTCAGTTACCAGAGAGGGAAGCACCAAGATCTGGGTTTTTAAAGCTGGGGGGCTCAACAGCTGCCCAGAGTCTCATCTGGTCAAATCACAGAACCCTTCTAAAAGTAAGCCCCGCAATATTGTTTTCAGAACAACTTTGAGTGACTAAGTCATTTTGACTCTTATAAATACCCAAATTAACTATAAAGCACATATGAAGGGAGATGCTATCTGCATCCAGAGAAAGAACAGATAAATAGAAGTATGTATAGAATAAATTTCACATTTATATACATATTTGTGTCTAATGGTAGCCATATCTAAGGAGGGGGGTGGGGACCAGGGGAAGGTAGGAAAAAAAAGAAAGTTGCATGATAACTTTATTAAATATTTAAAAGGAGGGGGCTCATTTTGAGAAGTGTTGTGTGATTTGACCAGATGAGACTCTGGGAAGCCGTTGTTGAGAGCCCCCCGGCTTTGAAAACCCAGATGTTGATGCTTCCCTCTCTGGTAACTGTGATTTGGTATTGATATAATGGTGGGACAGTTTGGAAGCCTGTCTTTGATCTGTAAGTTCTGTAACTCTGAAGTTCGGGGTGCTGACCTTTTTCCCCCTGAACTAGGTAAAATATGTTTGTTTGATTAAAGTAAGCTTGTTAACCCCAAAAAAAAAATATTTAAAAGGAATAGAAAGTTATGAATAATACCTTAGCAGTTTCATATACAATCAACTTTTTTCTATTTTATGTTATGGGAATGTTTATTTCTTAAGTTCAGAATTAAAAAAAATAACACATTCATAACTTCTGCTGATGACACTGCCATCTTTCTATTCACCCAGGCATACAATTTTGGAATCATCACTGACTTTTCACACTCCTTCAATTTCTATATCCAAAATCAGTTACAAAGTCTTATCTATCCTACCTCCCTCATGTTTCTCAAATCCATTCTCTGCTCTTTAAAGATTCTTCCCTATTTTAGGCCTTCATCATCTCTGGTCTGAGCTATTTTAGCTGTCAATTAATTGTTATACCTTGCTCCAATCTCTACCTCCTCAAATCTATTCTCCACAGTTGTCAAATTGAATTCCTCAAACACAAATTTGCCCATTGTCACCCCTCTCTTCAGAAACCTTAGACAGACTTTGAACACTTGAAGTATAAAGTGCAAACTTCTCTATTTGGCATTTGAAGCCTTGTATAATCTGACTCATACCTACCATTCCAGTTTTATTCCAAATTGCCCCCATTCCTCCATCTTCTATTCTAGTTAAACTGGCCAATTAGCTGTTCTTCAAACATGATATTTCATCTTCTGTCTCTATAGCTCTTATGCAAGAAGGATTCCATGTCTGGAATGTACCTTAACCTCATCCCTACTTCAGAGAATCCACAATTCCTTTAAAAGCAGAGGTAAGATGCCATCTCCTAAGAGACACCTTTTCTGACCCTGCTAATTTTTGGCACTCTGTACCTCCCTCTTGCAATTACTTTGCTTTAAACTTCAAATATTTTATAGCTGCTGACATGTGTGCATATTTTATCCATTTCCCCTAACCTTTCCCTCCAACATGTAAGCTTCTGAAGGATAGGTATTATGGAATAATTGTGTGTTGGATTGAACTGAGAGCATTTTGGTTGTATTTTAAAATTTGAAAAATTAATTGCTTTTAAAATTTATTTTTTGCCTTTTGTTTCTTTTGAAAATGCATTTTATTGATGCCTTTGTCTTTATGTTATTCACTTCAGCCCTCCCAAATAAAATCTAACTTATGAAAAAGAAAAACAATTTAGCAAAAAATTCAAACTACAGTGACCCCATCTAACAAGGTATAAAATAGCCTGTCATAGAAGTTTCTCCCCTCTTGGACATGATTGAGGAGGTATGTTCTCTTATCTGCCCTCTAAAAGACTATCATTAATTTTTTGATTACTTGTAATAGAAAGAAATCCAATATCCTTTTAATGACCTTTTCATTCACACTGCTGTGGTCATTGTGTATATAGTTCTCTTGGTTTTGCATATTTCATCCTGTATCATTTCACACAAAATTTCCCATGTTTCTTTGAATTCTTAAAATTGGTAATTTCTTAATATACAAGAATATTCCATTGCATTCATATAACATGTTTTTTTTTCTTTATATCTGTTCCCAAATTGGTGGTTACTCTCTTTGTCTTTAATTATTTGCTACTACAGAATGTTGCTAAGAGTATCATTGGTATAAGTCCTTGTGTCTGCTTTGGACTTCCTTGAACTATGTGCTTGGTCACTTTTCTCCCATAATTCCACACCAAAATCCAGAATTTTCAATCCATTTCGTAACTACCCCAAGAATGAATGTGTCTGTATTTCTGCAATCTCTCCAGTATTTTTTTTTCCTTTTTGGAGGGGGAGGACAGGGCAGTTGTGGTTAAGTGACTTGCCCAAGGTCACATGGCTAGTAAGTGCTACGAGTCTGAGGCCGGATTTGAACTCAGGTACTTCTGACTCCAGGGTTGGTGCACTATTCACTATTGCTACCTAGCAGCCCCTAACCTCTCCAGTATTATTTGTTTCCATCTTCCCATCAGTTAATATCCTACAATGTAAAAACTCAAATATTTTCATTTTCATAACACTTATTACTAGTGATTTAGAGTATATTTACATTTTGTCATTTATAGCTTTCAGTTTTTATTTTGAAAATTGTTTATTTGGCCATTTACATATTGAAAAATGGTTTTTGAGACTAAATATTTGTGCCAGTTTTTTGTATACTTTGTACTGATCAATCAACAAGCATTTACCTACTAAGCACCAAGCACTATGCTAAGGACAACTATGAAGACAAAGCAAAATCGTCACTCCCCTCAAGGAGGTAAACAACAGCCTGTGTACATATATGAGTGCATACATAATAATACAAAATAAATGAAAGATAGATTAGGAGGGGAATCTGAATTAGAAAAAGCTTCATGTAGAAGGTGACATGAGTTTAGCTTTCTTCAAAACAAAACAAAAAATCCCCCAAAACTTAAGGGTTCTGAGAGGCAGAGTTGAAAGAAGAGTTGTATTCAGGCACGGGAAAACCTGTGCTAAGGAAGAGAGAAGGGAGCAATGCCATGCATGAGGAACACTTAAGCTAAATTGGCTGGACTAGAAAATGTGTAAAAGGAAGCAATATATAATATGGAAAGGTAGGTTGTGAAAGACTTTAAAGGAGCTAGGTTGTGAAAGACTTTAAATGTCAAGCAGAAGAACTTGTATTTGATCCTCGAGGTATTAAGGAGCCACAAGAGCTTATTGACAAAAGAATGACATGGTCAGACCTAGGTTTTAAGAACATCTTTTTGACAGCTATGAGATTAAAAGATTAAAGAGAAAAGAAACTTGAGGCCAGAAGATTAATTAGGAAGCTAATATAAGAGTCTATTCCAGAAGTGATGATGGCATGAATTAGGGCAGAGGCTGTGTTAGTTGAGAAGCAATACATATGAAAAATGTTGTGGAAGTGAAATCAAAAAGAAAATGTTAATGACTGAATGTATATGTGAGTTGAGGAAGATAAAGTATTGAGAATGAGATGAAAGGAACAGATCAAGATAAGCAGGATGGTGGTAATCATGACAGAAAAAGGAAAATTTAGAAGGGAGGTAAGTTTAAAGGGTAACATGATAAGTTTAGTTTTGATTTGTTGAGTATGACGTGACCGTAGAACAATCTAAATACCCACCAGATAGTTGTTGATGTGGGAATTGGGATAAGGAGAAATACTAGGTTTGAATATATAGATCTAGAAGTGATCAGCAGATATGAATATTGAACCTTTGTGAATAAAAGAGGTAACATAGAGAGTGAGAAAGTATTTAAGAAGAAGAGAAGAGGACTCAGTTATAGATACTTAGAGAATAGCCACTGCTGGGGATGTGATATGGATACTTATCCAGCAAGAGAGATTGAGAAGAAATGGTCAGACTCTATATGGGGAGGAGGGAGGGATGGAGGGAGGGGAGAGAGAAAGAGAGAGACAGAGAAAGGAGAGAGACAGAGACAGAGACAGAGACAGAGAGACAGAGAGAGAGAGAGACAGAGAGAGACAGAGAGACAGAGAGAGAAAGAGACAGAGACAGATAGAAGAGAGAGACAGAGAGACAGAGACAGAGAGACAGAGACAGAGAGAGAGAAAGAGAGAGACAGAGAGAGAGACAGAGAGAGAGACAGAGACAGAGAGACAGAAAGAGAGAAAGAGGGAGAGAGAGAGAGAGAGAGAGAGAGAGAGAGAGAGAGAGAGAGAGAGAGAGAGAGAGAGAGAACAGTATTTTGAGAACCTAGTAAGGAGAAAGTATCCAGAATGAAAAGGTGGTCAATGGTTTCAAATTGGATAGTGTGGTTGAGAAGGATACCAAACCTTTATCAGTGTATTTGATGCAAAATATTTTCCTATTCTACCATTTATCTTCTAATTCTGTCTTTTGATTTTATTTGTGAGAAAAGTGTTTTCATTTTATATTAAAATTGTCTTTTATGCTTTATGATTTCCCCTTTCTTTTTAGTTCAGAATTCTTTCTTTTGCCATAACTGTTAATGACACTCAATTTCATTCTCTTTATATTATTTTGATGACGTGGCCTTTTATATTCAGATGACACATCCATTTTGAGTTTATTGTGTTATATGGTGTAAGATACTTGTCTAAACCTAGTTAATGTTTTGTGAGAATTGTTGTAGGAGGTAGAATGTAAAGTTCATGGACCAGTTTATAATACAGTTTACCTGGAACATAAAAGACATGAAAAAAGTAGTATACAACAAGGCTAGAAAAGTTAGTTGGGGGTCAGTTTGTAGAGGCCCTTAAAACAGGGTCTGTTGAAGGTATTTGAGTGGGGAGAGACATGATCAGATCTGGGCCTCCAAAAGATAATTTCGACACCTATCAAAATGGATTTGACAGAAGAGACATTGAAAACAGGGAGACCAATAAGAGGCTATCACAGTAAAGTAAATCAGAAAGGATGAGGTCCTTAGTCTTTGAAATCTTGGAGTTCTTTTTTTTTTCATTTCTCACATGCACCTTACATTCTGATTTACTTTAATTTTATTTGTGAACCTGTTGTATTTCCTCTATAAGACTTTTGTTTGTTTCATTTGTTGCCCAACACTATGCTTTGCATTTAGTAGGCATTCGATAAATGTTTGCCCAATAACCCAAAATGAATACCCAGTTCATATTCACTGTGGCTTTAATGAACTCTGATGTGGCAACCTCAGGACTTCTTTCTGTACATCTAAGTCAGATTTCTCAGAGTGGCCTTTATCTTTCCCAGGGATGATTCTCTATGAGTTCATTTCTGCCATGGGGAAAGCCTGTACAAAGGTACAGAGATGGGAGGAGTATCATATGTGAGGAACACTTAAGTTTGTCTAGAAAGGAAAAGTACTCGAAAAGAAGGAATAAATAATATGACTAGAAAGGTAGGTTGGTGCCAGGTTGTGGGACATCTTAGGGTGAGTAGAGACAACACCTTCCTGGGCTTTAGTTTCCTCATCAAGAGGCAGCCTGGTGTAGTGGATCAATGGTTGATTTAGAATCAAGGAGACCTAGGTTTGAATCCCCCTTAAGAAAGTCACTGACTGTGACTTTTGTCAAGTCACAACCCTCTGGGCCCTGCATTTCTTACCTGTAAAATAAAGAAGATGGATTCAATGACCTCTAAGTTCCTTCCTAGCTTTAAATCTATAATATATGATGTTATTTCGTAAGTTTTCTGGGTCATTGTTTTAATTTCTTTTTGCAGATTAAAAAAAATATCCCACAAATGTCTACACACTGGCTTACAGAGAGTAGACTATTGTCCCATAATTTGCTGCCATTGTGATATAATTTTTCTTTCTACCTAAAACTGTTACTTTATTATTTGTTCCTATTTCTCTATCTTGGAAGCATCTTTTAACATGAGGTCAACCCCCAAGCCCTTTGTCTTAATTGATAGAACAGACTTTGAATGGTTCCAAGGCTCTGAGTTCTCTATCATCTCTCACCCTGGCCATTTGCTTCATAAGTCCATAGATTTGGTTAAAAGGGAAAGATTCTTAATTCCTCACAAGAGCTTTCAACTACCAGGAAGATAAATAACTCAAATATACACACAATTTAAAACAGAATAATGTGACTTTTGAATTGAGATCTCAAGGAAACTAAGTGTTCTAAGAAAGGAGTAGGGAAGGCATAATACATTCCAGGTTCAGGGAAAAGGCCATTCAAAGACACTGAGTTAGGATTTGGAGTGTTTTGTATGGAAAAGAAAAAGAAGAAGAATATGGCTAGAATATAGAATGAATGTAGGGGAAGAAAAAGAAGCCTGAAAGGTCAGCTGGACACATATTGTGAAGGGCTTCAAATGGCTAATAGACATACTAAAGACAAGATGGTTCCCGTGATATGGACAGCCCTGTGCCACAGGTATATCAATTTAGCAGCTATGAGAAAGATGGACTGAAGCATTGGATAATCATAGATACAGAGCTAGAATGGATCTCAAAAGTCAGCTAGTTCCAACACCCTTGTTTTATAGATGAGTAATTGAAGCCCAGGGAAGTTAAGAGACTAACTGCTGCTCACATAGTAAGCATCAGAAGTGGGATTTGAAGCAAGACTTTGGAGACAGGGTGAAGCCACAGACAAAAGAGATAGCAGGTGTACATAAGAGGGCATAAAGACTAACGGATGGAGAATAAGGTCAAGTTTCACTGAGGGAATGAAGCTTAAACTGTTCTATAAAGGAAGGATGGGACTTTGCTAAGAAGGGAGGAGGGGAAAGTGATCCTTGTTTCTCTGTTTCACTTACCTTCTCTATCTCTCTACCAATTCAAATAATCACTAGGCTCCCCTTAAATAATACCTTTCTAAAATTTCTTTATGGATCCCTTCCATGCTCCCCTTCCACACCTCCCTCCAAAAGCAACAGGAATCATTTATTAAGTGTCTAATGTATGCAGAACACGGGGTAGAAATGAAAATCTTTGGGGCGGCTAGGTGGTACAGTGAATAGAGCACCGGCCCTGGAGTCAGGAGGACCTGAATTCAAATCTGGCCTCAGACACTTAACATTTACTAGCCATGTGACCCTAAGGTCAAGTCACTTAACCCCAATTGCCCTGCCTTCCCCCTCAAAAAAGAAAGCAAAAAAAAAAAGTAAATCTTTGATATGACAAAATTCCTGCCCTCAATAAACTTTATAATGTAGTAGGTTAGGCCTGACTCAAGCTAGTCCCTTTGTAGTTTATGTTTGATATTAGAATGAAATGAGACATTACTATGTCATTCAGCAATTAACAAAAGGAAATTTCCTTAGCTATAGTACAGGAAGGATATTAAATAAATAAAAGGATATTAAATAAATAAATGAGAATTTCTTTGAAAAAGTCATGAAGCTTCCCTGCCTCTGAGTTGTCCATTGTGATTTGCCAGCCAAGCCTCCAAAAGAAGCTGGGATCACTGTTTTGTATTCAGACCACCAGGAAGTGATATAAAGAGTTTGAACCTTAATCTCCAAAGGCAATCAAATCTGAAGGTCAGCTTGAATACAATTTATGAAAAAGTAGCCCAAATTGCAAAGAGAAGTGTGTTAGCATATGGTTAGTGGGGATATTGCTCATATTATACTTGGCTGTTGTGTCCTTATAGTCTTTTAAAGTGATTTGTTACTCATAAACGGAGACATTGGCGATGCAATAACTGCTAGGCAGTATTAAAAGAGGAAGAGAAAAACAAACGGAAAAAGAAGAAAAACAAAACAAAATTAACAATGTTATAGCTCCCTGAAGGAGTGATTGAGTATTATGAGAGAATGAAGACAAGGAATTCCAGGTCCTGTAGCCTTCTCCCCCTCTCCCTGGAGAACAAGTATCTAAATAATTTGATTGATGGGGTAGATGATGCCAAATGTTTTCAGTTCACAGAAAGTCAGTGTAAAGAGGTAACCATGAGCAGGAACACTACTAGGAACATCAGAGGCTACAGTAAAAATAATGGCACTTCCTATGTAGTCATTGTCCCTTGAACTTGTCAAATTTCAAGGACAGTTCCACCTTGTAAGGAAAAAAAGTGGCTTAACTTTCATAAAGAAAGTAGGTTAGGAATAATAAGTTCCTACCACAAGGGTGATAAAACAGCACAGCTCTAGATCAGACTATATTTTTTTCTTTATTCTTCTAATTGGTCTTCCTATCTCTACTCTCCTACTTTTCCAATTAGCCTTATTTGCTTGCTGTTCCTAAGACCCTGGCAGTCTGACTTTTCATATCCCACATGATGCTTATTTAAGGATTCATAGCCAAATGCTATAGGCAGAGGATTCATTCACTTGGAGAATTAAACTGGGAAAAGAAAGAAGGGAGAGGAGCAATGATGAGGATGTGGCATTCCCTGGACCCTTCAAAGAGAGGGAGAATGATGGATCCTTTCTGAGACTCAGACACTTCCTAGAGTTGATAAGGAAACAGGCTTTGAGTTTTACCCTTCCTTACTACCCCTTTACTCCAAATCTTAGCTTTGTCCACTAAGTAAGGCTTACTGCTAACGATCCTGAGCTGTCTTTTATTCGTGAAACAGAAGATCTTCCCTGAGAACTGATCTCATAGCAATGTTAGTTGCAGTCCTTTTATGTTATCTTCTCTCCACCAAATCTTTGGTCTGGGGTATAAACGTGGATTTTTGAGTGAGGGTTATAGATTTTCCCAGTGGTTTAAACAAGTGGTTTAAAATGAATAAGAGAGATTGGTACCTCTACCACATCCCCATAATTATTGCTAAGTATTTAAATTTTTAAGTTAATTGAAAAAAATGTTCTCCTGTACCAGCCCAGAAATTTTGCTATGGTTTATTCATGTAAAGAGAGGTTGAACCAAATTCACTTGGTTTCTGACATATATTGACTTCTGCCTGAATTCCCTTATTGGTTCTTTTCCCACTGGGTGATACTTGTTGGGCGAGATCCAATTGTTGATCTGGTTCTCTGACAAATAATTTAAATTCATATTAAAAAGAATGCCCTGCTATCCACATCCAGAGAAAGAGCTACAGAGTCTGAATGTAGGTAGAAGCAAACTATCTGCTCTTTCTCTCTCTCTTTTTATTTTGTTTTATTTTGTTCCTTTTTGCCCATTGGTCACTCCATTGGTTATAATTCTTCTTTACAACTTGACTAATGTTTAATGTGAAAGTATTTGTAGAACCTATATTGGATTGCATACTGCCATGATGGCAGGGGGGAGAAAATTTGGAACTCAAAAGCTTGTAGAAGTGAATATTATAAACTAGAAGTAAATACATTTTTTAAAATATGAAAAATAAAGAATGCCCTGAACTAATTTAATGAGGCTTCTACCAAAATCAAGCCATGTTACTAGATGCTTCCTACACAGTGAGTTTGCTTTGCAGGCATGTTATCAGGGCTTTTGCCCTGTTGTTAAAATCATAAGGTCCATCTAACTTATCTTTTCTATCACTCTAATAAAAGTATTTTTGCTACTCCATTGTGGTTCACATTGCTATGTGTACCCCAATGTCCCTAACCTTAGACTGTTCATGGTCAACAGTAACCAGAATGATTTATTTGTTTGATAGACCTTTAAACCTGTTGCTAGAAATAGGAGAAAGTCATCACTAGTATTTTTTTTAAGTAAAAGAAGAAAACTATTTTTCAATGCTTCAGTAGATCGGTGATCTCATTAATGTGGATTTTCCTCCATTAGTGTAGATGGCAACCCATCCACACTTTCTCATCCCCTGTGATTTTTGCCCATATTTCCTCATGGGTTCCCCAAAGAGGATTTATTCAGCAAGTTGAGGGATTTCCTCTAGGTCTTTTTCTAGGAAAAATTCATTGGAGAAAAAAATAAGGATGAGAAAATGATGAGGATGAGGAAAGGTGAGAATAAGAAAAGAAACTATCATACAGTCAAAGAATATCGATGCTGCCGAGTTTGAGGAAAATATGGTGAAGTAATACACTTTTCTCAATGTGTCTGCTCAAGTAGGTTCATATCCTGGGGAAAAAGTATAATAAAAAAGCATGGTCCGGTATGAGAATAGTCTAAAATATGTACTATCTCTGCTTTAATCAATTAACCAACAGTTATTTATTAATTCCCCTTTATTCTAGGCACTGTTAAAGGCCCTGTGAATTCAAATACAATGAATGAAATAATGTCTACTCCCAATGAGTTTGCATTCCTTTCATATAACAACCTATGAAGGGAATGGAGGCGTAAAGAATTTAGATAATTTGATTATGGCCACCCAAGTCTGAGATAGAACTGAGCATAGTCCCCTTCTCTCTCTCTCTCTCTTTTTTTTTAAAGCAATTGGGGTTAAGTAACTTGCTCAAGGTTACACGGCTAGTCATTATTTATGTGTGGGTGCTCATTTTCTGAGGCCAGTTTCGATCCCGGGTCATCCCAACTCCGAGGCCGGCGCTCTTACTCACTGCACCACCTAGCCGCCCCCATCTCTTTTTTTTTTGGAGGGCAGAATGCAAGGCAATTAGGGTTAAGTGACTTGCCCAAGGTCACACAGCTAGTAAACATCAAATGTCTGAGACCATATTTGAACTCAGGTCCTCCTGACTCCAGGGTTGGTGCTCTATTCACTGCACCACCTAGCTGCCCCACACAGTACCTATCTTATCTTGGTTTCTAGTCAATACCAAGAAGCTGAGTGATGTAATGGGAGACAGTTTTCCATGGTAAAAATGAAACATAGGCTGCAAGTTAGGAGATCTTGGGTTCTAAGTATAGTTCTGTTACTGGGTAGAAAACTAATTTAATTTCTTTGGGTCTCAGTTTCTTTCTCTTAAAAATAATGGGGTTGAAGGTCCCTAAATTTACTTTTGGCTGTAAGAGCCTACAAATCTATAAATGAAATAAGCTACATGCATACATACACACACACACACACACACACACACACACAGAATGCACATTAAAATATGTGTATTCTCCCTGTACATAGCTCAACTGTGGATCAGCATTTAGGTCAATTTAAAAAAATGTGTCTCTATTGAGTTAAGGTCCCATTTTGATGTAATTTTGAACCCTGTTGGCATTTATTTAATCCTCATGAAGGCCATTATGAGGAAAAGTGAGGCCCAGTTCAGGTCCCATGGATTTTCCTACTAGACCTCTCATTCTATCACCCTAACCCAAATACAAGCCACAAGAGTGTTTATTCAAACTACATTTTTTAAAACAGCAAACTGGGTTTTATTTTTAGAGCTGCTGATTGAACACTTTAATTTACAAACTAGTTTTCCAAAGCTTTGCAAAGCTACCAGATGCAAAGAAAAGTGACTGCATCACCGTGCCCAGGCTGTTTAATGCAGGCAATATTGTAAACAGCACTCTAGGGAAAGGTTTTAGAAGTGCATTTAATTGCATTTTCTACTTCTCATAACAGCAAGGGATTAAAGCTGAGATGGAACGTAATGGAACCTGCTCCTTCCTATCTGCTTAAAGGAAGAGAGGAAACATACATACACACACACACACAAATATTTTGGTGTGCTTGTTGAGGAAAAATACATCTAGAATTTAATAAGCTAGTGAATGATTAAGGGTAAATTCATCAAATGACATTTTATATGTTCTCTGAGTATGATTTGTGCCCAAAAATACAAGAGGTAAAGTTAACATTAAAAAAAAAAAAACAGAAAACTATTTCATCATTTGAATTAGGGTAATGAGACATTTGGGTGTATTTCTGTTCCTCAACTTGAAGAAGATATAGATTATACTCTCAACTTTATCAGACGTGTTATTACTATTTTTATTTTGTATTTACCACCTGGGGTATGCTACAGAATATATAGGTTATAAAAATGAATGACCAAGAATCGCATGAAGCTGCCCTTGACAACCTTGTAATAAAAATTGAGAACCTAGACCAACACCCAAAAAGCCCAGGTTTGCCCAGAATGTGGACCCTCTCATCTGATACAGAGAGAGACAGGCTTAGAGATAACCACGCTGATTTGCCCACTCTTAGATGAATCAAGTCAAATATAACTGGTTAAAAAATGCAGAATTCCATCTAAAGTATGGTTTCTTCACCCTTTTTTAAAATGTCATGACCCACTTTGGCAGTCTTGGTGAAGCCTATGGAGTCCTCAGAATTATGTTTTTAAATGCATAAAATTATTTAGGAAGGAAACCAATTATATTGAAATATCATTTTTCCCCATCTAAGTTCTAGAGCTTTCTGATATCTATCAACTGACATTTCTAGTGTCTGTGAATTTCAGGTTAAAAACCCAACATGTACCCCTGAAGCTGCAAGGATAAAAGCTTACACATCTCATTTGAGCTAAGCAGCAACCCTGGAAGGCAGGGGCTAATATTATCATCACTATTTTACAGCCATGAAAGTGAGGCAGACAAAAGTTAAGGGACTTGTCCAAGGTCCCATAGCTACAATGCATCTGAGGGCAGATTTTAAATTCAGCTCTTCCTGGCTCCATGCTTAGCATTCTATCCACTGCCCCGCTCATCTGGCAGAAGCATCGTGGATGCAGAAAACTGAGATGGTTCATTTCAGTCCTCCTATCCCAGTGAACAGACTGGTCATCACCTATCTGGAAATTGGAGGTGAGTAGAGGTCTCTCCAGAGAGACATCAGGTGATAGGACCCTGGAGGTGAGTATGGCCTGGAGGCAATTGCACCGGCTGGTATATCCTCCACACAGCTGGCAAAGTGATTTTTTCCCCCCTAAAACAGCAGGTCTGATTGGATGATGAGCAGAGAATCATGAAATGAGAGCTATGGGCAGCTGTTATCCCTAGGAATCAGAGTCCCATTCCTAGCACCCTGGGGCAAAGTCCCAATTATTAATGATGGCTCTGCCAGGCCTTGGCTTCTCTCTGATAAAGTTCTCTCCTACAGAATATTCTAGGACTGCTTCTGAGCCCCTTTCCTACCAAGGGGTTCTGTCTCTGTGTGCCCCTGATACCAGCTTCCCATTCACTTAACCCTGAGCCAAGCGCTAACTCTAGCCAGTCCTTACCTTTACCTTCTTTATGGTCACAGTGCCTGAAACTCTCACATAAGTCACCTCTTTTGGATAAAGTGTCTTGTACATAGCAGGTGCTTAAATGTGTGTCCCAACTGACTTGCACTGAATTGGACTGAATTGAAAATATTGAATGGAAATGTTATCTAAGGCATCATCTTGTGGCATTTCAAGTAACCATTACCTCTTAATAACAGGCAGCATGAGGCAGTGGCCACACTGGCTCTGGAATTAGAGAGTTTGGGGCAAGGCCTACTCTACCATTTATTACCGATGTGACCTTGAGGAAGCTATTTAACCTGACTGTGCCTCAGGGATCTTAACTGCACTATATAAAATGAGGAAGTGAGACTGGGTGACCTCAAATCATGCAGTCCCCTTCAAATCTCTAAATCTGAGATCTGAAAAGTCATTTCAAAGTTAGTCACCTTCTATCTCTAAATCTATCACCATTCTATGATTTTAGCACACTTTAGTTAATTAGACTTTTAAGTCATTCTCCTGCAGGTAAAAAGGCAAATTTTGTTAGAAGGGAAATCTCTGAGGACTCTGCAACACAGTGCCAGGTGGGACATCCAAGCGTGAAGTATTAGGCAGGTTTGGGCATCAGGAAGATACTTGATGCCTAATAGCCAAGAAATTTACTCAGTGTCCTACATATAGGTGTTAAATGAGTGTTCATTTGATTTGATTTGGTATGCTTGGTGCCCAAAGGGAGTAGGGTAATGACAGCAAGGTACTTTAATTCAGTTTTATTGTATTGCCAAAGTCCCTTGGAAAGATACAACCTAAAGGTTGTTGTTGTTTTTTTGTTGTTGTTGTTCTTTTCACCCTATGTTGCTGTCTTTCCAAATGTCCTCAGTATTACTCATTGCTATCAGGGGTTCTGGTAAATAAAAATAATTCAAAATTAAACTCAAATTCCAACTTGATAAAGAAAGAAATCAACAAAACATACTGAAAATTATATTTCATTATCAGCAACAATGAATATTATCTAGGTACCCAAGAGGTAAGTGAAAATACATGATTTTTTTAAAGTGCTAATTTTCTTCCCCCTGTAGTTTCCCTTGTGAGAAATTTAGTCAATACAAGACCACAATGATTTAATATCAGTGATTTTAAATTATGAGTACAATAATTCACAGATCTGCTATTACATTAAAATATACAGGATAGGAACCACAAAGGATATGGGATTCTTTGTGTCTCCTATAGGATCTCATTTGATTTAAAGATGAGCAGTAAATCTGAGAAGAAACAAGCAATTCTAAAACACACAATACTAATTTTACATGTAATTAGAACTAACAATTTCTCTTCATTTGTAAAACATAGTCTGATGACCTTTGGGGCTGGTGGTGGGTTAGGACATTAGCCTATAATTATGCTTTGATTTGTAATGAAGAATTGAAATGACTAGTCCTAACAAACCAAGGGGCTAAAAGGATTTCAGGTGTGAAGGATATAACACTACTGCCATCTACTGACTATTATCTGGAATCACATTTTTTTCTGAAAGGGATCCTTTTAATGAGAAACTACCTAGGAGACATTGTTTCCACATGCTGAGAAAAAGTATGTTTTCATTTGGGAATGCCCATCCTTTAATTTTCAAATCACTTATTGATGAGACTTTCTTTTAAGATATAAAAGAGGATTGGTAAATTTTTCAGAATCGAGATCTAAATTAATGAGCCAGAAAATGTAGGAAAATATTAAGGACAGAAATATCTTGCAAATACTGTATAAGGCATTTTCAAAGAGCTCAAAGCACTTAACCTGTTATCTCATTTAGTTTCACATCATCCCCAGGAGGAAGCAAATGATTACACAGGAGGAAGCAAATCATTACATTTGATGCATACATCTGATACATGTTTGTTTGTTCTATTGTTGCAGAAAGTAATTGATTTTTCAAATGCAAGTCTGAGACATTTAGGATGTATGTTTTTTGAGTCAGTGATGTGGTTTTTCACCACCACATCAATAAAAATGATTGCTGAAATGTATATGAAACAAACCGGTAAGGCTTGGGAATAAGATTTCTCTCCATTCTGGAATAAAAGTATAAGTATACATTTTCAAATAAAACACTATCCATTTAGGGCCTTATAGTGCATCTATACATTATTTAAAGAATTTCTTTCTTTCTCATCATTTTCAGGCTTATATTTTTAAAGAAAGAAAAAAAAGAATACATGGTTTTATTTGTGATTTCCTTAAACACTGATATTATTGAGAAGAGAGTTTGCCTTTTAGTTTTTCTTTAAAACAGGATAACTCTTCACCCACTTGAAGGATGACAGGATAGGTTTTTGAATCTGGATTATATGCATAGAAGGATATAAAGGAGGGTAAACGTAGTTGAAGAGTATTCTGAATTTGAGATTTCCTTCCCTCCCACTCCTTCCACATCTAGTTTTCTCAGTGATGAGGAATTAACTAAGCCTGGAGCTGGAGCAGGAAAGAACTTCCAAGGCTATCTTGTTTAATCTGCTCCTGTTACAAAAAAGGAAACTGAGATCTGAAGAGAACAAGTGATTTACCCAAGGTTGCAGTGGGAAGGGAAGGGAAGGGAAGGGAAGGGAAGGGAAGGGAAGGGAAGGGAAGGGAAGGGAAGGGAAAGTAACAGAGTCAGGATCTGAATCCAGGTCACATGAGCTCAGATTCAGAAACAATTCTTTTCATTGTAATTTCCGAATGATTTAGACTGTGTCACCACACTTGATAGGAAACTGATGTTGAGAATTATTCCATCTGAAAACCATAGGATCATAGTGTTAGAGCTGGAAGGCCGTCGAGTCCAACCTTAAAAACTGAGACAGATTAACTCAGTCACACCAGGGATATTGTTATTATTCTGTAACTTCAGTTGTGTCTAACTCTTAGTGATCCCATTTGGTTTTTTTGTGGGTTTTTTGTTTATTTTTTGGCAAAGATACTAGAGTGGTTTGTCATTTCCTTCTCTAGTTCATTTTACAGATGAGGAAATTGAGGCAAACAGGGTTAAGTGACTTGGCCAGGGTCATACAGCTAATTAATGTGTAAGACAGGATTTGAACCCAGATTTTTCTGACTCCAAGTGTTTTATTCACTATACCAAACTTACATTAATGTATTACACATGCATGATGCATAAACCTTTTCTGAGTCTACCACTTTTGTAGACAGACCAATGTTTCCTGGAAAGCTAACTAAATGTTTACTCCCTTATAGTGTTCTTGAGCTTTTCTATGAAGCTATTCTCTAGGATCCTGCTATGGTACGACTTCATGGGTAAAAAGACTGTGAAGTCATTTTCATATACGTAGTATTTAAGAACTAAGCTCCTTAGAAGAGGTTTAAAGTAGTCCTATATTATGATGAAATTAGTTCCATAAGCACTAAAAGAAGGATATTGATATCCCAGCATAATGTACTAGGAGTTAGGGGGCACAGTAGATAGAGTAACTGATTTGGAGTTAGGAAGAACTAAACTCAAATCTTGTTTCAGCCATTTAATAGCTGTTTGACCCTGGGTTAGTCACTTAAACCTCTGTTACACATTTCCTAATCTGTAAAATGGATAATAGTAGCACCTACCTCCCAGTGTTGTTATGAGAATCAAATGAGATAATGTGTTTAAAAGTACTTGGCAGGGTGGCCAGGTGGCTCAGTGAGTAAGAGCACTGGCCTTGGAATTGGGAGAACCTGAGATAGGTTCCGGCCTCAGAAAAATTAGCACCCACACAAAAAATAATTAGGCGTGTAACCTTAAGCAAGTTACTTTATCCCAATTGCTTTAAATAAATAAATATATGAATGAATTAATAAATAAATGTACTTTGCAAACCTTAAAGTATTAGCTATTATTATTATCATTAGCAGTTATTAATAATTATTAACATATTATATTATTAATGATTTCCATATTTACTTCTAGATCTTTTATTTGGCTTGACAAAAAAAACTCATTTACAAAAGCAACTGGAAACTCAGCTTTAATTCTTAAAATGCAGGTACAAGAACATAAAGATAGATTTAGTTCCTGTTAAAGGTGAGAGAATAGAATATAAAAATAACAAGAGACTGACTATATAACACTGAAACAGTCAGTTGTAAAGTGACAGAATAAAAAAGATTAGCTATTTGATAGACTATAGAATAAATAGAAGATTGTATTTTGTTTTGTTTATTTTTAACTAAATCCAGAGACTGAATTCAGGTGAATATATAAGAGTTAGGAAAAAGAAAGTGATTGGGAGAAGAATAATAAACATTTTTTAAAAGATGAGGAAGGGGCAGTCTCCTAATCTAAGGAAAAACCTGTGTAGTCTTTATTTTTTCCTCTTCAAACCATAAGAGATGATAGGTAATTTTCCATGTTACTCTGAGTAATTGCCTGGGGGTAGATCGATACTTTTTTGAAGTTATTTTGAAAACCTTCATTGATTTTTAGGAGTTTCACAAAGCTTCACAGAAGAAACTTGTAGACTTTGGGACATTAGAATTTTAGAGTTCTTAGGTTAGATCTTAAGGTACTGTTCCTTAGAAATTGTACTCTGACCTATGAACAATTCTTCTTTTTCTTTTTCTCCCCCAGCATCAACAATGTCAAATTATCTTTCCTTATGTGATAAACATACTATAATTACAAAAATATTTAACGTGTAAAATTTGTTTAATTTCTGTCAGGATGTGGTTTTGTTTTGTTTTGTTTGTTTTTTCCTCTCATATTTATGTCTATGTTTCTCTTTTTAGGTGTGTTTGGATCCAGTCCGGGTGTTATCATGGTTGGAGAACTGGCCTTGGAGTCAGGAAAACCTAAGTTCAAGTCTTACCTTTGATACACACTGACTGTAGGACCCTGGGAGACAAGTCACTAAACCTCTCATTGAATCCCATAGGCAACCTGCTGAGACTCTAAGTTGACTAAAGCACTGACTTGCATTGGTAGAGTAAGTAACCTCATCCATTAGCTTATTATGCCAATGAAATCACAGGTCTACTTACTCCTGAAGCCCTATGTTGCAATCTTTTTGCTTCTTTGATTGATTTTTGTTTTGCTAGCTGGATCTTGAATCTGTATAGTCATTAATTATAACTTCTTAAATGACAGAGGTTATATTTATGTAACTTGTTTTTAATTCTCAACATGTTGTTATGAAGAAATGGATGAATCATAAAATGTTCTCTGGTTAAATTCTAAAAATAAAGAAAGAGGGAGAGAGAGAGAGAGGGAGAGAGAGAGAGAGAGAGAGAGAGAGAGAGAGAGAGAGAGAGAGAGAGAGAGGGAGAGAGAGAGAGAGAGAGAGAGAGAGAGAGAGAGAGAGAGAGAGCTAGGTAACTGGGCCTGAAGTCATGAAGACAGAGGATTTCTCAATCCCTCTATCTCAGAGATTCCCAAACTTATTTGGCCTATTGCCCCCCTTTAAAAAGATGACCCAGTATCACCCTGGAAATCTACTTTCTTTAACCTTTTAACATGTATTTTTTAATTTTGCATCATTTCAAATAAATATAAAATTTTAAATGACATCTTAAATTTAATAATTTATTATAAATTTATGGATTTTTTCCTGCATTGAAAATTTCATGTAACCATACATCATCATATTATAAACAAAGTATTACATGCATATATTCCTGCTGATGCATGCTGGACTTCCCAAGAGTGTGTGACAAACTCTCCTGCCAACACTTGCTTGATAAGACCTGGCAGCAGACTTGACCATTGATTGGTTATAACATGCATTTTGTGTGTTTATTTGGAAAATAACACAATCATCATGACTTTAACTCTGTTACACAATAGATGAAACATGTACAAATGGTTTTTCAAAGTTCTCCTCTCTTCTTTCCTTAAGGTTCCATCACCCCTTTATTTTTATTCAATGCCCCCAAACTGCATCTGAGGTACTGCCACACCCTGGATTGTTCTAGCACCCCTCAAGGGGGTGGTGTCACCAACTTTGGGAACCTATGCTCCAGATGCTCGTGCCTTTCCTTCTGACATTACCTTACAGGTAGTCTGTATGTGTCTTGTATATACTTGTTTATTTGCACATTGTCTCCTTCACTAGAATGTGAACCCTTGAGGGTAGAGAGCATTTTGACTTTTTTTTCTCCTTTTATTCCCAATACCTCTAGGTAGGTGGTAAAGTAGATAGATCTCAGGACCTAGAATCAAGGAGATCTTAATTCAAATCCAGCTTCAGACACTTAATCAGGTATGAGACCCTGGGCAAGTCACTTATTTCTGGTTGTCTCAGTTTCTTCAACTATAAGATAAATATAATAATAGCACCTACCTCCTAGGGTTGTCCTGAGGATCAAATGAGATAGCATATGTAAAAAACACTTAGCACAGTTACTAGTAAAGAGTAACCGCTATAAATATTTATCCCCTTTTCTTCAAATAGTAAACACGTCATAAACGTCAGTTGACTGACCTTGCAGGCAAGAGAATATAATCCTAAATGGCAACTTTCTCTTGTCCTTCCACATTAGTGCATAAGAGAAAAATGCCCCCTGGAAACAAACAAAATGAATGAGAAACATACATACATAATTTAGATTCTTTTCAATCAGTCAACATTTAGTAAGCATCTGCTATGTGCCAGGTAGATGCTGAGGAATAAAGACAAAAATGAAATACTACCTGCCCTCAAGTAGTTTATATTCAATAGAGGGTGGAGCAACACAGATATAAACTCTAGTGCTAGTGTAATATTTACAGCACTGACTGTGACTTACATAAATTCCCATATCATGCTCGATTGCAAAATATAACAGATTCTCTACATAGAGGACAAAACCAAAACATTTATTTAGACACCAGAAAACTGAATCCCAAAACCAGTAAGCCAATTCCATCATAGTAACAAAGAACTTAACAAGCTGTAAAAACATAGAGAGCCAAAGCATCTTTTAGCCTTTCCAAAAACCAATATATGATCAATATTTACTCTCAAACCTATCTCCTTGCCTAAGCAATACTCTCCCACTGTCTCTCTAGCTCTGACTCCCAGCTTCCTGTGGGCTCTGCTTAACCCTTTAGTAAACTCCTCCCACCACAGGTTCCATGTGACTACATTTGGCCTTTTAGAAGGCAGAGTTTACTTTCAAAGCAGGGAAGGTCTTCAAATTCCCCCTAGGTCTATTAAGGAGCAAGGAAGATCTTCAAATTACCATTCCCATTACATAAACTCATAAATACAAGGCAATATTTTTGGAAGAAGGATTCTAGCAGCTGAGGGATGCCGGGAAGGTTTCATGCAAAAAGTGGTACTTAAGTTGTATATTGAATGAAGGAAATAAGGGATTTCAGGAAACAGAGGTGAGGAGAAAGTACATTCCAGACAGCATGATAGTGAATCCAAATTATGTAAATAGGAGATAGAATATTGTGTGTGTAACCAGCAAAAGAGGAAAGTTTAGTTAGATGATAGAGAGTGGGAAGGAAAATAATAAATAATCAGTCATGAATGGTGAATTAGAGCCAGATTGTGAAGGTCTTGGAAGCCAAGCAAATCCTAGAGACAACAGAGGCCTAGAATTATTGGATCAGTATGTGTCTCTTGGATAGAAGCTGCAGAGATACACCGAGATTCACCCAGAAATGAATAGAAAGAAATTGTGCTAGATGACTTTTGGAAAACCATGCAATCAACGCTTTCAATGTTCCTAAACCTCTCCCTGGCACAAATGTTTATCTCTTTTACATCATATCCTTGTGATACTAGGTGGTTGTCAGTCAAGGAACATCATGATCTCAGAAAAATTAAAATTACAAATAACCCAAATGGCAATGGAAGGTCACAGCAGGGAGGCAGAAGCAGGAACATGTTATCCTGTGAAGAATGGAGTAAAAGGATATATCTTTGCAGGGATAATGACTTTTTTGTTGTTGTTGCAGCTTGGACATAATTTGTGAGACAAATGAGTCCCTTACTCCTCAGTTAGAAAATTATTGAATGCACTAAATTCATACAAAGTGGCCAGAGAGATTTAAAATGAGAAGTTTCCCTTCAAGTTGGGGGTAGGGATTTTGGAAAGAGTAATGGCTTTAGAGTCAGAAGAATCCCAACACTGCTGTTTATTACCTACATATCCTTAAGCAAACCACTTAACCCATTTTCAACTCTTTTCTCCTCTTTAAAACAAGGGGGTAGGATTAGATGATGTCTAGGGCCCCTTCCAGCTCTAAATTCTTTGATCCTATTACTCACCATTAAATAAGTAATAGCTGATCTGGCCCTCAAGGAAAAGGACAGTCACAATAGGTGGAGATGGGCAGAGGGCAGGGAGTTAGGTAAATGCACAGAGATGGCAGAGAGCCAGATGAGATCTGGGAGCAGCCAGGAGTTCATATTCATTGGAACAGAGAGCTGGCAAAGAGGAATACCATAAAATAAACTTGGAAGAACAAGAGAAATTCAATATTGAAGACATGCTTGAGTCAGAATATGACTTAAAGGGTCTGCTATGCTGGATGCCCCATGAATTTTTCTTACTCTTACTTTTATTCAGTTCTAATCTGATATTATTCTAAATTACTTAATTTTAAAAATTTGAATCTTAATGGTTCCCTGAGGAGCTGCTATTACTTATTTTCTCCTGTATAAACTAAAACAAGATGAAAGAAATATGCCCAGTTTGGCACATTCATGTCTGACATTATGTCCAAATAAGGAGAAGAAATTATTTAACTCTCTGTCTTTAGACATTGAAATTTCATAATCTATAGATTGAATATCAGGTCTGTACATTACCCCCAATGAATTTTATTTTTTGTTCTGAACTTAATAAGTATCTAATATAATGGACATTTCTATGTATGAAGAACAGAAAAAAACAGGATTCTACATGAAATTGTAAACCTCTATTATATGAAAGTTTTTATAGAGTTTTTGATAATTTAGATTTTTCACTGAAAACTCCTTCTTTATATCCTATGGCCACTTATCAATTGGGGAATAGCTCTTCTTCATATAAATTTGAATAATTATTTATTAATCTTAGAAGTGAGACCTTTATCAAAAACTTGTCATGTTATTTATTTAACTTATATGCAGAGAACATCATGCAAAATGCTAGGTTTTATAAATCAAAAGCTAGAATTAAGGTTTCCAGAAGAAATATCAACCATCTCAGATACGCAAATGGTAAGTGAAAAACAATTAAGAAGCTCTTGATGAGGGTGGATGAACAGAGTGTAAAAGTAGGTTTCAAGCATAACAAAACAAAAACAAAAACCTAAGATTTTGGCAACTGGTACCATCACTTCCTGGCATGCAGAGGGAGAAGAAATGAAGGCAGTGTCAGATTTTGTATTCTTGGGCTTAAAGATCACTGCAGATTGTGACTACAGCCATGAAATTAAAAAGCAATTGCTCCTTGCAAGGCAAGCTACAGCAAATCTGGAAAGCCTACTAAAAAGCAGAGACATCACCATGCCAACAAAGGTCTGTATAGTTAAAGCTATGGTTTTTCCAGTATCAATTTATGACTGTGAGAGTTGGACTATAAGGAAAGCTGAGCACGGGCAAATTTATGGTTTCAAACTGTGGTGCTGCAAAACCCTTTTGAGAGTCTCTAGCTCCTCAAGGAGGTCAAATCAGTCAATAGTTAAAGAAATTAATTCAGGGTATTCTCTGGAAGGTCAATTCTTGAAGCTGAAGCTTGCACATTTTGGCCACACAATGAGAAGACAAGACTCATTCGAAAAGAACCTGATGTTGGAAAAGATCAAAGACCAAAGGAAAAGGGGACACCAGGGGATGAGATGGATAGACAGTAAAATGAGAACAATGAACATGAACTTGGACAGACCTCAAGAAACAGTGCAGGATAGAAGGATCTGGGGTGCTATGGGTTGTGGGGTGGTAAAGAGTCGCACATGACTGAACGACTGAGGGATCTATAATTGAAGTGAGCTGCTTCTGTTCTGTTCATACTATATTTATCCCCTTGACTTGCCCTGATCTTAAATGTTTCTTTCCTTCCTTCCTTCCTTCCTTCCTTCCTTCCTTCCTTCCTTCCTTCCTTCCTTCCTTCCTTCCTTCCTTCTTCCCTTTATTTCCTTCTTTTGTTTTATTGATATGTTTTGGTTTATAATATAAATATTTATAGATTACTCCTACTTGATGGGTGAGTCTTAAAAAAATTAAATGAAAATAATGCAATGACCTCAACTGAAAGCACATGCAACATTTCATATCTGTAGCACACAACACCCCACCTCACTGTTTAATTTTTTTTAAATAAGAGAAATGTGTTTTCTCTCTCATCCCACTGAGGGAAAAAGAGAAAAAAACAACAACAATAAATATCTTGTGACAAGTAGGCATAGTTAAGTATAACAACTTTTCTCATTGACTATATACATATATACATTTACATAAGTGTATATACATATAAGTATGTATACATATATGAATTCTCATCGATTCTGCATTCTAAATCTATCACCTTTCTTTCCTTTTAATTTCTTCTTCCCATTCTACACTGTTATTAAAATATGCTTTTGCTTTTCCTTGCCATCTTGCCCTGCCTCTTAAATATCCCATCCCCTCTCCCTGACCCTTCCTATTTGTCTTTAATGATTTAATGCATTTCTACAGCAAACTCTTTGTGTTCCAGATAGTGAGTGTATGTGTGTATATTCAATCCTTTTTTGTCCAGTTTAGATGAAAGTAAGATTCACAGAATGTCCATTATCCCCCACTTCCTTTATATATATATATATATATATATATATATAATTTTCATGCCTCAATTTCCTCAACTGTAAAATGGGGATAATAACAGAACCTGCCTCCCAGGGCTGTTGTGAAGATCAAATGGGATAATATCGGTAAAGTGTTTAGCACAGTGCTTAAGCACTTGAAGTACAGGCTACCTGGGCTCAGGACTAGGTGCCAGTGTGGTCCTATTTCCTCCTTGCCTCTAGCAGGGATGGTCAAGTGCTATTCTAGCTTAGTTTCCTTTGTTGTTTGGACAAGGGTTGACTGAGTTTGAATTGGGCACATGTCTGCAACAGTCACCCACTGTGGGTCTGACTTCTTGCATGTTTTGTCTCCTAAATATGCTAGTTTGTCTTTGCTCAGCACACCCTCAAGATTTTGGAAGTTATTTTTATGTTGTTCGGGACTGGAAAGAGGAGTTCATATCTATCCTTTTTGCTTTTCTTTATCATTGGTCCTTCTCGTGCATTTTTGGAACTTAACAAAAGTGTTCGCTGGGAGGAGGGGGGTCTAGGCCTAATATACCATCTTCCCACAATTCCCCTTAACCCATTTTAAGTCCAAGATTAAAACAAGAAACAAACAAATAAACAAAGATACATCCTCCCTTAGATATCTCTGGGCTGATTCCCCAGGCCATCAAGTTGCATTTAGAAAATTCAAATTATAATATTAAGTAAAGCTACTCATAAAAGCAAATTAGCTGCTAGAAATATAGTACAGTCAAAAGCCAAATATAAATGACTGGATTATTCACTTTTTTGGATTTTCTACACCCATCCTCTCCCTCATTAGCATGGATAGTTAAGAAATGACTGCATTTTCAATGCAGCACCTAAATAATATGCCACCCAACTCAGAAAAATAAATAGTAATTATGTTGTGCACTGCTTTGAAGATGCACTCTTATCTAATTTGCTTTATTATCTATCCAAATTGGTCTATTTTGCTTTGAGTAACCTGGAACCACAAAGCCTTTTTGGACCTACTGTCTATTCCCTTTGGCTCAGAAACTTACAACATGGAAGAAAATTGGCTTTACATTCTGAACAGAAAAATTATCTTGCCAAGATTTGTTAATAATATTATCACTACTTTATACTGGTCAAGAGATTAATCTCTCGGTTGTCCAAGGCACAAAAGTGTTATTTCATCATTTTCATAACCTTGACATTGACTGATATATACATTTATAATTTTTGTATACAGGCAACATCCAACATTTGGAAAACAAATGTTTTCAATTCCAAATGTGGATTTCTAAGCTATTTGGAACATTTTTTTTCAATGAAATAGTGACATAAATTAGGGTTGCTTTCCAGGCTAGTCTTCAAAAGCCAAGTTAGTCTGTTATAGACCTGAAATGCTCTACAGTGATAAATGCTAGAAAATAATACTGTTTTTTTTTCTTTTTTTCTTTTTGGAGGGCAATTGGGGTTAAGTAACTTGTCCAAGGTCACATGGCTTGGTTTTCTTGTTTGTGTGTGCATTAAGTGTCTGAGGTCGGATCCGAACTCAGGTCCTTCTGACTCCAGGGCTGGAGCTCTATTCACTGTGCCACCTAGCTGCCCCCAATAACACTGTTTTAATGCCAATGAATTAAATGAAACACACAAAAACATTTTAAATGAATAAGAAATCATTTCTTTAAAAATCATCTTGAGCTCTGGAATCCTTCTACTTGAGAAATAGCAGGTTTTACTAATATCATTAGTCATCTAGAATGTATTAAATACCTCCTACGTGCTAGGCACTAGGCTAAACTTAGTTTAGTATATAAAGAAGTAAATGAAAACTCTCTCCAAGATTCTGAAGGTTACTATGGGGTAGAGTTAAGATCCTTAGGCATTGATTGGCATCAGTCACAACATTTTAACACTTAAGATTATTTAATTTAACTGAAGCATTTAACAGATACAGAAACTGAGGTCCAGAGAAGTTAAATAACTCTTCTTTGGCCACAGTGCCAGAGAATGTCAAAGCCAGGACTACCACCCAATTCTTCTAATTTTCATCGCTCTTTCTACTATGCCATGTTTCTTTTTTATCTCTTTATTATTCATATTTTTACTTCAAAACATATGACTACCATTCTCCTTGACATAGAAATGTTATGGGAGACTGTCCAATGAGGACAAATTGCAGAACTGTCTCTATTAGTCTTCCCTACAGCCTCATTTCTTTAGCCTCAGAGGAATTGTCCAAATGCATGAGCAGTATATGTTGCCTGGTATAATTCCAAATGGAGGTCTGCTGAATCTCTTCCAGAAATGTGTGACAGAAGCTGTGACAATTTCCCTTCTCAGTTTAGAGCATGCCCAGATATCCTGACTGTTTCCTGTTGGCTTACTGCTTGGTGAGAAAAAGTCGTGTAATTGGATGTTGAATCAGAACTAAAGCACGAATAAAATCGCTCTTATTTGACAGCTTTTGAATGAAGAAGAAGAAATACTATGAACTGTTTCTCTTCCACCTGGCCTGCCATGTGACTATGAATGTATGGAGCGACATGACTCCTTGTTATGTTTATTCTTTCCTAATCATAGGCTAAAGAATATTGAAGATAGGTGGGCCAGATTATGACCTTATGAGTTTGAAAGTTCAGAATAAATACTCTCTTCAGAGAAATACTATCTTCAGAGTAATGCTGGAGCCAGCTCTAACCAATTTAGGAGAAACAGTTGTTAAATTTTCAGTGCAAGCATTTATACAACAAAAATTGGCAATCACTACAAGTCAGGGCTTGATTTACTGTTTTCACTGATTGTCTAGTCTTAAGAAAGTGCTAATAATACAATTAAACTTAAAAGCTTGTGTGCACACATTTTTCCCCTCAGACAACTCCATTAAATGTATGCTAGTACACCCCTATATTCATTATAAACATGGCTTGATCTCAGTGGGAAAATAGGAGAATATTTGGAGAATAAAATCATCATCATACTTCTGACTTGGAATTAATAACAACAATAAAAACAACTGGCATTTATATAGAGCTTTAAGGTTTACAAAGTGCTTAAATATACATTATCTTATTTGAATCTGAAATAACTGGAATCCAATGATACCATAGATTAGTAGCCTCAGTAACTACAGAACTGTGTCTAGTGAGAAGCTTCTATGAGGAGTGACCCTGGCTCATCAGTGGTTCAACCCCGGCGCTGAGAAGATATGTCTATCAAGTGAGGAGGTGACTTATCTATTGGCCATGCCAAAGTGGACTTGTTGGGGAGAATATTTACATTTAAACTAATTTTCCCAGGGACTTGATGGATTTGTAGAGGGAGAATATGTCCTAGTTTGGAGGGTTTTTAAGATTCATTCATTCATTCATTTATGGTTTGTTTTGTCATTT
Organism: Gymnobelideus leadbeateri; assembly: GCA_011680675.1. NCBI lineage: Eukaryota > Metazoa > Chordata > Mammalia > Diprotodontia > Petauridae > Gymnobelideus > Gymnobelideus leadbeateri. The sequence goes on from WOXC01003418.1 coordinate 227,126, forward strand.
TGTCTTCCCTATACTTTCTCAGTATATATGCCCTTTGTAGAAGCTAATGGCTATTTTTTGGATAATTTATACTGAAACATCAAAAAGTTTAACTGATATTGGGAGATACCATTTGGTGATTGATACTGGGAAGATGGTAACTGGGAGACTGTTGAAAGGAACACATCAGATGGGAGCCTGTGAATGATGAAAGATCACTTGTGAGTGGTAGGTAAAAAGATAGAAAGAAAGAAAGAAAGAAAGAAAGAAAGGAAGGAAGGAAGGAAGGAAGGAAGAAAGGAAGAAAGGAAGGAAGGAGGAAGGAAGGAAGGAAGGAAGGAAGGAAGGAAGGAAGGAAGGAAGAAAGGAAGGAAGGAGGAAGGAAGGAAGAAGGAAGGAAGGAAGGAAGGAAGGAAGGAAGGAAGGAAGGAAGAAAGGAAGGAAGGAGGAAGGAAGGAAGAAGGAAGGAAGGAAGGAAGGAAGGAAGGAAGGAAGGAAGGAAGGAAGGAAGGAAGAGAAATATTTTAATGGCTCATCATACCATGGAAGTGACCTCTAGTACACAGGGGTCATAGCAAATAGAGCACTATATTTACTGATCCTGATAATTTGGAGGGAATTCAAGTACTACTCTGACAATAGACTGTGTGCGTGTGTGTTTGCGCCATTCAGAGGTGTATTGGAGTAAGTTCAAACAGGATCATTAGAGTCTATTAAATTTTCAATGTAAACATTTATACCTCAGAAATTGAAAAATTAAAATCAGGGCTTGATTTATTATTTTGTTGGTTATCTTGACTTAAGAAAGTGAAAATATTAATAATTAAGATTAAACATAAAAGCATCTCAGGCTTTTTGGAGAACTGTTAAATTTTTACTTGTACACCACAGATTTTTATCCAAGGACTTTTCAAGTTAAATTTGTGATGAGACTCTTAAGCAAAAGATTGGCCAGCACATGATCATTACTTTTGGCTATGGAAGTTCAAGAAGATCGTATATTGTAAGTGTTTTGATATGCATTATTGAAGAGAGTACTCATATCAATGATATCATTGTATCATAGTCCCGTCAAGCACCGGACCTGGATTCAAATACCACTGCAAAAACTGGTGATGTGATTGGAGAAATCACTTATTACTCTGTACCTCAGTTTTAAAATTAGGAGACTGGACACAATGGCCTCTACGGTCCCTCTAAGTTCCACATCTATGATCCTATGTGTCTATGAAGTGCTAGTAGTACTCTTCATGTATTTCTCAGTTGTGATTAGAATTAAAGCATGATTTACAAAATGAATAAAAATAAAAGTATTAAAGGGTAGGCAAGAGTGGTGAGCTTTTCTGAAGGTAACTGAGTGAAAGACTGGGGAAGGAGAATGAGGATATAAGAGGCTATATTACTGTGTATAATGAACTACTAAGCTCTAAGTGGTGAAGCTCAGAGAAGGAATAAAAGGCATTTGGACAATTCCTCTGAGTCTAAAGAAATGAGGCTGTAGGGAAGACTAATAGAGACAGTTCCGCAATTTGAGCCACAAAATGCATTGTAAGTCTAGATCATGCTGAAGCAGTCTGGGGTAACAGAGAGGAGGAAGGGAGAAGGAAGAATGTCTAAGAATATTTAAGCTTGAGAAAGGAAGAGAGCTGATATTAGATATTTAGATTGTAATTAGTTTATGTGCATCACAAACCCTAGACTTAGACTAACCCTCCATCTACTACTTGGATCACATTCCACATAGCCTGATACTTAGATTGGGCCTGTCTTGTAATTAGGTTGAAGGAAGAGATGGCCAACTTGACCATTTCTATCTATAATCACTCACCCAGTCTGCTTAAGATTTGTGAAGATTCTTTTCTTTGTCTTGAAAAGGGAAATACACACGGTGGTCATAAAATGTGGTACTGAAGGAAAAAGGGATTGAGTGAGGAAGGAATGAGGGGTTTAGAGGAGGAAGCGGATAGTCATTGCCATCAACAACCAAATCCATTTGTGGGGATGGGGCAAAGGGATTTGGTGCTTTAGTAGGATCCTTCCTAAGGCAATAGCCCCCAAATAGCCTGTAAGTCACATGCTTTCTAAACTACATAACCAGATGTTGTTTGTTGGTCAGAGTCTAGCTATGGCCAAGAACCCCTCAGTCAGGCCTAAAATGAATCTAGTTGGAATACATCAATTGTTTTATGCTATAGAACAAAATTTGCATTTTTATAGTAGGAGATAAGCTAAAAGGGATATGTCTAGTTTCAAAATGTGTGGAAAAATAAAACTGTATCAGATTTCTCTGATAAGGGCTTGGTCTCTAAAATATACAAACAATAATATATCTATATCTATATCTATCTATCTATCTATCTCTATCTATCTATCTATCTATCTATCTATCTATCTATCTATCTATCTATCTATCTATGACTAGCAGTCTTTTCCCAATAGACAAATGTCCAAAGGATATGAACAATTCTCAAAAGAATTGTAAAGTATTCACAACCATATAGAAAAACTGCTCCAAATTACTAATAAGAGAGACAGAAATCAAAACAACACAGAGATTTCACCTCATGCCATGCAAATTGGAAAAGATGACAAAATAATGGCAATACTCAATGTTGAAGGGGTTGTGAAAGAATAGGCTCACTAATACATTGTTGGTGGAGCTGAGAAATGGTACAACCATTTGGGAAAGCAATATAGAATTATGCAAATAAAGTCACTAAAATGTCCATATCCTTCAACCAAAGACTCTCTTTTTGAGTTTATGCCCCAAGAAAGTCACTGATAATAAAAAAAGTCTCCATATACTTCAAAATGTTCATAGCAGAACTTTTTTGTGATAGCTAAAAATTGGAAACAATGCAGATGCCTCTCAATTGGGTAATAGTTAAGCAAATTGTAGTATATGAATATAATGGAATTATGTCTGTGCTGTAAGAAATGATGTGTGTGATAAATACAGAGAACCATGGAAAATCTATATTAACTAATGCAGAATGAAATAAGCAAAACCAAAAAATGTATATGCAGTAACTATAATAATTTAAGTGGAAAGAACAATGACATACCAAATAGTCAAAAGTAAATGTAACAAAATTCTAAAGATCAAGTGGAGCTCAAATTAAGAAATATGAGAAGACACCCTCAACCTATCCCATCTTGGAGGTGGGAGGTTCATAGTTATAAAACCTTGCACATGTGTAAATTTTTCAACATATTGATCAGGTATGCTGACTTTTTTTCCCTCTTTTTCACTTCCAAAAAAATAAAATACTATTTATCATATGTTATGGCTCTCTGGGAGGGAGACAGAGAGGGATAAATAGGAAACTATGGTGATAGAAGAAACAGAAAATATCAATAAAAACTTATTAAAATAAATAAATTGCTTGTGTGAAATGGTAGTATAGAGTAGAAGATAGACAACTGGTCTTAGAAAGACATGGGTTCTAATCTTACTTTTGACATATACTGGCTATGACTCTGGATAAGTCATTTAACTTCTCTAGGCCCCCTGCAATGCTGAGACTACAAGTTGCAGAGAAGCTCCTGATTTGTCTTAGTGGAGGGAGTTTCTTATGGGAATTCCCTTTTCCAGTGAAATTATAGGTCTTTGGTACTTCTGTTCTATAGGAGCATTTTCTTTCCACTTGAAACTGGATTAAATAAAAAATAAATAAACTATTTCAGCCAGAAATATTTTCTTCTCAATAGGAATACATTATGTTGGGATTAAATAAATTCATTTTTTGATACTTTTATCAAAGGCAACCTTGGAATCAGGGACATTCAATGATATCTCTGATTAATTTCTGTGGAATTCTTTACTTTAAACCTGACATTCTGAAATTCATTGCCTTTAGAGAATGGAGTTCTAGGATTTGAGTCCATAAGCTCATTTTGCCAGAAATAATCACTTTAACTCGGTCTATAACTTTATATATATATGTGTGTGTGTGTGTGTGTGTGTGTGTGTGTGTGTGTATACATATATATACATATATGTGTGTGTGTGTATACACACAAATACGCATATAAAACTTGTTTGCTGTCATGTAGATGAGCAGGTACAGTTTTTCCCCCCTTTTCAACCAAAGAGTTTGGTATAGCTCTGATAGAGCTCATCTCTAAGCCCAGGGAGAGAAATTCTATATGATTTAATATTTAATATAGATATTGCCCAGGGTAACACAGCCAAGGCCTACCAGGAATAGACTTGAACTCACAACCCCAGTCTCTATTCATTATTCCATGCTCCCTCTTATTAATTCACAGGTGGCTATTATAATAATTGTATGTTTTTAATAAGGGCATGGAATCATACATTTAAACCTAAAAGTCATCAAATCCAACTAATTCTCTCATATTACAGATGAAGACTCTAAAGCCTAAGTCAGGTTAAGTGAAGGTCACACAGATACTAAGAGGAAACTCAGGGATTTGATCTCAGGCCCTCTGATTCCAAATGTCTTCTGAAACTTTGTACCATGCTGAGTACTTCTTTAGAGACAGACTTGCACTATCTAACCAGTAGACATTTTCACTGGTTGTTCCCCACTGTTGGAATGCTCTTCCTCCTCATCTCCACCTCCTGCCTTCCATGGCTTCCTTCCAGGCCCAGATAAAATCCCATTTTCTACCCCAAACCTTTCTTAATCCCCCTTAATTCTAGTCCTTTCCTTCTGTTAAATATTTCCAACTTAGCCTACTTATAGTTTATTTGTACATAGCTGTTTGCATGTAGTCTCCCCTGTTAGTCTGTGAGTTCCTTGAGGGTGGGAATTGTCTTCTATTTCCTTTGCATCTCCATCACTTAGTACAGTATCTGGCACATAGTAGGCATCTAATAAATGTTTATTGACCCACTGACTAGAAATACAGTTCTCCTGACAAAGGCGATGAACTAATATACAAAAATGATACACATTTTTAGACATGGCTAATATGGGAATTTGATTTGCTTAACTCTACTTATTATACGGGTTTTCTTTTTCTTTTCTTTTTTGGGAGGTGGGGAAAAGGGAGGGAGAAAACCAAATATTTGATAATTAAAAAAGAAAAACCCCAAATTTAATTAAAAAATAAGTGTGCAGTTCCATTTGTTTAGCTGTTGTCTAAATTTTTGCAGAGGCATCTATCATAGGACATAAATATGTAAATCCAGTTTGTATTCCTTTGAAAATACAACTCTTTAAATAGTATGAGCTTAATGTTAGTTACAATTCTCTTTGATTTAGCAGAGGATTGATGGTCTCCCTGCAGAGCATCCTCTGTTCTATCTAGACCAGCACTGTATTCTTTGATAATGAATACAGTCCCTGCTCCTACTGTACTATATTCCTACTCAGAGGTTTTAGACTTTGGGTGCAAGTGATCCAATTCTGAAAAAAAAAGAAAGAAAGGAAGAGGCAGCATATTGTCTGAAAGAAGCATTACTCTCTTTTGTGGCATAAAACAGTGATCATGGTCTTTGTCCTAAATTACTTACTTGTTTGTTTAAAAAACAATCCAGAGGGTGTCTAAGTATCTTTCAACCTAAGGTCCTGCTACCACTCCCTTCTGGTTTGTTTTTGAGCCTGTTAATCAAATTTGAGCCTGGTTAAATCAATTCATTAGACAATGTAATATGTGATGAATGGCAAAATTGGGGGTTTAATAATTAATATTAGGTAGCTTAATTTACTCTGCTCTCTGGATACAGGCTGAACCTCTAATTCCAGCCAGTTGTTATATGAGGGTATGAGTACACATACACACACACATACACACACACACACACATTAACAGAACTATTAAATGCAATCATATTGGTATAGGGAATTTGGCAATAGGGAATTGCCAGTTCATCACAGGCAGCTAGGTAGGTAAGTGGGTAGAGCTTGGGGGCCTGGAGTCAGGAAGACCTGGGTTCAAATCAGGCATCAGACACTTAGATGAGTCTCCTAGCAACAGGGGGATTATAATAGCACCTACCTTTCCTATGATAGCTGCCTCTGCAAAAAGTTATACCATAGCTAAACAATTATAACTGCACACTTATTTTTAAATTAAATTTTGGGTTATTTATTATCAAACATTTTATTATTCTCCCTCCCACCTCCCCAACTCCCAAAAAAGAAAAGAAAAAGAAAATCCTTGTAACAAATGAGCAGAGTTAAGCAAAACAAATTCCCACATGTCTAAAAAATGTATGTTTAAGAGGATCGAGTGAGTTAATATTATAGTGTTTAGCATTGTGTCTGGCACATAGTAAATAGGCCCTTAATAAATGCTTATTTCTTTCCTTCATCATAATATTCAAGTCACTAGGATTAAAATCAATAAGCATTTGTTAAGTTCTTAGTACACAGTATACACTTTATTAGGCACTGGAAATATAAAGAAAATTTTTAAAAGACCCTGCCTTCTGGGAGCTTAGACTCTCTATATATAGAGAATGCAAATCTAATATAAAAATATTATAGAAGCAACCTTTTAATGGTTATAAAAGTAACTTAAAGCATATGTTTTATTAATGCTGATTTGGCAATTTAATTCTTGCATTTTTATGTGTCTTGATTCCAGAATTTGCTTTTATTAGATACCTTAAAATTTATCTTTGGCAAAATGTTAATATATGTTATATTGTGAGGATTGGGGGAAGTTAGGAAACTTGAATTCTGGCCCTTGTTCAACACTTACTGTGTGACCCTGAGCGATTTATTTAAAAATACTTTATATTACTTTTTATTAATTTTCTTGTATGCTTACTGAACACCACTATTAGAATATCAGGGAAGGCTGGTGGGGAGCTAAAGTGGGATTTTCATTTTCCTCCTTGTAATATCAGTACCTAATATAGTGCTTTGCGCATAGTAGGTACTTTATAGATGTTTACTGAGTTGATTTGATTTGAATTGAAAAAAAGGAAGAAGAAAGGCAAAGTATCATACTAAACAGGCAGCTGGTCTTGGAATCAGGAAGACCTGTGTTAAAAGTGCTGACCCATACTAACTGTAGATAAGACATGGAAACTCTCAGGGCTTCAAACAACTTTTTTTCCTTTTTTGTTTTGTGGGTTTTTTTTTTTTCTTTTTGTAGGGCAATTGGGGTTAAGTGACTTGCCCAAGGTCACATGACTAGTTTTTGTGTTAAGTATCTAAGGTCACATTTGAACTCAGGTCCTCCTGACTCCAGGTCCAGTGCTCTATTCATTGTGCCACCTAGCTGCACCTTCAAACAACTTTTTAAGACTAGAAGGTATAAAGGAGGTGTAGATTCTCATTGGCAGTGGGAGTTCCTCCATAGAGTTCCCTGCAATGATGGAATCACAAAATCAAAAAACAAATAAACTAACAAAACCCCCCAAACTGATGGTACATTGGTAAGAGAAATGGATAAAGAAACAAGAGCAGTAGTAGGTTCCCTCTCACTGGAGTCTTCAAGAGAAGGCAGGATGACCCCTTGTCAGAGATAAAATTGAAAGGATTCCTGTTCAAATGGAAGTTATACTAGATAGCCTTTGAGGGCCCTTCCAGCTTTGATACTCCATGATTCTGTGATACTCATAGGTCAGTGGCAGGACATTATTATTCAGATTGAAACTGTAGCTGCTATTTCATCTGAGTTATCAAAATAATAATAATCATCTAGATGATTCCCTCAGGGCTATTTATTTTGGCACTACAGATTATAGCCCTGATTTGGATTTTATGTAAGTGCTGGGATACTTGAAGCAGGATTGCCTGTCATCATATAACTTTTTGTTTAATTCTCTGAGGCAAAATACTTTTTGTCTTTGATGTTGTTTTGCTTCCCAAGGCATCCCAAGGAATTCAAAACAGCTGCTTTCTTTCCCGCTACCTCACTGGTTGAAGGAACTGGGTATAACTAGATTGTAAACGAAAGGACGTGGAGGGAGTGGGCCAGTTGACTCTGAGCCTTGAAGGTAGAAGTTATAAGGCAGAAGGGTTGGACTGTTTTGTCACAGAGGGTAGAATTAGGAATAAAAGATGTCAACTTGCAAAGAGGGCCACTGAGCTGGCTGAAAAGATCAGTTCTCTTTCCTTGGAGGTTTTCAAGAAGAGGATGGTTGGGTCCCTTCCACTCTCAGATTCAAGGATCCTGCGATTCTGTGACCTCTGAGCCCTTAAAGTAGACACTTAGACGATTTTCTATTTCCCTTTCCCTCTTAGCATTTGCATGTTAGAATTTCTACCCAGGAATTCTATTGACTAGGGCTAAATGCCTTAAGTTCTAGTGTTGACTGCAATGTGGCTTGCATGCCACTAGATGTCCCACCAGAAAAGCCATGTCATTGCACTAGAAAGAAGTCAATGAAAACAAATATAAAAATACATGTTATTTCCCACTTATTTTATTTCTCCAGGTGGCTTTGCTTGTCAAAACATTTTTGCCTGTAAATAAACTAAAAGTCCCAGAGGGAGTCACTGAGGAAAGTGGATTTAAGTTTTCTTCAAAAAGATTATTTCAAAAGTAAGACAAAGTGTGATCCAGCAGAAAGTGGATTACACTTTATATTTACATTTTTTTTTGCTTTTTGGGGGGCAATTGGGGTTAAGTAACTTGCCTAAGGTTACACAGCTAGGTTGTTTTGTGTGTGTGTGTGTGTGTGTGTGTGTGTGTGTGTGTGTGTGTGTGTTAAGTGTCTGAGACCGTATACAACTCAGGTCCTTCTGACTCCAGGGCCGGCGTTCTTATATTTACATTTTTATATATTTATATTTGCATTTATGTAAAACAATGGGTATTGTGGTGACATACAGGCTAAAGGGAAATGCTGTCCATGAAAAATATATATGATTCACATTTCTTTATAACTCTTCCTTTCCTTCTTCGAGAGGCACCATGGTATAATAGATTGGCAGGTGGGCTTGGAATCAGGAAGAATTGTGTTCAAATCCCACTTCAGTTACTTCCTAGCTATGGGACCTTTTCCCATCTGTAAAATGGGGGAGGAGGGGCTCAATGGCTCAACAGCCTCAATGGCCTCCTTCCAACTCTAAATCTATGCTCCTATGGTATACATAAATGTTAACTTGTCACCCTCGTTCAGTATGGTTAACTTCCAGGTGCTTATAGAAGAAAATCAAGAAGAATTTGCCCCATTTTCAAAGTCAACAGGGAGTTTATTTGGGAGTGTTTGTCTACATAGACAGTAAGCAAATTGCTTTAGTTCACAGCTGGGCATAGCAAAGTTTCCTGTAAAACCTGTTAATGCAGTGATCCGGCTCTTTCAAGATTCATTTCCTTTGCTGTTTATTCCTTAAACAGCAAGATGCCAGGAGGATTTCAACTCCGCCCTGTAAACATCAGAGTTATAATGAGCTTGTCACTAAGGATTCGAATCCTGGGGAAAAAGCCTCTCCAAGCTGGTGATGAGTTCACTGCCATCCACCTGGCCTGCTTATTGCAATGGAAGGGAGCCAGAAACTGCACCACTGAACCATCAGAAAGTGTCCAACTGCTCCAGCCATGACAGACAAGGGAGCAGTCAGATGAGAGCTCTGTGTCATGATCTCCCTCCCGCTCAATAGGATTTGTGTATGAGCTGCAGCTTAAACATCCCAGAGGCAGAAAGGGAATAAAAGGGGCAGGGCCTCCGTTGAAACTGTTAGGAGCTTTAATATCTTGGAGACATAGCCTAGAGGTATAAATATATTTTGATCAGAAGTGTATAGATTCAATATAATGGGTTCATGACCCTCTAATACCCCTCTTGTGAGCAGACTGTCTCAAATTCTTCACTGTTTGTTTTAATTTTATCACAGATTTAGCATGGGAAAATACCCTACAGTTCATTTGGCTTCCTCATTTCCAGATGAGGAAACTGAGGTCTAAAGAAGTAAAATATCTTGCCCAAGGTCATATATACAATGTAGTAGTAGCAGAACCAGGCCCTGACCTCCTGACTGCATGCCTGATGCTTTTCACCTTCTATTTTAGCTGTTGTTTATGGAAGTATCAAAATTAAAGCAAAGATGGATGTCTTCTGATTCTATAATGAAACCAGTTCTTTAACTGCTATCCCACTCTGCCTCCTCTTCAGTAAGAATTGTTCATACGGTATTTCTCTCACAAAAGTCATGTGAAGTGCAAATATACCCATTTTGTAGATGAGAAAGCAGAAGCCCATTGAGTTTGTGATGCAGTTGTTTACATTTCTGTCTCAGACATACCTTTCATGCTATTTTAAGTGGTCCTTTTTTCTAAAACAGCTTTCATATTTAGGATCAAAGAAAGAACTAGAAGGTACCTTAAGGGCCATAATATAGCTCCCATCTCCTTATTCTATAGATAAGGAAACTGAGAGGCAAAGAGGTTAGACAATTTACCCAGGGCCAGAAAGGTAGTAAATGACAGAACTAGAACTAGAACTCAGAGATTCTAACTCTGTACCAATAAGAAGGAGATATTTTCCCATTATGTTTTTCTTTCAAAATTCTGAAAATGTAGCCAGCTTTCTGTAGGAAATATAATTTTTAATTTTATTAAATAATCTGTTTTAGAAAATGGGCTTAAATTTACTATTCTTAGTGACACTCTCTCTAGGATTTGTATTCATTACAAAATTAAGTGTTTTGATAAACAAATCAATTTGGAGGAAATGTTTGTTTGTTTGTTTGTTCCCCCTCCCCTCCGCTCATCCTTTCAGTCCCTCTCCTCCCCTTATCCCTCGTCTCCTCTCATCTCCTCCCCTCCTCTCATCTCTTCCCCTCCCCTCCACTTGCTTATTATTACTTTCGAATATTATGAAAAGAGCTGGAAGGATCTTTAGAAGTCAGATGCCACTTCATTTTGTAGATGGGAAAACTGTGGAACTTGCCTGAGGACACACAAAGGGTAAAAGACAAAGACAGAATTTGAACTCAGGTCCTTTGACTCCCAGTGCATCACTCTCAGTACCTCCATTCCATCTTGTTTCCTTTGAGGGCAGCTTTGTAGCACTTGGCTATTAGAGAAGCGCATGCCAATTCAAATCAAAAGAGAACCTTTGTCTGTCTATAGACCGAGGGAGAGAGAAGGGAATTACAGGGAAATTTTCACAAAAGAAAAATATAATAGGAAAATAGCTCTATCGGATTGAGAGAGACAGAGAAAGTCTTAGAAACGAGGCACCTACATACACATTTTTTGTCTTCCACACAATAGGAAAGGTTAAGAGTCCAAGCTGTCTGAATGAAGCTAAAATCATAAGGGACTCACTAGAAGTAAGCTGAGAAAGAAGGGCAGTCACAGAAATAATTCCCCAGGCTTAAGTGGCAGCTGGTGTTGAGAGAACAGCTTCTGTAGCTGACTTCAAATGAGCCTAACGCCCTGGAGCTGTGCGTGAAACCTTTCAATAGCACCCTATTGTCTGATGAATCAAGTTCAAACTCTTCTGCCTGGTGTTCCAGGCATTGCAAAGCCTGCTACCACCCTCATACCTGACTTATTCCATAAAGCATTCTCCTTAAATTCACTTTAGGCAGTCCACCAGTCAATCAAAAAGTAGTTTTTAAAGCATTTATTATCTGCCAGGCACGGTGTTAAGGAGTGGGGTTGCAAAAAAAGGGAAAAAAATGTCTGAAAAGCCTAGCTAAAATGGACAGCGTTCTCTCCACAAATGTTCCAAATTTACACCCCTATCCCTACTTGTCAGAAATTCTGTTCATCATTTAAATTCAGATATTACCTTTTTTGTTCTCTCCCAGCCATCAAAAATAGTTCCTTCTTTGGTTTTTGAACAGGATTCTGTTTGTTCTTCTATTCTGTGATTAGTATTTTCATCTTGGGGTATTATGTCCCCATATTGTTTTTGTTTTTTTTTTTGGAGGGCAGTTGGGGTTAAGTAACTTGCCCAAGGCTACACGGCTAGGTTTTTTGTGTGTGTGTTGTGTCTGAGGCCAGATATGAACTCAGGACCTTCTGACTCCAGGGCCGACACTCTACTCACTGCGCCACCTAGCCGCCCCTATGTCCCCATATTAATCGATGAGTTTCATGAGGGCAGATATTGCCTCTTCTTTAGTCTCTAGGGTTCCTCCTCACCTCTGTATAATGCTTTCACCTGTTGGGCAACTCAGACTCTTAGAAAATAGCCTGGAGCATTGAAAGGTCAAGTGAGTTGCCCCAAGTCACATAGTTCAGTCCTTTTTTCAGTGGTGTCCAACTCTTCATGACTACATTTGGGGTTTTCTTGGCAAAGATATCGGGGTGGTTTGCCATTTGTTTCTCTGGCGCATTTTATAGACGAGGAAACTGAGGCAAACAGGGTTAAATGACTTGTCCAGGGTTACACAGCTAGTCATGGTCTGAGGCCAGATTTGAACCCATGAAAATGAGTCTCTCTGACTCCAGACCTGGCACGATAACCACTGCACCACTTAGTTTCCCTCAAGTCACACAAGTAGTATGCAATTTAGGAATTGCACAATTCAACTTGAGCCCAGGTCTTAGTGACTCTGACATTGACTTTAGCCTATGTGAAATACCTGCCTCTCAAGGTGAAATTCAATGTTATAAAGGGATATTCTAATCAAGGTCTAAACAAGGTCAGAATCATATTGCTTTCGGGCAGAGATCATTGCAAGTGGATAAAATTAGACTACACTAAAAAAATCGTTAAGAATTAGATTTAAACAGAGCTACTTGCAAAAATCCTATGCTTTTCTGAATCTCTGGCCTTTATTTTCTCAAATGTTTCTCTAAAGGACTTATCTGCCTTCTGGTTAGAGTTGCTCAAATTTAAATGTTTCAGTGAAGAGATATATTTTTGACATGTTTAAAAAAAATAGGACTGGAGACCCATTGTTGAATTTATTAGTGTTGAGCTGAAAGTAATCCCCAAAGGTTTTTATACTCATATACCTTACTACCTTGCTTGGCCGTGACACACTACTTCCACCTGGTGGCCATATTCTTCAATTGCATAGTTTTTCAGACACAATAGCAGTTACAAGAAAGTCACCCAGGGTGCCACAGACTCTTTACACCTTCCCATTCTTTTATTTTCTCATTTCCTTGTCCTGTCTCTACAGAAAGAGAAAATGAAAATAAGACGCTCTTAAAATTCTTAAATATGTTCTTTTCCCCCCTTTTAAATGCATGGATATTTATTAAGTGCTGACTGTGTACATAGCATCAAGCTAGGCACAAAACTAAATGTGAAATTGAAAAAAATTGGAACAGTTTAATAGGTGAATAAGAGTAAACATGCATTTATTAAGCCCTGATTATGTACCAGGCACTGTGCTATAAAATCTGGGAACATGGGAACGTAGATGGAAGGGAATATAGATATCATCTAGCCTTGCCCACTCATTTTATTTTCCTGCTTTTTGGAGGGGCGAAGGCAGGGCAATTGGGATTAAGTGAATTGCCCAAGGTCACATGGCTAGTAAGTGGTAAGTGTCTGAGGTCAGATTTGAACTCAGGTCCTCCTGACTCCAGGGCTGGTGCTCTATTCACTGTATCACCTAGCTGCCCCTCACCCACTCATTTTTACAGATAAGTAATAAGGAATATAAAAATGAAATGACTAATGCAAAGTCACATAGGTGGTAAGTTACAGAGTTGAGATTTTAAACTTAGGTCCTTTGGCTCCATATCCATTATTGTCTGCTGGGAAGCCTCAAAATGGAATGGAGGTTACCTTGGATCTTCAAGGTCATATGCATCCCTACTGAAAACATTTTGAATACAGTCCCAAAGCAGACCATTTCTGCCTTCTAAGAATTAGCTTAGTTTCTTGCAAGAGTCAGCAGACCAGTAGCAGGAAAAAAAATTAACAGAGCTTAGAAAGAAACCCAGTTAAGTTAGATCATTCTAAGAACATCGAAGGATGAAATTGCAAGGATGAACAGCATAAAAGATAATAATAAAAAAAAGCTTTGAGATTTCTATAGCAAACTTTTCCCAGCCAATAACAATGATCTCTAACATTACAGTTACCAATTTATCATATGGGGAAATAGAAATTTTACTAAAGAATATTAAAATGGAAGGTTTACATTGTGTAAACCAAATATATAGAGAAGATCCATTCTGTAGGAGTGATAATTTGGAACGTCCTAAGGTTCCATTATCAAAATATGAGAAAAATGAGATTACAATTGCTTGATAATGTAATAGGTTGTATTGTTTCCAAGAAAATACCAAGGAGAGAATATTAATAACTAATAAGCCTTGCAAGACAACATGGTGTAGTGGACAGAAAACTGGCCTAGGTGTAATCTTGTCTCTGACTAATTGACTGTAGTTACCCTCATGATTCTCTAGGCAACTTTATAATCCAATAAATTATAGAGAATTGCCAACCTGTGGTGGTAAAGAGTTCCTTTACCAGGAAATTCCCTATACCAATGTCTATTCCTTATTCCCTGATGAATCTCATGCCTCCTTTTCCATCTCCATAAAATATTTACAAGCATAATCTATACACAAACATAAAGACATACAGATATACTTTGAGGGCATATTGGATGGAGGTATAGGAAGAAAATAATCAAGCTCTTGGAATGAGTATTTGAGAACAGAGTACACCTTTGCAGTTATCCTACTGCTTGTTGTTGTTGATGTTTGTCCTTCATTTTTGAAGAGTTCCATGGCATCAAGGAAATGAATGGAAAGCTATTGAAGATATCGGCAAACATTGGACTTATTGTTTGTTGACTATAAAAAGAAATTTAATTCACTGGAACAAAATGTCACCTCTAACATGGAATCTGTATCAAATGCATTTGTTAAAATCATCTACATTTCTCTGAAAGATATAAAACTATATTTGTTAGGCAACCATTTAATTAATTATTAAATGATATCACGTGAGGCATAATATAATATATTCATTTAACAAAAATGTTTGTCATTGTCTTCAGATGACTTTTTGCTGACTCCATCAAACTCTGGAACATAATAGAATCTTGTAAAACAATTTTCTAATAAAGTTAATCCTAACTCTCCTCAGAGGAAAAAAATCAAGCAAATGAAAAATGTCGGTTGTCTACACCAGGGACGGGAAACCTGTGGCTTTGAGGCCACATGTGGCCCTCTAGGTCCTCAAGTGCAGCCCTTAGACTGAAGCCAAACTTCACAGAACAAATGTATTCTGTAAAACTTGGACTCAGTCCAAATACTATATCCAAAGATCTAGAAGGCCACATGTGGTCTTGATGCCATGGGTTTCCCACCCCTGGTCTACACTATGATTTTCACTTGGGTGGACAACCTATAGAATTGGTTCACTTCTAATTATATCTTGGACAGAAGGAATTGAACTGGAGGAAAAGATCAGGTTAGATCACTTTTTGAAATTGTATAGTCCATTTAATTACTCCAAGCTTCCTAAAAGTCTATGTTTAAAAAAAATAAATGAACAAACAAAAAAGCACAATCCTTATTTTATTGCCCTATGCTTACCCTTCCAGCTTCATGTTACATGTAGTTTTAGTATGACACTTTTTTAAGAGAATGACATCATGCCTCTGTCACATGACTTTGCTTCCATCTTCTGTATTTATCTTTACAAATTCTAAGTTGTGAGTTCTCTGTGTACCTCCACTGGTCTCTTCAGACAATTCCCATTTTTTCTTCTCATTTCTTCTCATTTCCTCTTGCATCTTCAGAATTCCATTTCCATGAGCTTTCCATTCCTTCTGGGTTGAGGTCCTAAGTAGAATTTCAGTCCATGAGATTCTACCTAGCCTTTCTCTAAACATTTTTAAATCTGCTTCATCAGCAAATTGCCTCCCACATTAGAAAGTGGGCTACTTAAGGGCAGGAACTGTTTTTGCCTTTATTTGTACTTTCAGAACTTAGCACAGTGCCTTACATATGGTAAGTGCTTAATACATGTTTGCTCATGAATGAATGGATACTATTTCAGTGATTCTGTGTAGCTATAAAACATAGAATGCTTCTCTCAGAAGAATTAAAGTTATAGGTCAACCAAAATGGAAAAACACATAGTAGTCATCAATATCGATTACAACAAATAAGTGAAAAATTGTTCAAGTGAATCAGTGTAAAGGTTATCACCACATTTTGTTGTTCAGTCATTCTAGTTGTGTCTGATTCTCCATGTCCCCATTTGAGGTTTTCTTGGGAAATATATTGGAGTGGCTCACCATTTCCTTCTCTAGTTCATTTTACAGATGAGGAACCGAGACAAACAGGGTTAGGCGACTTGCTCAGGGTCACACAGCTAGTAAGTATCTGACGCTGGATTTGAACTCATAAAGAGGAATCTTCCTGACTTCAAGTCCAGAGATTTACCCACTATGCCATGCAGCTGACCCTATTACCATATGATCCATTGGAAATAGTACTAGTTCTGGAGTCAGAGAATTGGGATTCAGTTCCTGCCTCTGTTGTTTCCTACCTGTATGTCATACATTAAGACCCCTAATTTCCGTGGGGCTCAGTTTGCTCATTTGTACAGTGACATGGTTAAATTAGATGATCAGTGAGGTCTCTTCTGGCTCTAAATCTGTCATCCTATGATCTTGTAATGACAGAGATACATGAACAGAAAAGCAGTTGAGTCAAAACAAGAGTAAGAGATAAGTAACTAACAGACAGTTGACATTTTCCATTCCTATCTAGACAATGTTGAGAAACCTAAAAGAAGACTAGCAGCGCCTAGATGAGCCCCCGTGGAGGATTTGTGGTGGTCCATGTGATGGGGTGTTTGGGTGCCTGTGCTTGAACCCCAGGTTGTAAAATCACTTTTCTCCCTCGCCTCAAAACACTGTCTCAGGCAGTTTCTCTCCAGCCAAGGGCAGCATGCCCTAACAAAATACTTTATCTCTCTTCCTGATACAGTGGCCAGCTGCACCTATAGAATTGAGTAGTTTAACCCAGCTATGTACTGGCTGAAGCAGCTGTGTCCTGGATCATACCTATCGTATGTATCCTAGACTCAGTCATATGTATACTCCCTTGTTCATTAAATACATCCTGAATCCCTCATTAGCTTGGGATATACATATACTTCCAAGATCCATCTTGTCAGAGACAAGATTGATGGATGGCAGCTTGGTCAGCCCTGACCGCTAGCTGACTTAATGACATTTCAAGCCTAAAACCACTTCACCATGCAGCCCCGCTTTGGGCTATTTCCCAGTGAATTCTGGGTAATATGCCTGTGTAGAAGATATTAAAAGTACATGTTCCTTTAAGAACTGTCCACTCCTGGGGGCCGCTAGGTGGCGCAGTGAGTAGAGCATCTGCCCTGGAGTCAGAAGGACCTGAGTTCGAATCCGACCTCAGACACTTAACGCACACACAAAACAAAACAAAACAAAAAACTTAGCCGTGTGACTTTGGGCAAGTTACTTAACCCCAATAGAACTGACCACTCCTTAACAACTCCCTAATCCTGCCCTGACTCACCTATTTAGAATATTTAGCAGTTGTTATACTATAGAATATCCTATATAAACTTTAACTGTACACTTTTAAGGTTGCAGTTTCCCTAAGAACTCTTGCCTATTGTATAGCATAACAATAAATCTTTGCCACTTTGACTCAGAGAATGCTTTAGTCCATGAATTCATTCCAGACTGCTTCCCAGGGTCTCTGGTTATTGGGGTTCCTGGACTCCCTGAACTCCATGACCCCTGTGCCACATGGACAAGGGATGAGAAAATGGGGATGAGTTGAGATAGTTTCTTCAGATCCATCAAAGAACTGAAGTATTGCATGAAGTCGGGGCAGCTAGGCCATGCAGTGCATAGAGCACCAGGCCTGGGGTCAGGAAGACTGATCTTCTTGAGTTACAATATGGTCTCAGACACTTAGTAGCTGTGTGACTCTGAGCAAGTCCCTTAATCCTGTTTGCCTCAGTTTCCTCACCTGAAAAATGAGCTGGAGCAGGAAATGGCAAACCACTCCAGAATCTCTGCCAAGAAAACCTCAAATGAGGTCACTAAGAGTAGGACACAACTGGAATAACTGAACAACTGCATGAACAATAACTCCATGTACTCAAAAGATACATCCAAGAGGCAATTTGGTAGCTCAGTAAATAGAGTGCTCGACTTGGAATCAAGAAAACCTGAATTTAAATCTGTCTGCAGTATTGGCTAAGATGACAAAACAGGAAAATGTTAAATGCTAGAGAGGATGTGGAAAAGTTGGAACACTAATGCATTGTTGGTGGAGTTGTGAACTGGTCCAACCATTCTGGAAAGCAATCTGGAGCTATGTCCAAAGGGCTATAAATAAGTTTATACTTTGACCCAGCAATACCACTTGTAGGCTTATATCCCAAAGAGATCAGAGAAGTGGGAGGAAGACCCATATGTACAAAAATATTTATAGCAGCTCTTTTTGTAGTGGCAAAGAATTGGAAATAAAGAGGATGTCCATCAATTGAGGAATTGCTGAACAAGTTGTGGTATATGAATGTAATGTAATACTATTGTGTTATAAGAAATGAGGGGCAGACAGTATTCATAATAACCTGGAGAGACTTATGTAAACTGATGCTGAGCCAGAAGAGCAGAACCAGGAGAAATCTGTACATAATCATAGACACAACACATGTGTGATGACTAACTTCAATAGACTGGGCTCCTCTCAGCAATATAAGGGTATAAGACAATTCCAAAAGACTCATGATCGAAAGAGATATCCATATCCAGAGAAAGAGATGCAGAGTCTGAATGCAGATTGAAACAAACTATTTTCTGTGTTTCTCTTGTTTTGTTTTGTTTCCTATTTCCCACTGATCATTCCATCAGTTATAATATTTCTTTAAAACCTGAAAAAAAAATCTGTCTGCAGACAATTACTAGCTGTGTGACCCTGGGCAAGTCACTTAACCTTTTTCTGCTCCTGCTTTCTCATTTATAAAAGTGGATAATAATAGTTTCTGACCCCTAGGTTGCTGTTGGAATCAAATGAGTATGTGAATTATTTCCTAAATATTAAAGTTTTATATAAATGCTAGTCATTATTTTTTTTTTTGGTTGAATGCATCAGGAAAGGTGTAATGAGGCAAAATCACTTGAATTGGGCTTTAAGAGATGGGTAGGAATTCAACAGGCAAAGCGGGGAAAGGTGGGGATATTGGGCCAGCATGAGAAAGGACAGAAGTGAGAGAACATAAAGTATGTCCCAAGGGTCGATTTTCCATGATTTAGAACAATAGGGAGTCACTAAAAATTATTCAAGAAAAAATTTAAGTATGGCAGTATTGTTGTGGACCTCTATGCTTGGAATTTGAAGTTGAGATTTCAGGTGCTGTTTCCCATATGTGACCTTGGGACAGTCTTTTAAACTCTGGGCTTCTGGAGAAAGTTTAAAGCCTCTATGCTATTCTTCAAGAGACTTCACTGAAAGAGGCTTTAAGGATGTCTTAAGTTTTGCAGTCTGCTGGTCTACTGTGATCTGGTGAACTATGGTGTGTCCATCATTTATCCCAAAATATCAAAAGAATAATCCCCTTTTGTCTCTCAAGATCTTTTCATTTTCAATGTGAGAACATTCCACAGATAAAGGTGGCCTGTTAAAAATCTAGAAGTAAATTTGTGGGATGGGACAAGAAAGACCTAATAGAACTTTGCGGAAAGCGAGTACAATGTTATTTTAGTTTTTTTTTTCTTCCTTTAAATGCTTCTCTTAAAGTAGCACAAAACTGTCTTACTTTTTTATGGCACAATCATTATTTATGATCACCAGAGCCAACTTTGAATTTAATTGGTATTCCTGATTGTGCTTGACTTTGCTTATGACTTTCTATCATATATGAGCAAGTGCCATCACTCAATGATTGGACAGTGATATGTTGATACATATTTTATGGCAATACATTTTCATAGAGTTGGAATGCCGCTCTCTTTAATCTGTTTAGATCATTTGGGTTACATGAAGAAAATGAAATGTATTTGAAGATCATCTAAAAAAGGAAATAAAACTTGAAGTGAATAGATAAAATCTATATTCCTGTGATTTTGTTGCTATAGAAAACTTCTTATATCATTGCAGAGTTGTACCTGAAATGCAACTTAAAACCCTAGAGATGTGCCTGGAACACTGAGTGACTGACTTGCCCAGTGTTTCATAACCAGCATGTATCAGAAGCAGAATTTGAACACAGGCCGTAGGCCAACTATCTATATCCTATGTCACACCAAGTCCTGAAAGCTGAGTTCTAATGGATAAAAATCAGGAATGTGTAAGTTCAAATCCCATGTCAGACATTTACTAACTGTGTGACCAGATGTTTCACTTGAAAAATGGAGATGATGATAGCACTTGTTTCACAAAAATTATGAGGATCAAATATGCATCTTAAATGCTAACTAAACATTAGTTCTTTAACTGTGGATTCATGAAAACATTTTAGAATTGTGTGTAAGAATACACTTTTTGAATAAAAGGATATTTTTACTGGTAAATATGCCATCATCCTCCCAGGCACCCAGGTTTACAAGTCAAAACTTCAAATGGAGTCATGAAGAGTCAGACATGACTAAACAACAACAACAACAACTGTAAAGTGTCTAATGAATTTCACTGAGTGACTAGATAAATGCATATTAGACTGGCATTATAAAAGGGCTATCATAGTACTTGTAAGGTTTATCTCCTAAATGGAGCCATGGTAAACTTTGTAAAACTTAGATTATATGGCGAAGTTATTAATGTCATTAACACTGTTATTAACAAAATATTTTCTGTATATTTGATCAAAAGCATAATGAAAGGAGAACCTCTGATACATCTCAAGTACATTTTATCTTAAAACATAACAGAAATCTTGAATTACTAGACTTTTTTTTTTTTTGCTCTGGGTTTTCCTGAGAGCTGACACACTGTTTGTGAGCAGATTATGTGAGACTGATAGTCTTATAAAAATAAGGACAGTTATCAGACCCAAGATTTTATTGTACAGTGTCTGGCACATAATGCTTGATAAATGTTTATTGAATTGAATTTCTAGGTAAGGAAACTTCATTTCCCAATGGAGATCCAATCATATATCCTCTGTAACTTATATTTTTAGAAAGCTGCCAAAAGTGTTCAGAGGTTCCATAACTTGCTCAGGGTTCTATGGAGAGCATGTGTTAGAGATAGGCCTTTCATTCAGGTCTTCCTTCTGCTGAGGTCAGCTCTCTGGCCAAGACTGCCACACTGCCTCTTATGACAATACTGAGGGAGAATTATCAGATTATCATGGTCCCACAATGAAATTTTGGCATAGACCTCAGGGGAGACAATGAATTTTTCTGCTTCTATATAAAGTAATGACTCGCTAGGTTACTACACTGCCTGTAAAAATGAGATGTGAAAAATGCCTTGGATGGCTACTGAGTCTCTTCCAAACATATATGTGTATGTGTATGTATATTTATATGTACAAATAAACTTGCATGAATGTATATTATATATATATATATATATATATATATATATATATATATATATATATATATACAGATACACACATATCTTCGTGTGTGTCTGTGTGTCTGTGTGTGTGCCAGACTAGAACTATAAAATAGTTGAGTAGTCCAGGATTTCGCTGCTACTATGATTTCTCATTATCCAAATTAAACTTATTTTCACTTATTTTATACTTTGAATATCATCCTTGAATAATAAAATAACAGTGGACATTTCTTTTTTTTTCTTTTTGCTATATTCAGCTTTTTAAATAATTGAAATGAATAATTTTGGTGTCCAAATAATGAATAGGCATTGAACAGAACTGTAACCCTTGTACCTCCAGGTCCTTGTAGAATGAAGGCCTTGACTTGGCATCTTAGAAGGTTGGAATCAATTCCCCAGTCATAGCCACATCAAAGGAAAGTTGCAGTGATTTTGTTGTTGTTGCTAATTGAGGATGGGTAGGGGGATGGGTGAGATATATTGAGTAAAGGAAAAATCCACAAACAACTTAAAGAAAACTCAAGGCCCAAGGATCCTGGGGGTAAGTATTTCCTGTGTCAATAACAGTCCCAGAACCTAGGATCTTTACATATTGACTGGTCTCCTCTACTCCATTCCCTGCCATCATTTGCTGTTCTTTCTATATCTCTACACACCCACAACTTTTCCTGCATATCCTAGATCCCAAAAAGGGAAGTTTAAGGGTCTTGCTACATGTTACAATCCTTTCTGAAAGGCATATTGCTCTAGCAATAAGATACAAGACCAGGGATTTCCTCTTTTTCTACAATTTCCTATGTTTGTATACACATTTGGGCTCAACCAAGATGTTTCTGTGGCCTTTTTGGAGCAATGTCCCCATTAGATCTTGGAGACACCACTGAATTTGGTTTCGTTGACATAGTGGTACTAATCTTATTTACAAATAAGATGACTCCAGTCTTACCATAGCCCTAATATTCCTGTAACCTGGATTCAGATCCCTTGATTCTTTAACTTCTTGTGTATATGACCTTAAAAAAGTCGTTAACCGCTGTACGCTTTGATGACCTCGTGGTACAAGACCCATAAAAATTCTGGAATCAGGGGGCTTGGGTTCAATTTCTACCTGAGATGCTTGTACTTTGGACAAACTACTTACTATACCCTGATCTCAGTTTCCTCAACTACAAAAGAGACAAAGTGGGTCTAAAGGGCTTCTGAGGTGACTCCCAGCTGTAGAGTTCTGAGCTCATGATGTCTTCCAGCCCTAAATCCTATAAAATGGATATGTCTTCACTCGCATTCCCTCTAGCTCCATTAACAATTTGCTGGCAAAGCATCAGATACTATTTTGATATATAGTGCATGGGTATATAGAAAATGTTTGCATATGCTCCATCTGCTATTTAACATTTTCCCCACCCCATCACCCCATCTGAGAGTCATAATCATTGTGGCATTTGGGTTCATACATCCCTGAGGGCTGAAATAAGTCCCAAGGTTGCCAGTAGGGTACTCAAGATCAGTTTTATACCCCTTTGAATTAGGTTCAAAGCTACTTCTACTATTGCCCACCTCATTCATGAAATTTGGCTTCAAAGGACATTTCCCTAAATCAAGTCTAATCTCAACCATAACAGAGCTAAGAATAGCTTCACTGTAATAAATGCATAAGATCCCACTATAGCTATATAAAGTCTTAAAAGAACTTACTTGGACTCACAAGTTCTGCTGTTTTTTTCAGAATTATGTCTCAATACTTTAATAGTCATGGACTGTATCTATTTCTCCACTTCTACCCACACAGAAAGTTAGAGCTGGGAAGGATTTTAGAGGTCTTCTAATACACCTTTTTAACTTACCAAATGATGACAGTGACACCCTAGAGGAGGTAATTGGTCTGAGATCATACAGTTAAAAAATCCATGCATCTTCTAATTGCATAGAATGCTCCTTGGACAACAAATCCTACCTATTATTACTTTGCGCAAATATTTTTACAAGGGTCTTCTGGAGACAATGCCTTAACTCAAAGAAGCTGACTCTAACAGTAAGATTTTCATATTCTGGGGCAAATATGAAGAAAACGTGCATTTGAGGAGTGGGGTGGAGAGAGTATCTCCTTGAGTTCCTCAACTGATGCTTATAACCAAGTCCTTACTCTCATATACACAAAAGGTAGTATGCAGATAACAAAGATGTGCTTTATTTTCTTGTTCATAAGAATTAATAAAAACAATTTTCCCCTCAAAAGTATTAATATAAGGAGGCATAATAAAGGATACACTATGGTACAGAGGAAAACACACGCCAGTATCAAAGATCCCAGGTTCAAATCTTTCCTCCATTGCTTACCTTCCTGGGTGAGTGTCCTTGGACAGATTATTTAACCTCCTTGGGCTGGCTATAATTTCGTCTTTTGTAAAACTAGTGGATTGGACTAAAAGGTATCTGACATTTCTTTCAAATCTAGATCTGTAATCCTGTGAAATATTATAACCTTGTTTTATGTCTAATGTAACCTGATTAACTAAAAGGATTATGAGTTGCTCTTTACAGGTTTACATGGAGGTATCATGTTGTACCTTTTAGAAATATCCAATTTGGAGTCAAACTCCCCAGCATAGGTATTTATAGCAGCTTGACTGGATGCTTTGCATGGAATAGAAATGGCGGTGGGGGAATAGCAGTGAAATGAGAAATTTTAGTTCATGGACTTGCCTCATGTAAGGTAGAAACTACATTAAATTTTCATAAACTAGAATGATTCTAACAGAGTAACTTTCAGAGATCCAATGCAGAGTTTTTCATATGTTATCAACAAAGGAAAAAATAAATAGTACCAGTTTGAGTGAAGATATTTATGACAGCATACTTTGTTATTATAATTGCGGTGGACAATGGGAAGAAAAAAAACACCTTAAATGTTTAACAATTGGGGAATGGTTGAATAATCTGGCAATATATTCTTGAATATAGGCTCTATATTTACTACCTGTGAATTCACTACTTGTGAACACTACTTAACAATCACCTTGAATAAATCCTTTCAGTTCCCTCTGCCTAGGCTAGCTTCCTTATCTATAAAATGAGAGGTTTGGGCCTGATCAGAAATTATTAATCAGGGCTCCATGAAACTGATTATTTTTTTAAAATATCAAATAACAGTGTCTCAGTATAATTGATATCCTAAAGCATAGGTCTAACCATGTCACCCCATGCCCCTGTCCCTCCTGCTCCATTCAATAAAAGCCAATGACTTTCTCTTACCTTTAGGACCAAATATGGAATTCTCTTTGACTTTTAACCCTTCATAACATGGACCCCTACTATCTTTCTTCTGTCTTCTTACACCTTGAATGCCTGTCCTCCCCACCTCTGCCACACTTACACATAAACCCTGTAATCTAGTGACATCAGTCTCCTTGCTGGTATACACAAGATTCTCCATCTCCTGACTCAAGGAATTTTGATTGACTGTTCACTATATCTGCACCTCTCTCTCTTCTCATCTCTACCTCCTGATCTTCCCAAATTCCTTCAAGCCTTGGCTAAAATCGCAGCTTTTCCTGATTCCCCTCTCCCTGCTTAATGCTGGTGTTTTCCTCTTGAAATTATATCCAATTTATAATGTACATATCTTGTTTACACAGTCATTTGCATGTTATCTCTCCCACTAGACTATAAACTCCTAAACAGCAGACTTGTCTTTTGTTTTTCTTTGTGTCTTCAGCTCTTAGCACAATGCCTGGCACATAGTATACTCTTAATACATGTTTATTGACTTGATGACCTCATAATGACATTTACTTATTAAAAAAAATTTAAACTAAAAAAAATATTCAGAAAAGGGGTTTATAGGCTTCATCAGACTGCTGAATGAGTCCATGTCAGAAAAAATGGTTAATTTTAATTTAATACATACATGCACACACATAATCATACATGCATTCATCCATATACTACATATGTGCATATACACATACACATGAAAACATGCACATACATTATATTTATAAATCTATAAATATGTAGATAGATAGACAGACAGATAGAAAAGGAGAGAGAGGTAGGTAGGTAGGTAGATAGATAGATAGAAAGATGTACACGTTATCTCTGGGCTTATGTCTTTACCTTGCCTTGGGGATAGTGGTGACAATGAATAAAGAATCTCATTCAAAATCTGATGTGAAAAAATTATATATGAACTAATACAAAAATAAGCAAAACCAGGGGAAAAGGGGTGGAGCCAAGATGGCGGAGTAGAAACAGCACATCCAAGCCACTCTCCCCCCAGATCACCTCCAAACTATGTAAAAGGGGACTTTGAACAACTTCTGGAGCCCCAGCACCCACAGAACAACACAGAGAAGCTAACCTCCCGCTGAGGACAGCCCAGCAGCCCTACAAGAAGGACCAGCGCAGAGCTCTGGGAGCCGGCAGTGCAGTGCACAGTGCTCGGGGGGCGGAGCACAGGTCCACCTGAGTTGCGGTTTTAGCCCCAGGGCAGCCGGGCCAGCAGCCATCTGGAGGGACCCCAGAACACCAGCAGCTGTGGCGATTCCAGAATTATCAACACAGGTATGCCTAGGACAAAGTGAGAGGTTAGTGCCCTATGGACTTTGGGACCAGTATTTGGGGAATGCGTCAGCTTTCTCCCCTGGGGGCTAGAAGCTGCTGAGGAGACACGACATTTTGTAGTTTTCAGAGGCAGCTCCAGCTCCTGGCCTGCGAACTGTAGGGAGATCCAGCGATCAGTCTTGGGTGGTAATTGCTCTTGCTTTAACCTCCCTGGATCTGGATTGTGATCTGGGGTGGAGGTCGTGGGTGGGTTTCTAGCTTGCCAGAAACGGAAGTTGATCCCCGACACGTTTGGGACGAAAGTTCTCCTGTCTGGCGGTAGGGCCATACTGTGGCAACAAGCCCAAAAGTCAAGTAATTAAGTGGCAACATGCCAAGGCAAAGGAAACAAATTAAACAGAAAAATGCAACATTAGACTCCTTTGGGGGCAGAGAGGATCGAGGCATGGAGCAGGAGGAGGGCTGTGAGGTCATAAATCCTGCTCCAAAAGCCCCAAAGGAAAACATGAGCAGGTTGCAGGCCATAGAGGACCTTAAGAAGGACTTTAAAAATCAAATAAGAGAAGTGGAGGAAAAATTGGGAAGAGAAATGAGAAGGATGCAGGAAAAGTATGAAATGAGAGCCAACAGCCTGGCTGAGGAAAACAACACCTTAAAAAAAGACTAACTCAAATGGCAAAGGAGGCCCAAAAGGGCAATGAGGAGAAGAATGCCTTAAAAAGTCAAATTTTCCAGATGGAAAAAGAATCTCAAAAGTTCACTGAGGAGATTCATTCCCTCAGAGTTAGACTGGAGCAAATGGAAGCTAATGACTTTATGAGAAATCAAGATGCTGTTAAGCAGATCCAAACAAATGAAAGATTAGAAGGCAATGTGAAATATCTCATGGGAAAAACCACTGACCTGGAAAATAGGTCCAGGAGAGACAATTTAAAAATTATTGGACTACCTGAAAGCCATGACGAAAGAAAGAACCTAGAAATCATCCTTCAAGAAATTCTCAAGGAAAATTGCCCTGATATTTTAGATCCAGTGGGGGAAATAGAGGTTGAAAGAGTCCACCAATCACCTCCTGAAAAAGATACCAAAAAGAAAACTCCCAGGAATATTATAGCCAGCTTCCAGAATCCCCAGATCAAGGAGAAAATACTACAAGCATCCAGGAAGAAACAATTTCAATAGGTGTAAACACGATCAGAATGGCACAGGACCTGGCAGCTTCTACACTGAGGGATTGAAGGGCATGGACTATGATATTCCAGAGGGCAAAAGAGCTGGGAATGAACACAAGAGTCACCTACCCAGCAAAACTGAGTATTTTGTTTCAGGGGAAAATATGGTCATTCAGTGGAATAGAGGACTTTCAAGCATTCTTGAGGAAAAAACCAGAGTTGAATAGAAAATTTGACATTCAGACACAAGAAGCAAGAGATGCCTGAGAAGGTAATCAGGGAAAAGAAATCAAAAGGAACTTATCAAACTTGAACTATTTACATTCCTATATGGAAAAGCAATACTGTGAACGATGATATTTTTCTCACTATGAAAATAATGGAAGAAGGGTGTATGGTCATATGAATACATATGTGAATGTGTGTATCTATGTTTACAATTATATATGGATAGAGGGCATAGGTTGAATTTTTTGGGAAGGGAGGATACTCAAGGGGTGAAATTATGAGGTGAGAGAGAAAAGTGGCAAGAGGAGATGGGGAGAGACAGGGTAGGGTAAACTATCTCATGTAGAAGAAGCAAGGGGAAGTGGCTGCAAGGGAGGGGAAGAATAGGAAGGCAAAAAGGCAAAACCACATTCTCATTGAATTTGGTTCAGGGATTTCTAGTCATTTTGTCCCCTGTAGTACACTGATAGTTGATTTAGCAATGACTTCTATTGATATTTTTGTCAGTTAAAATACACAAAATTTCATTTTTGTGATGTTATTCATTACTTGTTATATCTAAGCACCCTTTGATTCTGTCCTGATTCATATATGAATAGAAATAAAGTTTCTTTGTAGCTTAAAAAAAACAGGGGAAAATCCTCATAAATAATCACCCAATAAATCAACCATGTAAATGAAAGAGTGGCAAAAATAAAATGGAATTATGTGTTATTATAATGGACAAAATTGGCCACAAAGAATGGAGAGAATGCAAAAATATGATCCCTTCTTTGCAAAGGTAGGGAATTATTGGGGCTAGAACAGTGTATATATAAGAATTGGTTGATATGTAGATTGTTGAACTTTTTCTTTTTCTTTTTTTGTTTTAGTTCTTGTTATAAGGGAATGGGATGGGAAGAAATGAAACTGAGGTTAAAAATAAAAGGCATCAAAACACTTTTTCAAACTAGCATAGTAGCAACAAATATCTCAAGGATATTAATAGTGAACAATGAACCAATGTGCACTGAAAGACATGCTGCAATTACTAGATCCTGTGTCACTAAATAATTACATTAAGCAGGGTTTTCATTAATCATAAAAATCTTCAAATTATGGTAAAATTGTCATTAGTAGCATCCTTAATCAGTTAAGTGCACATTCAATTAGGGAAATTTAATTAAGTGGAAATAAATCAATGTTAATATCGGAAACGGGACTTTGACCTTTACACAGATATTCTAGACAAACTAAGGCAGATTTAAAGGTTTAAAAAAAATTTCTAACCCATATTTTCATAGCATGCCTTCCCTGGAGTAAATAACCCCTGTCAATACTACTGCCTTTTTACTCTGAGTTTAGGTTCAGAGGTGTCGAAAGCTTGATTTTTGCATGATTAACCTCTTTTTTTGTGAATCAGCATTTACTCTGAATTTAATAAACATTCAAATACTATTTATTCCTCATCTACTGTGTTCAATACACCAAACCAAACATTGGGTGGGTTTAGATTTAATTGCCCTCCCCCCAAGGCATATACAGGTTATTAGGTATGTACCCAGATAGTCAAAACCCAGATACCCACAAATCAGGAAAATCAGATTAATCATAATCCAATTTTCATCCTGGAAAACAAGTGATGAACCATATGCCTCCTCTCTTGAAAAAGAGATGGGAACTATGGGGAGTGTATGCTATCTGCCACAAGGATTTTGTTGGTTGGCTTGCTCAATTTTTTTCTTTATAACAAAGGAGGGCTAGGCAATCACTCTTGTGTTAAAAACAACAACAAAAACATCAATGACACTTTTTTTTTTTTAGGAGGGACAATTGGGGTTAAAAAACTTGCCCAAGGTCCCATGGCTAGTAAGTGTTAAGTGTCTGAGGCCAGATTTGAACTCAGGTCCTCCTGACTTCAGGGCCAGTGCTCTATTGGCTGCGCCACCTAGCCATCCCAAATGACACTTTTTAAAAGAGAAAATACAGGACAGGTTTTGAGAGGTCCAAAGGAGAGGTCTAAAGGACCTTGACAAATCTGAGGACAATGTAAATAATTTACAGCTGGGTCACACTGGGAAGGTATCATGGACAAAGTAGTTTCTCAGTGTGGGAAACTGGCAGAGAGGAGCAGCAAAGGCAAGTCCAATTCATCCAGAGGTGTACTGAATGAATGTTAAACTTCCAATGTGAACATCTACAACATGAAAATTTACAAATTCTGCAAATCAGGGTTTGTTGCTGATTGTTTAGACTTAAAAAAAAAAGCGATGGAGAAAATATTACTAATGCAGATCAAACTTAAAAGTACGTCTTGCCTTTTCCAAAACCCAATTACTAAATGTTGCCAGTTTATCCTCAGTCAGTTAAATGGAATTTATTAAGTGCCTACTATATATCTGGCATTATGTGAACCATTGAAGATACAAAGAAAGGCAAAAAACAAACAAACAGCAACAACACAAAACTGTTCATGCTCTCAAGGTGCTCACAATCTCCTGGGATGGAGAGAGACAAGATTCAAATAATTATGTACAAACAAGACAGACGGACAGAGTGTACACACACAGTTGGAGCAATAAGAGTGATGGCATTGGATATCAAATGAACAAAATGAATGAGAGAAAGGAAATGAGGAAGAATGAAAAAATTGTGGGAGGAGGGGCAACAAATGGTCCATTTTTACTGGAATACAGTAGAAGGTAATAAAGGAGTGTTGTGAGATTAGGCTGGAAAAGGAGTTTTGACCCACATTTTGGAAAGCTTTGAATTTCAGAATAAAAAAGTGTCTACTTCCTTCTGTAGGTAACGGGAAGCCACTGAAGGCATTTTTAGGAAAGTTTCACAAAATCAGAGAAGTACATTGAGAAAATTACATGAGCTCCATTATGAAGAATGAATTAGAGAAGACATGGGCAGGAAGACCAATTAAAAAATTCAAATAGGCAGGGGTGGCTAGGTGGCACAGTGAGTAGAGCACTGGCCCTGGAGTCAGAAGGACCTGAGTTTGGATTTGGCCTCAGACACTTAATACACACAAACAAAAACCTAGTCGTGTAACCTTGGGCAAGTTACTTAACCCCAATTGCCCTCCAAAAAAAAAGGAAAAAAAATTCAAATAGGTTGTTTGTGGGAGATATTGAAGATAAAGAAATGAAAAAAACACAGCAATTGACCAGTTATAAGTAGAAAGGAGAAGTCTGTGATTTGGAACTTTCAAACTAGGGTTACTTGGAGGATGGTGATGCTGTAAATAGAACTAGATTAATTAAGGGAAGAAACTCATTTAGAAAGGTGGCAGGGAGATGATTTCTGTTTTGAACATGATGGGTTGAAGATCCCATTGGGACTTCCAAGTTTAGAAATCTTGATTTAATATTTTTATTAAATAAACTTATTTAATAAATTTACTAATAATGAAGAATATGAACTTGACACTTGGTTGGAAAAGGTTGAAGCTAGATATATAGATTTGGTAGTCATTTTCATAAAGGTGATCATGAAAGTCATGGGAATAGTCTCCATTCAAGAGAGTGTAGAAAGAAAAGGGGGCCTGAGAAGTGTATTTGGAGGAATTTTCATATTTAAGGACAAGAAGAAGAAGAGCCAGAGGAGAACTTAAAGAAGTTTGAGGAGATTCAGAAGAAAAATGTGCATTGGAAGGCAAGGAAGTGAAGAGTATTGAGGAGGGGGTGGTTGAAAGTGTAGAGAAGGTCAAGAACTATGACTGACACAATTGGTGAAAACTGTTTCAATAGGGTCTTACAGATACAAGCCAGATAGTAAGAGAATATAGAATGATAGGGTGAAAAGCAAATCGAGGCAGTAAGTACAGACTATTCTTTTTCAAAGTTCGTCAATAGCCAATAAGTAAACAAATAAATATTTCTTAAACACCTACTATGTGCCAGGTGCTATGCTATGTGCAGTAAGTAAAGGGGGAAGAGACAGAATAATTTAAGAGGATAGTAGAAGAGAAATGACACAGTAGACAGAGCGTTGGATCTGGGATAAGGAAAAAGTAAGTTCAACTCTGTCTCAGACAATTATTAGCTATATGACTCTTATGAAGTCTCTCTCTCTCTCTCTCTCTCTCTCTCTCTCTCTCTCTCTCTCTCTCTCTCTCTCTCTCTCTCTCTTTTGAAGGGCAGTTGGGGTTAAATGACTTGCCCAAAGTCACACTGCTAGTAAGTGTGTCAAGGGTCTGAGTTCAGATTTGAACTCAGGTTTTCCTGACTTCAGGGTTGGTGCTCTATTCATTGCACCATGTAGCTGCCCCCTAATCAAAACTCTTAATCTTTGCCTGCCCCAGTTTCCTCATCTGAAAAAAAAATGAATATAAATTTAATAATGCTTACATCCCAGGGTTGTTATGGGGATAAAATGAGGTTAACATTTGTAAAGTGTTTTGCAAAACTTAAAGTACTAGCTATTATTGTTATTATTATTATTATTTTGATAATAGGGGAGATCTGGAGAGGTGGTACAACTTAGTAGATATCCTGCTGGATTTGGAATTAGTAAGAACTGGGTCCCTATCCTGCTTCTGGCACTATCTAGTTGACCTTTTTAACTTCTCTATGTACCTCAATCAACTATTAAGCTCTGGATTAGTTGGAATTTTGGAAGAAGTGCTTGCATTTATAGGTTGAAGGAAGAGAGAAATTTCCCAAAGAGAGATTTATCAAATTTACCAAGGATATTGGGTCAAAAGCTCATGGAGATGGCTTAGCCTTGTTCAGAAGGAAGGGCATCTCATATCTTAGGAGCAGAAGGAATGAGATCAGAAGCATAGGTGAGTGAAGGAAGAAGACTGAGGGAGGTAAGCAAGTGTATGTCAGTAAAGCAGGAAGTTAGGTTATCTATCGAGAAAGGAAGGGAGAAGAAAATAAGGTTCACTAGAACTTCTATGGGTTATGGGGGAGGGAAGGAAGAGGAAAGGAGATTCCATAAGAAAAAAATAAAAGGATTTCTGTGCAGAACTGAGTTTTCAGTTTGGGTCAGATAAAATAAATTTGTAATAGATCCAGTCAGAATGAGATGAAAGATTTCTTCTAGAGACTGAGCGGAGAAAATGATTAGTCAGTCAAAAAGGGTGAAAGTTTCCATGCCTTTGCATATGCTTGGAAGGCTTTGTCTTCTTCATCTCTTCACATTGGAACCCACAGATTCATTCAAGATTCAGCTCTAGCAGTACCTTCAGGAACCTTTTCCTTACCTGCCTCTCCCAAGCCCTTCCTCCCCCAGATTATCTTGTATTCATTTTGCATACATTATGAATGTTCTTATTTATGTTCATTAGAATGTAAGCTCCCTGAGGACAGGTCAGTTTCACTTTTGTTTTTAATGTCCTTAGTGCTTAGCATAGTTCTTAGCCCATAAAAGGCTTAATCAATGTTTGATTGGTTAACTAGTTGATTGAAGGCAGAAAAGGTCAAATCATATTTTAGTGTTTCTAATAATAAATTTTCACCATAAATAATAAAGATACTGTCTTGATTTAGTCTCAGTTCAAAGAATAACTGGTAGTTATCTTACCTTTTGTACTGTAAATTTTCTCTCCCTCCACAATATACAGACTTTAGCATGTCAGAATTATTCACTGGGTACCTTTCTTGAAAATAAACAAATTGAAATAGAGAATCCCTTATATAATACTACTTACAATGGTCAATAATTCAATATTTCAATTCAATTTAAAAAATCCTAATGAAGCTACTTAACCAATGGTTCTTAAACTTATTCTTTATAAGGGGTGGCTAGGTGGTGTAGTGAATAGAGCACTGGCCCTGGAGTCAGAAGGACCTGAGTTTGGATCCGGCCTCAGATACTTAACCCACACAAACAAAATCTAGCCGTGTGACCTTGGGCAAGTTACTTAACCCCAATTGCCCTCCAAAAAAAAAAAAAACTTATTCTTTACAGCATAATTTGGATTGGGGAGATGATTTTTGTGATATATCAATTCTCTCAGGTTGAAAACAAAAACTTCTGTAGTACCTGTGAATACTTAGGGGAAGATAAACAAATAATGTGCTGGGAACAATGGGTCAGGATCAATAACTGAAAGAGAAAAAGACTATAGACATTCAAAAACTGCACACCTCCATATGAATCAGTCCATAGACAAACTTTTATTAAGCACTTACTATACGTCAATCTCAGTGCTAGCTGTTAGTGATATAAAGACAAAAGCAAAACAATCCTTGTACTCATGAGCTTACATTCTATCTATGGAAACAGAATGTGCATAACAATGGATGGATACCAAGTGTGTATAAAATAAATACAATGTGATGGGGGAAGGAACACTAGTAGCTGTGAAGATGAAGTTCTTGACCTTGAATGCTATGTGTTTGTAAATAGATTTCCATCACAAGGTTTGTTAACCTGGATAGGAAAAAAAATACACCTTTATTTTCTCTAACCTCCAACATGTAATATTTCCTTCAATTATTTAAAAACATTATTTTGAGAAGCAGTACATCAGCTTCCCAAAACTTACAAAAGGGTACATGACACACAAAAAGGTTGACAACCCCTGGTTTAATAAAAGGTGATATTTAAGTTGTCTTCAAGGAAACCTGGAATTTTAAGAGTTGGGGCAAGAATGAAGTCCATTCCAAATGGCAGACAGTCAGCAAAAAGGCACTGAAATGGCATATATTTATGAAGGAATAACTTGTTATAATTGTTATAATGGTAATAATAATAATAATTTGCATATATTTTGCATGTTCCTTGTTATCCCTTGATCCACAGAACAACCCCATGAAGTGGGTGCTGTTATTTTCCTCATTTTAGAGATGAGGAAACTGAAGCTGATAAATGACTTGTCTAGTATTACACAGCTAGGAAGTGTGTGAAATGGGTTTTAAAATCATCTTCCTATTCAGGAATCTCTGTACTAAACTACTTTGATTGTTTCCTTAAAGAAGTTAAGGGCTGAGATTTTTGACGGTCACTGTTGAAATGAAAGGCTTCCTCTGAAGTTTGGCTAGTGAACTCAGGCAAGGGAGCCTCACTCAGATGAATCAACTCCAGGTATCCACAATGTCTGTCTTTGTTGAATATCCTTTTCCGGTATAGCTAAGCAAATCTTCTGTTAACTTGAATGACTTACAAGTGTTTCATTTTCTTCTAACTACAAGGGGACTGACCTGAGTCCAGCCCACATATCAAAACATATATATTAATGTTCATAGGAAATTCCTTGTCAGATACAAATATAGAAATAACTTTGTTCTCTTATATTCTGATTATTAATAAAAAGTGAAGCACAAAATAGCAAAGTAACTGCTCCCAGAAGTAATCTCAACAGCATTATGGAGAATGTCCAAATAGAAGAAATATTCCTTATGGATCACAGAATCACAAATTTTCAGATTTGGAAACTCAGCTGCCAACTGGTCCAACCCATACATGAAAGGAACTAAAACATAGCCAATAAGTTATCAGCCATCTTCTACTTGAAGACCTCCTTGAATTGGGAAGCCACTCTTTCTAGAGTTAGTCCATTTTACCTTTGGACAGCTCTATTTGGTTGGAACATTTTCTTGGTCAGCAAACCTAAATGAATCTCTTAGCAACTCCTATCCAATGTTCCTGTTGCTTCTCTCTGGGGCCAGCAGAATAAGTCCAATCCTTCTTTCACATGATAGCCCTTCAAAACTCTTGATATTAACTATTATATCCCTCCCCCAAATCATTTTTCCCCTCTAAGCTAAACATGTCCAGTTCCTTCAACTGTTATTCATTTGTTACTCAAGGTCCTTCACTATTTTGGTTGCCTTCCTCTAAATACTTTCTAGCTTCTCAATACTTTTTAAACTATGATGGCCAGAACCCAGCATTCCAAATGAGACCAGATAAAGATAGAGTATAGTGGGACTTCCCTAATATTTGCAAGCTATGTTCTCCCATTAATACAGATCATGAGTGTAACAGATTTTTGGCTGCCACATCACATGGCTAATTTAAATTGAACTTGTAGTCAACTAAACCTCCTGATTTTTATCTACCCAATCTTATATTAGAGATGTTGATTTTTTTATACTTAAGTGTCAGACTTTACATCTATCCTTATTGAATTTCATCTTATTATGTAGATTCAAGTGCAATGTTTTAGCCTTCCAAGATCCTTTTTGATGCCAATTCTATCATCCAGTGTGTTAGCTATCCTTTCCAGATTTGGGTCTTCTGCAGTTTGATGAGCATACCATTAATGTCTTTATACAAGTCATCTATCTATCTATATTTATATCTATATCTATATCTATATCTATATATCAAGCAGCATAGGGTGGTGGCCAGATTCCTGAGATACTCTACTGGAGACCTCTTGCCAGGATGACATTGAACTTGATTCTGATGTTCCATTTTTATATCTATTTGATGGTATTATCATCTAATCCATATATTTTCAGCTACTTCAAAAGAATAGTATGAAATAGTTATACCAAAAGACTTTGCTAATATCTAGTTTGCTATCTCATCTACTGATTTAGTAATCCTCTTCAAAAGAAGGAAACTGGCAGGACTTGTTCTTGATTAGGGCATGCTGGCTCTTTATTATCACTACTTCCCTCTCTACATCTTTGCCAACAATTTTTTAATGGTTCTTTCTTAAATTTTCTCAGAAATAGAATCATCACTAACTTAGAGTTTTCATTCTCTGCTTTCTTTCCTTTTTTGAAAATCGGTACTACATTTCTCCTTCAGTCCTGGTAACTGATTTCCCACAATCTTTCAAAAGAGTGGTTTAGCAACCACATCTGCCATTTCTTAAGAAACTGAGGACTTAATACATCTGCACCAGGTGATTTGAATTCCACAAGAGCAGCTAAGTGCCCTGTCACTGTCTTCTTACTTACCTATCCTTTCTTTATGACATGGACAGACAGAGATATATAAAGAAATAGGATGGGAATTAAATGGGAGAATGCTATATTCTTTTAATAATCCCAATCTTCTCTCAGAAATAAAGGCTGATCTTTCAACATCACATTTTTTTCTAGTTATGCTACATAACTATGTATGAATCATGGAATCTTGGAAAAATTAAAGTTGCAGGTCATCCAAGAAGAAATGGGAAGACAAAGGGTAGAAGAGACAGAGTCAAGATGGTAGAGTAAGAGAAAGCATTTTTGCCCAGCTCTTTGAGCACAACTATACCATAACAACATAGAAAATGTGCCAGATTGAATTCTGATGTAGTAAACCAAGAAGAAGTCTCAGCAAGTCATTTTTCTTGCTCAGGGCAGTGTAAGAAGGCACAGAGGTCTGCAGATAATAGGGTGGGGACTGGCCAAGAGCCCAGAGCAGTTAGAGTGGTGGCAGCAGCAGGGTGTGTTCCAGCATCCAGGGAAGTTAAGGGGGCCAAGACAGAGCACCAATGCCAGGAAACACTGGGGCAAAAAGAGGTGCCAATGGATCCATGAACTAGTGCTGGGAGCAAGAATAGTTACCATCTGGAAGCTCTGTTATCCACTAGCCAGCTCTAAGTCACACATCCAGGTGGAGAAGAACAATTGAGTGTTAGTGTGGGGTCTAGCTGAGTACTAATCAAGGAACAAGTTTCAGAAATTTAGCTCTGTATTTCTGAGGTCAGGTGCAGAATGGTAACTCAGTTTTAACCTCAAGAGACAAAAACCAAAGGAGAAATATCAGTTCAGTCACTCTGAAACTGCAGAACCTCCCAGCTGGCTAAAAAGTGGCCAAGTCTTAGCCACACCTAAGCCAACAGTTCCAAACTTGGGTCAGGATGTTATAGTGTTCACATCAGGAGGGCAGTAAACATGTCTTTCCCTGGATCATGATACTTTGGAAACACTTAAAGCTGCAGGCGCAGACTGAGTTTTCAAGGCAGCAGGACATAAAAGGAAAGAAACTTAGGCCAGACATCCCTCCCCAAAAGGTATGCAAAGCCTAGCATTCATATAAAGTCCAAAGTCAAGAAGGAGGCTGAAAGAATAAGCAAACAAAAATGAAACTGACCATAAAGAATTACTATGATGACCAAGGAAGCTTAAAACCCAAACAGAGACAAAGGCAATGACTTGAAAACATTTCTAAGTAAAACCTCAAAGAAAAATGCAGATTGGACACAAGTCCAATAAGAATTCTTAAAAGAGTTAAAAAGATTTTTAAAAATGCCAAAAAATATTTTTAAAACCAGATAAGAATGATAGAAGAAAAAAAATGGGAAAAGAAGTAAGAGTTATATAAGAAAGTTATGAAAATAGAATTAATAGTTAAAGAAGGTACAAAATCTAATAAAAGAAAATAACTTCTAAAAAGTGAGAAGTGGCAAAATGGAAGTTTTATGATTCCATGGAGCATCAAGGAATACTAAAATAAAGTCAGAAGACTGAAAAAGTAGAAGAAAATATGAAAGACTTCATAGGGGAAAAAACTGACCTAGAAAAATAGATCAAGGAAGGGTAATTTAAGAATTATTAAGAGACAAAGGGTGGGTACATAGCATTGACAGTGAAGAACTATGCAGAAGAAGCATCATAAGGAACATTGTCAAGGAGACATATGACTATAAATGGAAATGCTCTTAACAACAACAAAAGGTAATAACAACCCTGCAGGTTCCACTGTTGTTCACAGAATGTTGAGAGAACTAGAGAAAGGTTGTTAGCAAGTGACCTCCAAAGAAAGATTTAGGAGGATGGGGACAAGAGTCACCACAATATTTAAGGAAGGGTGATTGTAAACTCCTTCCTTAGAGGGAGTAACCATATAAGGAACATCACATACATCCAGACAAGCATCATTTTAATGAGGTGGCTGTCAATCACTGAACACAACATTCTTTAAAGAATGAAAATGTGAATGACTCCCCCAAAAAAAACAAAAACAGAAAAATGTACAATGGGTGCAGCTCATGAAGAATGAGAGCTACCTGGCAAAAACTGGTATAAAATAGTCACATAGATATGCCTGCCTAGAAAATGAGATAGTTGCTCAGAAAACAACAAAGTTATGGTGGCACAGGCTACCTCTTCTCCCAGGGAGGTTGAAGCTAATGCTGGAGGATCATATAAATTTGGGAGTTCTAAGTTGCAGTAAGGCTATCAGGCATCTATGCTAAGTCTGACACCAATGTGGTGAGCCCTCTGGAATGGAGGGCCCACCAGGATGCCTAATTAGGAGCAACCTGGCCCAGGTCAGAAAAAAAGCAGAGCAGATTAAAGCTTCCATGGCAATCAGTATTGGGATTGGGCTGGCCACTATACTTTCAGACTGGGTAAGATAGGGAAACCTTTTTGAGAGAGAGAGAGAGAGAGAGAGAGAGAGAGAGAGAGAGAGAGAGATTGAAAGGCGGCGGGGGCGGGGGGGGGGGAGGATAAAAGATAGCTTGAGTAATGATACTGCTATCCACAAAAAATTAAAAGAACTAGAGGAAAGTCACAAGTTTATTGGGTATATCTTGAGTTTGAATCCTGCCTTATACACTTAGCCTGTGACTCTGGGCCAGTCACAAATGCTCATTGCCCCCAGGCAACTCTCCAGGAATAAAATTT
The DNA here is from genome assembly GCA_011680675.1 of Gymnobelideus leadbeateri. NCBI lineage: Eukaryota > Metazoa > Chordata > Mammalia > Diprotodontia > Petauridae > Gymnobelideus > Gymnobelideus leadbeateri. Next base: position 265,956 of record WOXC01003418.1, read on the forward strand.
GAAGAGCAGGTTCAGATTAGCATTGGAAGAGGGAATTATTAACATTAGCTACTATACCAATGAAATCAAGGTCCAGTTGAAAAAAAAAGTAAAAATACAAATTATGCATATATAAATATATGAAATAAAGACTTTACAATCATATAAAAGGGACAATTAAAATATGTTTATGTGAATTTAAGACAGGATAAGTGAAATGAAAATTCATCTTTCTTCAAATAGGAAAATGGTAGATAACTTTTTATTTCTTCAATCATTTCTTCTTTCTTTCTTGGAACTTCATCCAACTTTAGTTCTTGTTCAGTTGTGTCTGATTCTTCCTGATCCCAATTGGGGTTTTCTTTGCAAAGATACTCATTTTAGAGATGAGGAAGCTGAAGCAAATGGCCTTAAATGACTTGCCTTGGGTGACAAACCTAGTAAGTATTGGAGGCCAGATTTGAACACAAGATGAGTCTTCCCTGACTGCAGGCCTGCCACTCTATCCACTGTGTTGCCCAATGAAAGGAAAGCAAATGTTCATGCAAATAATACTCACCTATATTTTAATAGGAAGTCATATTTTATCTCAAAGAAATGTAATTTATTTTGAGTAAGTAATAAACACCATCCAGGTTTTCCCATCTCCGTCTAACTTGGTTTTGACCATAGCAAATTTAACCTGGTCTCTTCTGCCTTCTTTACAACTTTTCCAATACAGAAGCTCTAGGTACACACAATCAGAAAGAAATGCCATCGTTCTATAGCATGATAAATGTGGTACCATAGGGAGTTAGCCATAAAAACAAAGATGAAAGAATATCCTGAAGCCTCATTATTTTACCATGGAGTGTCATGATATTTTTTTCACTTCATTTCATTTCATACTCACCTTTGAGGAGAGCTTTAAGAAAATGCTAGGATTCAAAAGGTAAAAGGGAAATTTGTATGAAAAAATTTAAGTTTAGGTCTTTTAATGCAAATACAGGTCTATGTGGGCTTTCACAATACTACAGCACTGTGATAGTTGTAGAGAGTGTAGAAAATAAAAGTCAATTGCCATATTTTCCTTTTTTTTGGTTAATTGCATAAAGAAAATGGATATGCTTTTTTTTTTTTTGCTTTTTGGAGGGCAGTTGGGGTTAAGTAACTTGCCCAAGGTCACACAGCTAGGTTTTTTTGTTTGTGTGTGTTAAGTGTCTGAGGCCCGATCCGAACTCAGGTCCTTCTCACTCCAGGGCCAGCGCTCTACTCACTGCACCACCTAGCCACCCCAGGATATGCTTCTTTTAAAAGTGAAAGTTGAGGTAGTATACCTTTTCTAAACCTATGAAATACATCTCCATTTTCTTTCTCAAAAAAAAAAAAATATATATATATATATATATAGGGCCACTATTTGAAGCCATGTAAAAAAAAATGAAATAACCTATAAAGGCTGAGGAACAAGTAAAACTGGGTCTACATTAAAGAAAAATGTAAAGAAAGAAATGGCTTGAGAATTATTTTTAATCAAAAAGTTAAACTAAATTTTGTGAGAATTGAATTTTCAGTTCCATTAATAGGTGTATTTTCTTAATTGAATTTTCAAAAGTAATATTCCTGTGTGTCATGCAGGAAACTTATTCAAGCCTAAATCCCTAACCCCAAAAAAGTAAGACTCACCAGTTGCATCTTTAAATTTATTCTTATTAGAGCATTACCTTAGTAATTTTTTTCTCACAATCTTCAACAATTTCCCTTAAATAATTTTTGAAAACAAGATTTCTTTGTGAGTCATAATAAATTAGTTCATCAAAGTTCTCAGTAAAAAAAAAATTAAGGAGTATTAGTTACTCAACTAAACTTGATATAATAGTACAATATTTAATATAATATTACATTTCACCTCTTTTTAATAGTTTTTTTTTTTCATGACAGACCCATTTAAACTTCTTTTAAATGTTAAGAATCATAGGACATTCCATGTGGTTAAAAGAACGCTGACTCCACGTTAGTCCATTTCAAATGAAATCCAATCTTGAAATTTGACCAAAAAAGAAATAAAGAAAAAAACCAGTAAACACATGTAATTAAATCTGATTGTAACAACACAAAACTCTAGCTTCATACATATTTGGGAGCAACAAAAAAATAAAATAATTTTAGTTGCCAAGTCCTTTAATTAACACAAGCATGTCATTTATAGCTGCATAGTTCCATGTAAATTTTTGAAAGGATTCAAAAACTACAAAAAGGCAGCTTCTGAAAAACCACATGAAATAAACAGCTATGTTTGTTAATGGTTAAAAAAAATGTATGAAAGGAAAAAAATCCCAAATTCAGACATTTTAAGTGATTAAAAATATTATTTTAGTATATCTTCCACTTGGATTCATCTGGGCTGTATTTTATTATTATTGTTGTTGTTGTTTGCATATTTAAAACCCTGAATTGAGCTTTTTATGTTTTAGAAGAAAAAAAAACAACAAACCGGTCTCACCAAATCAAAGCTTTCAGCTTTGACTCAATGTGACTTTTGCATAGAAGCTATATTTGACCCACTTGCAATCTCAGAAAAAAAACTTATCTTTTGAACACTGTGAGCTTGAAGTTTTCCCCCACCTTTTCTGCAAGATCTCATCATTCATCATAAGTCAGAGTATGCCCAATAGATTTTGGGGAAGGGAAAGAAAATAAAAAGAAACAAAAAAAGAATCAATAACTCATCTCTGGACTTGGGGTGGGGAATGAAGCATAAGAAATCCTTCGAAGACCTCAAAGCAATAACTATGGTAGTATCTTTGAAGAATCATGTGATTTCATTTTTAGGGACCCTCTTCTTCTGAGGTTCAACTGGTAAAAGTGTCTGTTTCCAGATGTACTGGGCAAATGGCCAATCCAATCATTTCTGTAGCCTGCACACTAAATACTGATCTTCTTGGCTAGATTGCTCAATCACTAAGACAGCTGAAATATACAGACTAAATTCTGCACTGTTATTTCAAACAAAGGGATACAGCTAGAGAGACATTAAAATAATACAGAAAGGAAAGAAAGATGATAGGTATTACAGATTTAAAGCTACTTTAAAGGTCATCTAATCCAAGCCTCTCATTTCACAGATGAATAAATAGCATTTTAGAGAAGGAAAGTCACTTGCCAAAGTTGCAATGTTAATATCCAAATTCTTTGCTTTTCCCCAATATATCAAGTGAAAATAAAAGGATTGAAATCTAAGTCTTTACACTTAATTGGATCAACTATTTGTAGAGCAGTTGATCTAATTCAACCTGGTTGTTTTATTGAACCTTATTTCTGTCTTGGAGGGGAGTAGATTACATCTGAGCAGTACAATACTGTTGTTCAGTGCTCACCCTTAAAGACCACCCAAAAAAGAAACTGACTTCTCAAATGGTTGATTTTAGCAAATATGATCTAAAAGAACATGTCAGTAATTCCTGTAGGCTCCCCCTCCCCCTCCTCCCCCCATTTGAATGTAACAACCAGAGACCACTTAATAAAACATTATGCATCTTCTTTCAGAGTTCCAAGGTCTTCTAGAAGGCTGTTCGTTGAATTGAAATGTTGTCACTTCCTCTTCTGGAATTGTCTTCAAAGTTCTTCTGCTCCAGGGAGTTGCCTAAATGGTAAAACTCTTGTTTAAGGATGTTCTATGCTCAAAACCAAGTTATACGGATTCATAAAGGAGCTCCACTAAGATGGAAAGGATGCTATAGATTTAGGTTATAGTCTCCTGGCCTGGGTAAGTACTTAATAAATGCTTGTTGATTGACTGATTATTCCAGACCTAACAAAGCATATGTTCTCTTTAGTCTATCTAAGGATAAGTGCAAATGTAGAGCATGTAGAGATTTGAGTAAACAAACCAACAAACCTTTTCAGGATTCCATGGGAAAAAAATTAACTTCAAGGAGGGAGGAATAAGGGGCAGGGAAGGAAAAAAGCGGAGAAAAAATGTTGTCTATATTTATTCCAACTAACCACTTAGCCTGTTAAACTTCCCTTTCTTTCTATTTTATATTGTTTCTCATGCTCTACTGAAATAACCTATAAATTGGTGGAAAATTGGAGCTTTAGGAGACATTGTTTTTTCAGCTCTATAGTAACTAGCCAGTTAATTTGCAAATGAGTAGACGGGACCCTAAAGGAACCTAAATAGCTAGGGAAACCAAATCTTATCTCAAGACCAAGATAACTGCATTCAAAATTGCCCCAGGACCTCTTCCAACTAAAGGAAGAACAAATTTCACAGGGTCAGTTTGGAATTCTTTACTATATTAATTGCAGCTGTCATTGTTCTTGACCAGGGATAAGAAAACTTTTGCAACCCGAGGCAAAAGCAGTGTTTTTGTAATCTAGGGATCAGGCAAGTAATGCAGACTAGTTTAACCAGACAATCCATTTAACTATCATTTCCTATTAACTTCCAAAGCTCTTTGGTCTCTAAGTTAACCTATATAAACAGGAGCCTTGATCCAAGGGAAGAATGGTCATCATTAAACAGCCTAGATTCAATCAATTTTCATTTTAATAACTAAGAGATCCAGAGGCAACTCAAAATGTAGTTTTTTTTTTTATCACTGTCTCTTTAAAACTGATTATCTTAAAAAACATTTTCCAATTGTCCCCTTGTTTTTCAGAGTGCCTTTAGTTCTAATTTCATTACATGTCATTTCTTGTGTACTAATGAAACTTTCTGCTTACTTCTTCTGGAAAAATTTGGATGCCTACTTTTTTCCTCTGTAGGTTTATTAAAGGAAGGAACAATTTTTGTAAGTTAAAAGATTTTTCTTTAATTTTATCTGATTTTATCTTTCCCTTTCTCTTCCTTTCTTCCTTTCTTCTTTCCTTCCTTCCCTTCTTTCCTTCCTTCCTTCCTTCCTTCCTTCCTTCCTTCCTTCCTTCCTTCCTTCCTTCCTTCCTTCTTTCCTTCCTGTCTTCCTCCTTTCATCTCTCCTCCCTCTCCCCTTTTCTTTTTCTTGAACTTGGGTCTTTCCATCTCATTCAGTCTAGAAGTTCAGTAGGCACTTAGGACCCAACCTTACTATTGATCAGCATGAAAGTTTTAATCAGTTTTGTTTTTCCAATCTAGCCAGTTCATCACTCTTCTCCCCTACCATCCCATCCCTCCCTCCCCCACTCCCACCCCATCCTACTCACCACATTGGAGCCAGAATTAGTATGGACAGGAAATCACCTTTTACCCTACTGCAGCTAAGAACCCGCAAATTCAAGTGATCCACTAACTAGAGCTTCCCAGTTTGTGATATTGTGCCAATCAATTTTGCCTTTTTCAAAGTATATTGACATTGCAGTTGATCATCGGGTACTGGAGATATGTGGCCCCTCCCCCCCACCCCCACAAAAAAAACCCAAACCCAAAACCTTTTACTTCAAACAGATAACTAAAAGACCAGTGAACTACAGCCCAGGGAAGGGTCATTCCCCCTGCATTATAGTAGGCCATTTCACTGTACAGATGGAGTTCTGAAAGGAAATTCAAATAGCCAGTATAGTCCATTCTCCAGCCATGCTAGTCAACTGAAATATTACTATAGACCAATTTTTTTTCTTTCCCTACAGACAGAGAAAATTTGAACAATGAAAAGATATTGGAGAAACATAGACTAAGGGAGAAATGCCCCAAAATGGGATCATCAACTTTTGTTTGTTTTGTGCTTTAAAAGAATCCCCATATGTTAGAAGGAGAAATGCCCTAAAATCTATACTGACACTGTAAACTAGACATAGAACTTTTACCTAAAGGGATTATTCCCTCCTTCCCCTTGATCTTTTGATAACTAAAAGTATAATTTTTAAAAGTCTAATACCTTCAAAAACCTCATATTTTTAACTATGGAGATAAAGGGGATATCTGTGTAACACATCGTCATTCTCAAAATAAATTGAATGTGATTATTTTTCTAGATGTTTCTAAATATACAGCTGTTTGGTACTGTATAGACAAACTATTCAGCTATCAAAATCCTTCACTTTTCACCTGCACTGGTAGGTATCAGATAAATATTGCCATGTTGTATACTGAAGTTGAAGAGTCAGATAAATATTTTAAAATCATGCTTTGTAATGGTTTTTTGTTTGTTTGTATGTTTGGTTGGTTGATTTTGTCCCTTCTATGCCTTAAGTTCTTTCAATAGGCCCAGAGCTTTTGTGGCAAATGCTAATAAATAATTTTAAAATTCATGTATATGTGGTCTTGAACTGCACCCAATTTTTTTTAGCTCCCTACCGCTTAATTTTTGAGTTGTTCAATCACTCATTCCCTAAGTGGCACATGCCATCTCTTTCCATCCTCTTCCAGATGCCACTACTGTTGGCAGATGGAGAAAACTTTTGTCAGTTTGGGATTGTAATTCTTTCAGTAATTGAGAAGATTCTTTTGATCTGTCTTCCATGTCACAGTAGATTTTGTTTTTAAAATAGCATGCTACCAAACAATAGCAAACAAAATAAGAACCATTCACAGGAATACTATGTGTAAGCTGTATGAAAGAAGAATACCATTGTTTAAGGTTTACTTGGTTGATGATATATATACATATATATCTATAGATTTACATATAGATGTGCCATAGATATAAATCTCCCTTTTCATTATATATACATATGCATGCATATATAATCAAGTACCTGTCTGCAGCATTAGTATCTTTTTTTCAATGTGCAGATGCAGAGTTTATTGTAATTAGAACATTGATAATAGAGTAGATACCTGTAACAAAAGTAAACAGTACCACTGACCCATCTATATTGTAATGTTAAGCAGATATTCAGAAACCCATGCATACCAAATGTAACCTGCCACTTCATGTATTTTGAATGTGGCTCTGCTTTTTTTTTCTTTTTTTTCAAGCTCCATACTTCCTATTTTTCTGGGGAAAATAATTTTTTTAACCATTCATATCAGCATTCAGATAAAACTTCATTTTGTGTGTTTTTTTATGTGGAAACTGTGCTAATCCATTTCATTGATATGAGCCAAAATATTATGCTAATTCCCCTTATTAATTATGTTGGGTTGGTTGAAAGGACAGGCTTCACTTACTGTATTTGCAAAAAAGAAAAAACAAAAAACAACCTCCCAAAACCCAAAATTTTTCTCTTTAGTGAAAGAAAAAAGTCAACATAATGTATTACCAAAGATAAATGCAATAAGGAATAATATATAACTCTAGTTATGTTATCTCACATTTGGTTTAGCATTGTTGACAAATTGCACAAACTCCGGAATTTCACTATTGCAGAAAATAAGACAATCATAGACATGGGGGGGAGGTCTGATCCATATGATTATAAAATAAATCTTGCTTTTCTTTTCTTTTTGAAATTTGTTTGCAGAAATATTTGTTTTAATATTGTAATTCATTATCATGTATGCAGTGGACATACGGTACAAGGAGAAATGGAACAAGATGACAGGTACAGCAAGGGCAGGGGGTGAATTTATTCTTGTTAAAGTAATAGGTGCACAACATCAAGCATGCTCAAGTTTGTGCTGGGAAATCTATTACAGATGAGAGAAATGGATGAAATGAAACTTGCATCATACATGATTACATGTTGCTTAATTTCAGAAAGGAGTCATTGCCTACATAGGATTCCCCAGCTGCCACCAAGAGAAGCTGCATCACCCATAGCTGGAGTGGAGACACCATGTTGGAGCAGTTACACGCATCACAGCAATAATCATACCAGGCATGGGATAATTTCCAAATCATAAGAATAACCAAATAAATCGACACAAACAAACAAACAGACAAACAAACAGAAAACAACAGGACTTATAAACCATTTCAATGCAGGCTGACTTGGTGGAGATAAGGGATTCATTTTTGCCCCCAAATTGATACTTTGCAATTAAGACTATATTCATTGGGTCATAGGGCTTAGAGTTGGAAGAGATTTTAGAGATCATACAGTCCAACTCCCTCATTTTACAGATGAGGAAACTGAGGCTCCAAGAGATCAAGTGACTTGCCCATGGTCACACAGGTAGTAAGTACAGGGCCGAGATTTGAGTCCATATTTCTTGACTCCAAAACCAGGGCTCTCTCCACTATACCACACTGCCTCCATTATTTCACTCAATTTTTGTAATTATGTTATTTGGACTATACTCCTATTCATGCAACTCAGTGGTAATTTTATTTTTCCATCAACTATCTTTTTCCCATGTCATCAAAGACACCAGACAGTGGAAGAAACCTGTCCCACTTCTTTGTTTAAAGAACGCCTTTATCAACAAATAATTTTTGAAAAATACAAAGGAAGGGAAAAGGTACCACTCTGTGAATATAGCCCATTTTTTTCTTTTTCTTTTTTTCTTTTTTTTTTTTTTTGGTCACTTAGTCCAGTGCTTAGAGAGAATAACTTCTGGATAATGCCAGTAAAATTGAGATGAAAAGGACTTACTACTATTGTATTGGTAGATTGCTGAAAAGATGGAAATGATCCGTTGTGAACAACAACAAAAAAATGTACTATTGAATGGTCTTTGCACAGCAGAGGTAGATAAAGGTTATAACAAACTGTTTACTGACCATACACACAAGATAATTACTATAATTAGGAGGTCAGTTGAACAAGAGCGTACCTGGTAAGCGCTTTCTCAGTAGTGACTCAAGCTACCCTGCATTCTTGCAGCCCTGCCTAGTTATTGCTCCATAACTTTTCAATGGCTATCCCTGCCCTCATGGAAATCTACATTCTACCACTAGTTAAGGCTTTTTAATTTTTTATTTCTACAAATGGCCCACACTTGCAACAGTTCAATGCAGTTAATAGAGGTGTCGCATTCCCAATCCACCCCTTCCCCATCCTCAGCAACCCAGACAAAAAAGCACCATGTTTCCTAGCACGAAAATAGAGTTTTGTTTGTTTGTATGGGGAGAAAAAGATGGAAATAAAACAAGAGTTAAATGTTTTGTGTTGTTTTTTTTTTCCCATTTTCAGGTGCATTTTTTTCCATTTGGCTTCTCACTTTCAAGAAAACACTATCAAAACAAAGAGTCTTGTAAAATATTTGCACTTTGACATCTGAACAATTCTATCACTTTATTAAGGAGTAGCTTTTTTCTTTAGTCAATTTTGAACATATTGGAACAGAAATCTATTTTATTTTCTGAAACAAAATATGCATTACTATATGTAGCTATGTGGCAGGGTAATTACTCTGTTGGAGGGATTAAACTCTGTCAGAACAAAAATGGTTACCAAGGAGTATTTCATAGCTAGAAATTTGGTAACTAAACTTTATTTGTTAAGAGAACATTTTTTTTATATTTTTCCTTCATCTCCCAGCTACACAGAAAACATCTCTGAAGTGCACTTCCCAAGTGTAGTTAGAGAATAGGAAGGAATGTAAAGTTTTTTTTGTTTTTAAATTTTTATTATTATTTTGAAAAACAGCCCTTAATAACATTTCCTTCCATTGATTCTAATGTAAACTCTAAAAAGCCTTTTTTAAAAAGAAAATTTTTACACACTCAGCGGGTGAAATGTTCCCACAAAAAAAAGCGATGAAAATGGCAATCAGATGAATCTTCTCCCAAGTCTACTGATAGCTAGATAGGATAGCTGTTTATTGCACACTAATGAAAACAGCTGACTTATTTATTAAAAAAAAAAAAACAATAACAACAGGTTGTTCATCTGTGCTAATGCATTGCTGTGCACCCTTAATAACTGGAGTTGCTTTTAACAACATGTCAGAAAAACAATGGATTCAAAATCATACTTCTCCTTTGCACAGTATCTGCTTGAATATTTTCTACTTTCTTTGCCAAGAAGGGGGAAAAAAGTGATGCCAACATCTTTTCTTAATTTGTCTTCTTCCAAACATTACAAATATTTGCTGGTTATGTAACTGTTGCAGAACTGAAAACGTAATTCACAATGAATGCCAACCTTATACCTCCAAAAGGAAGGCCTCCCAACTAGTCCACTTGCTGAGTTTAACTGGTTTCACGTACTGTATTCTAAAAAAGGCTGCTCCTGTTCAACTGACCAGTGAGAAAGGACTGGACTTCTTTGAAATGGGAACTGGAGCAACACAGTTTGTTATAGTGTTTTTGTTTTTGCTTTTTTTGCTTTGTTTTGTTTCATTTTATGTAAAAATTTAACTGTCCGATTCCACCTTATATGGAGAGCACTTGTTTGTTCAGCTAAAAGGAACCCCCATCATGCCCCTTTGGGTTTGCTCAGTCAGCTGGTTTGTGCAACAGTGGCAGAGTCACACCAATAGAGTGTGCCCATTCATTGTGATTACACAGACAGAAGCAAGCGGATGTTGTTTGCTTAAGGGGAAAGGGAAGGACACTGGAAAGGGAAGGGCTTGGGGAAAGAGATGGTTTCCACGGGTAGAAGGGACAGTTACGTTTTTTTTTCCTTTTTTTTCTTTTTTTGTTTTTTTTGTTTTTGTTTTTGTTTTTGTTTTTGTTTTTGTTTTTTTTTTTGTTTTGTTTTGTTTTTGTTTTTTTGTTTTTTTGTTTTTATTTTTTGTTTTTTGCTATGCCATAAAGTCATAGCAACCATTCCTCTAATAGAAACTGACAGGACATAAAAGACAGAACTATCAGATGAACACACACAATGACTAGAAATATATAGACAGTGAAAAGACTTAGTTTAGCTTTGAGAAACCATCCCCAAAAATAAAGATCCTGTATTAACAAGTGCAAAAAAACAAACAAACCAACAAAAAGGAAAAACAAAACAAAACAAAACCCCAAAACAAAAAAACCAAAACCAAACTCCAAACATTAAAACACAGTGTATAAAATGGTGTGAGAAATTTAAATCACCATACAGCCTTTTAGTCAATAAAAAGCTGTGTTTGTGTCCTTGTTAGTTGGATTCTGGCCCATCTTTTGAATTTTACCCCAAAGGCCTTGCAATAAGTGATTTAAGGGTAAAAGCACCCAGTTTCTGTTACATTTTACTGCAGTTATTCATTTTGTGTGGGCCTGCTGAGTGTCTGTCGTGACACATCCTTTCATTTATTCCTCGTTAGTTGAATTGTCGTCCAATGTGGTAATGCTGCCAAAGCCCAGTCCTGTTGTGTTCTGTGCTGCTGAGACTGTTAGCACTGTATGCAAGAGAATCAATACAAGCACACACAGTTTGAGTCTGCTGTTGCACAGTCTTGATGCTGATGAAACTGTGAGCGACGTCCTGTGACACGATTCATTTATACTGGTAGTCCCTTTGGATTCATTATCTGACAATAGTCCCCATCTGACATCACAGCATTCTGGTTCTGCATTGGTTGGAAAGTTTTCATACAACCCTAAAGAATAAAAATTAAAAAAAAAAAGAGAGAGAACATAGAATGAATACAGGGTGGGGGTATGTAGCAGCATTTAAAGTTGGACTGATACCTCATGATTCCTCTGCCTCTCTTCTATAAAAATGTGATCCCAACCTCACATGTCATTTTCAAGCACTTATTACACCTAAAATAATTATATTCAATTTTCAAGAAAAAGCAATGGCTAATATAGCCCTTTATATCAACATCTCATTTAAATCTCACAACCCTTTGAGGTATTATTATCCTTATTTCACAGGAGAAAATGGAGGTTCAGAAAGGTTACTCACTTGCTAAGTGACATAACTAGCAAATGTGTGAAATGGGGATCTGAATTCAGATCTCTCTGACCCCCTGTCTAGCACTGTATTCATGATGCCATACTGAGATACTACTTGTACCTTCTCCTTCTTAGGAACCCACAGCTTCTGCTACTTGTTTCCTCATTTTTCAATAGGAAAATTGATTGGGAGGATACCAATGTCTGCCTATGGTAACTTATGCTCCAGTTATGGCCATGTGATAAAAATTACCACTGGATCTTACATATTTAACTATCTCACTAGATAGTGAAAAAGTTATTTCAACGTGGAAATTAGCTTTCATCAACCCTGATCACCTTAAACAAGTACTTTCTTGTTCTACACATAGCATGGACTCTGATCTCAGTCCATGAAGGGTTCAAGGTTGTAATGACTGACTCTATACGGATCATGAAAACAAGTGTGGTGAAATTTATCGAGGCAAATCTTGTTCTGGATCATTTCAGAGACCATATGCACCCAATTATAACTGTTGAAAATGTCTCTGATGAAAAAAAAGTGAAGAAAGTGTCATGTAAGTAGTTGCACTAGGTAATATGCTCAGCCACTTCACACACTTCTTGAAGAAAGTGTGTTATTACTCATGATATTTCCCATATTTCCCATGGCTTCTAACACAATGCTTTCCATGGAATGGTTGCTTCATGAACACTGGTTGAATGATTTGCACTTAAATGCATATATTTCTAGCCAAATGAACTAGTTGGTGTGAAGTTTAAAGATATTGTATACATGCAAATATAATTACATAAGGGTTTGATGTAAGTTCTAAAATGAAATGTGAATTTGCTACTTATAGTCTAAAAATTAGTTTTATGATTCCATTTTCAAGTTCACAAACACACAGAGAGTTTGTTTGTTTGTTTAGCCAAAAGAAACCCCATCATGTCCCTTTGGGTTTGCTCATTGTAATGGTAAGCAGAGAAGTAGTTAACACCTTGTTTCAGCTATTTCGTTATTTAGCACCTTGTTTCAGTTCAAGTTTTTTTTTAAGGCTTGTCCATGATTATATCAAGTCTTTTGTTAAGAAACAGAACTTGTGAACCCCTGTTGCTAGTGTAACAGGAAGGGGTGGAACAGGGAGGAGCTTAATAACCATATATAAGGGGAAGCCCAGGATGGAAGAGAGCAGGAGTGGGAGGAAGCATGGCCGTGGTGCCTGTACTTTGTCTGTCTGTTTTGATGCTACTTTGTCAGATTCATCTGCTGATAAAGGATGTTGCTAATGTACAGAAGCCCTGGGACCTTACTGGAAGCCCTGAAAGAGGATTTTCTTGTTGTCCGTTTACAGAAGCCCTGGAGGAGGGTTTCAGAGGTCATGGGACAATACTGAGATTTGTGTTGAGTTCTCAGACATTGTTTGTGGGTTTTTGTTGAGTTCTCTGACCTTTTTGATGGGTCTGTGTTGATTTCACAGGCAGACAGTGAATTGATGATGGTGCAGGCAATGTGAATGAGTGTTATTGTGGCTCTTTTAAGCTTTGTCTTCCCAGAAACAGGAACTGTGAAGAACTTGAGGTGGACTGGACACTGTGAGCTTCAATATGGAATAGGAACTGGACAAGGAGCTGGATGAGGAGCCAGATAAGGAGCTGGACAAAGAATGGGAACTGCCTGCCTTTGAACTCAGGTGATGGTTGGGTTGGGACCATGGAAGAAGAACCATGGAATCTGAGAGCCAGACTGAAGTCAAGATGAAAAGACCTCTCCTTGGGTATTTAATGCAAACTGAGAAGATAATGATTTACTGTGGCCTAGGGGTGGGAGGACTTTGTACTTTATATCCTGTACCTCTTCAGGATGATTGAATTAAAGATAATTGGAAATAAATAAGTTTACGTTTATTCGTACAAAGGGAATGGAGTAACAGTCTAAAGTATGGATATTTTTGACATGTGATTTTATCATTTTCAAGTACTCATCTATGGAATGAAATAAATGACCTCTAATTTCTCTTCACCTTTATATTTGTGACAATGTGATCCTATCAAGCATATATGTACATGTATATGTGTATATTTGTACAAGTGTCTCCTTGTTTCCAGTCTTTTCCTGTTCTGATCCATTCTGTATGACAGAATGTACCAGAAGATTGATCACCCTAGAACAATGCTCACTCTCCTCTTCAAAAAGCCTAACCTTTGATGACTCTCCATTCACTACTCAGTGATTTCCAGAATCTTAAGCATGATATTCAAAGCTACCCAATCTATCTCAAATCAACCTTTTCGGCCTTATTTCTCACTTTTTTCTTCCATAAACTCAGCCAAACTGGCATACTCTCTATTACCTGAAAACATATAGAATCTATCTATCTGCCTTCCATTCATTCCACCAGAAATCAACTTCCAACTGTCTCTATTTATAAAAATCACACTTATCCTTCAAGGAATAAATTAAATCTTACTTCCTACATGAAACCTTCTTTATCAACAGAGAGGGGACACACTTCTCTATCTGAACTACTATGGATTTTTTTTTTTTATGTAAAAGGCTAGTCAAAGGAGTCCCCTGATCAATTTGTTGCACTGATGAACTGGTGAGCTCTGTTTGGGACTTTAAATGTTTCTTAACTATTTAGAATGAAATGATGGATCTCAGCTGTTAAACATTAATTTCTGAGAAAAAGGCTGGTTATTGTGGGTCAAAGTCACCTCTTCTGACTGGCTAATAAAGATGAGAGTCAACTAGAGAATGGCCTCTTTCCCATCCATTTTTTTTCTTTTTGGAGGGTAATTGGAGTTAAGTGACTTGCCCAAGGTCACAGGGCTAGTTGTGTGTGTGTGTGTGTGTGTGTGTGTGTGTGTGTGTGTGCTAAGTGTCTGAGGCTGGATTTGAACTCAGGTCCTCCTGACTACAGGGCTAGTGCTCTACTCACTGTGCCACCTAGCCACCCCAAATGACTGAACTTTTTCTTTTTTCTTTCTTTTTTTTTTTGGAGTGGGGAAGGCAGGGCAACTGAGGTTAAGTGACTTGCCCAAGGTCACATGGCTACTAAGTATTAAGGGTCTGAGGCCAGATTTGAACTCAGGTCCTCCTGACTCCAGTGCTGGTACTCTATTCACTGCTCCACCTAGCTGCCCAAGAGAGCCACTCCTTTTAAATTTTTTTTTGTTTATTTTTAAAATTCTAGAAAGATCTTGAGAGCAATAAAGCAATTGTGAAATCATAGATCCTTCATATAAGAAGTTACGTTCTCATTAAAATACCCCAACTTTGGCTTTCCATTGATAACCCTTCCAAATGTGAAACTAGTTATTACAATGTCTATAAACTAAAAGAAAATATTTTATGCCTTTATATGTGATTACATAGTTATAGGAATTAAAGGTAAAATGAAATAAAGATGTTTGTCAATATAATTATAATTTGACCCAGATTAATGATTTTTTTAATAGTGAAAAATGTTTATTTGTCCTTATCTCTTCTCTATTCTATGCCACAACTCTAGTCTTGGCATTAATACCCTCTGGTTTAGTCTATTGCAATAGCTTCCTGGTTGATTGCCCTGCTTCCAGTTTCTCTCATCTCTAATCCATATTCCACAAAGGGGTCAAAGTGATATTCCTAGAGCAATTATTTACATATATATATGTATTACAATATATAATTCTATATTTATTATGTTATATATTTTATATATAAATTAAAATATAGATATTCCTAAAGTATGGCTACACCACTCCCACTGCTCAGAATTCTCTACTGGCTCTCTACAATTGTTAAGATAAAATGCAGCCTTCTCTGTTTGACATTTGAAGCCCAAGCAATTCAGCTCCAGATTACCTTTCTAGGTTTGTTACTTCAGTTTCATGTAGTCTTCCTTCCAATCAAACTGACCAACTTGCTATTCCCTACAGAGCACAAGCTATCTCACCCCTATTGCCTTTCCATAGCTTTTCCATATTTGGATTGTTCTTCTTCCTCACTTTTGCTTCCAGAGATGAGGAACCTGCAGTCTCAAAGCCACATGTGGCCCTCTAGGTTCTCAATTCTGTCTGAATTCAAAGGGTTGCACTTAAGGACCTAGAGGGCCATATGTGGCCTTGAGGTTGTAGGTTCCCCACTCTTGAACTCTGTCTTCCTTCAAGGCTCAGATCAGGTGTCAATTCTCACTTGAGATCTTTCTGCTTCATCCCTGCACAGTAATTAATGTTCTCTGCCCATATGAATTCACTTAATATTTAATAAACTTTTTATTTACTCATTTGTGTATATTTTATATTTCCTTGTGTTATGTAAGTCCACTAAGGTAAATCACTGTTTAATTTTTGTCTTATATTCCCCATATTTTACACAAAGGAGATATTTAATAAATGCTATTTTTGACTATGCAATAGACATTAATTAGCTACTTATATTAATTATTTCTGCTTCTCCCTTACATCATTGAATTAGAGAGGTCCTTTTCCTTTCACTATTGCATAATTTTCAAATTTGAGAGTTAAGAAGAACTTCATTAGTCATTTAGTCCAATCCAACATAATAGAGCCAGTGTGAGGTAACTCCTGTGGAACAAACCTCCTACCAGAGACCTCTTGGCTTCCTTGGGACCATGACTCTAGCTATCACCAATGCTGGGCCAAGACAATACTTTCATCTTGGATATTCTCTAGCACAATCCAGATTAAATATCCTATTCTACCTACTTCCTCACCCTTTCTCACTCACAAGGCCTTCTTCATATCAGGAAAAGACAGCATCATCAATCCTTTGGAGCTATGGTTGTTCAATTGCATTGTTCTTAAGGTGTGCAAAGTTGTTTGTCTTTACAAAATTGCTGTCATTACATACATTGTTTTCCTGTCTCATTTCACTCTGCATTATTTTATATAGGTCTTCCAATATTTCTCTGAAATAATCCCTTTTATAATTTCTTAGAGAACAGTAGTATGCCATCGCATTCATGTATTTTAATTTATTGTCATTCCCAACTAAGGGTAGCTTCTAGTTTTATTTGCCATTACAAAAAGAACTGCTATAATTTTTTTGTACATATGGGTTCTTTTCTCTTTCTTTGATATCTTTGGAGTATAAGGCTAGGAACTTCTTTTTGCTGAGGCCAAGCCCTGTACCTACCATCTCTTCCATCAGATCATGCCTTCTATCCATCTCACTCTCTGAAAAAATGTCCATATCTTTCCAATTCTGAAAACAACAATAATAACTCTCATTTGATCATGTCACCTTTACTAGCTTTCATATTGTATCTCTCCTCCCTTTTATTGCAAAAATCCTTGAGAAAGTGTTCAACACTTGGTGTTCTCACTTCTCTTATTCTTTTCTAAACCTTATTCAATCTGTCTTCAAACATTTAGTGGAAACTGCTGTGTCCAAAGTCAACAATGGTATCTAATCGTTAAATCTAATGTTTCTGATTTTCCAGGACTCTTTAATTATGACACTGAATTTATTATATTTCCTCCCAAACTCTCCCTTTTTCAAATATCCCTGTTACTATCCAGGACACCATTATCCCCTTAGGCATTCAAACTTGAAACTAGGCACCATCCTCAACTCCTCACTATTTCTTCCCCCTACTCTCCCCAATCCAATCCGTTACCAAGTCTTGTCACTTTTACCTTCATAATATTTCTTTTATATGCCCCCTTCTGTCCTTTAACTCTGCCACCACACTGTTGTAGACCCTCATCACTTCACGCCTAGACTATTACAGTCGGGTGCTGATTGGTCTCCCTCTCCTCATATCTCTCCCTGCTCTAGTCCACCCTCCACTCAGCTATTAAATTTATCTTTCTAAAGGCACAGGTCTGACCATATCACCACTGCTCCTCTTCATTTTGTACCCCCCATTCAATAAAGTCCAATGACTTAATAAACTTTTTATTTACTCATTTGTGTACATTTTATATTTCCTTGCATTATATAAGTCCACTAAGTCCACTGCAGGATAAAATATACAACCCTCTGATATTCAAAACCTTGACTCCTTATTTTTCTATTATTTTTACACCCCACTCCCTTGTCCTTCCATGTGCCCTGAGATTCAATGATACTTGTCTCTTAACAATTCCTCAAACAAGCTATACATCTTCTGATTCCTTGCATTTTCACTGGCTCTTCTCATGCCTAGAATTCTCTTCCCCTTCTCATCTCTACCATTTGACTTCTCTGACTTTTTTCATCTCTGCTGAAAATCCAACTTTCTTCCAAGAAGACTTTCCTGATCTCCCTTAATGCTAAAGCCTCCACTCAGAGTAATTTTCAATTGATTCTGAATTTTCTTGTTTGTATATGGTTGTTTATATGTTGTCCACCCTGCCTCACATTAGACCTTCAGCTCCTTGAGAGTATGAACTGTCTTTTTCCTTTTTTCTTTTATTTTCTTTCTTTTTTTTTTGGAGGGCCATTGGGGTTAAGTGACTTGCCCAAGGTCACACAGCTAGTTTTTGTGTTAAGTGTCTGAGGTTGGATTTGAAATCAGGTCCTCCTGACTCAAGGGCCAGTACTCTATTCACTGTGCCACCTAGCCACCCCTTTTTTTCTATCCCCATAGTTTAACACAGTGTCTGGTACACAATGAGTGCTTAATAAATGCTTGTTGACTGAAGAACTATTTTTCATATCCTTTAAAGTCAATGTATTGCGGACTGCCTTTTATTCAATGTATTTTACCGTTGTTTTGTTTTAATTGTGATCTGTTCTCTTGATCTCCAATTGTATCATACAAATTCTAATAACTAGTTTATTGAAACCTTTTCTTGTTCTTTTCCTGACTTGTTCATTTAACTTGCATATATTCAACATATATCATTTCATATCATATACAGTTGATAGATCTTGGTCTGAACAAATCATATTTGGTTCTAAGTTGTGCAATAATAATAAAATCACATAATTTTAGAATTGGTCCTCCGATACAAACTTCCTCCTATCTTCCATAGAGCTATGTACTCCTCCCCTTCCCACATATGCTTCAGCGCTTTGAGTGATCTGTGAATATCATTGGTATAGATAGTTAATAAAAAAAATTTTTTTAAGCAGACTACATTTTATTAAGCAGCAAAAAATGATTTGAGATTTGTCACAAATATCATATTAGTAGAGATAACTAAAATTTTTCTCTTCATTTAATACAGGTATTAGAACAAAAATGATGTCATTTGAAGAGTATTCGTTGTGATCATAGAAAGGCACATTTTGCCAACATCAGGTTTATGTTGATATGAGCTAAGTGCTTCCAAACTTTTGGCCCTCATCCCCTTTCCCCCCTCCCCCAGTGTCTTTGTTAGGTGGAGTTAGAAAATTTGCTAAAGATAAGACAGAATAGGAATGTGACTCATTATTAGTCAACCAAGAGATTGGTCTGGAAAACATCTTCCAAATGGCATAAATAAACAAATTTTGAAATCACATGGGAAACATAGGTAGAGGGGAAAGGCTAGCCAAGGCCAGAATCATTTCTGTGGCTTCATTTCTATCAGTCTTGCCACCCAAGCTGTCATGTACTGATTGATTCCTCTGCGTGTGTTTGCTATCATGCAAATCCAAGTTTGGCATTAAAGAAAATAGCTTTTAAGATATATGCTTAAACTTCCAGGATGTGACTTCTATGTTTGGTTCCATTGAAATAGTGTTGATATAAAGTAAGCATTAAATTTTTTTTTAAAAGCACAAATATTACCAGTCACTCCAAATTACACTAACAGGTCCTTTCCTCTGAAGTAGCATGAATAAAATTACATAAATGAGGTCTATATTTTTTATTACTTTTCTAGCATAAACATAGTATGCTGGACAGTGGCCATTGCCAGTCATCCTAGCCTATGTCTTGCTACTAGACTCAGATGACTCTGGAGGATAGAATGAAACTGATGACTGCCCAGCCCTATCTCACTTAAATCCAATTCACTTGCAAGTCAAGACATCACCCTCCTGATGCCATTGCCATTGCTGGGCAAATAAATACCGGGTTAATTTTTTGGTGGATAGTTTACAATATATCATGGAAAAAATAACTTCTGAATGCTTTTGAACATCTGTATAAAACATAAAACATGCTTTTCTCATTGTTTCATTTTTTTAAAACATGCAAGAAAGCCTTAAACACACACACACACACACACACACACACATACATACATACACACTCCTTTTATACAGATATACCTAAGGACTGATTCTCTTTGTGTTGTGGGCATTAGAATTGGAAATGGGTAACATATTATTCTAATGTAACTTGCTACTGATTTTTACAATATTACAATAAATGTGAGAAGCAGTGTGTTACAGAGGAAAGAATGTTGGATTTGGTACCAAAGGACCTGACTTCATTTCCTGGCTTTTGCCTATGTAATCTTGGTCATAACTTCTCAGGGTCTCAGCTTCCTTATATGTAAAAGATTGGGATTGGATTATATGAGTCTTAATGTCCCTTTTTGCTCTAAATGTATGATCCCATGAACTAGTTGGTTAAGATAGTCAAACTCTATTGAATATACTTCTTGATCAAATTATAATAAAGCTATATAAAGATGTGTCCTTTTGTTCTATAGAACAATGAAAATGTGAATATTTCTGAGAATAAAATAACATGAGCATACAAGAAATGTGCACAGTGGGGATCACTATTCTATTACTTGCTGTATGGGGAAATGAAAATTGCCTTAAAAAAATAAGCTGTAATATAATGAATGCCATGTTATACTATTGTGCAGTAAGAAACAGTGAACAGATAGATTTCAGTAAAACCTGGAAAGACTCCTAAGAACTGAAGCAAAGTGAAGTAAGTAGAATCCGGAAAACATTGTACACAGTATCAGCAACTTTGTGAATGACCAACTATGAATGACTCAGCTGTCCTCAGCTACACAATGATCTAAGACAAGTACAAAGGAATCACAAAGGAAATTCCTATCCACATCCAGATAAAGAACTGATGGGCTCTGAATGCAAATTGAAGCATGCTTTTTTCCCCCACTTTATTATTTTTTTCTGTGTTTTTTCCTTTTAATTTGTTTTTTCTTTCATGACCGTGACTAATATGGAAATATGTTTTGCATGTATAACCTATATCAAATTGACTAGCTACTAACATTAACTGATGAATTTCAAATTAAACAGAACCAGGAGAATAATTTGCAAAGTGACAACAACCAAAATGAAGGGGGTGAAGAAGGAGGGGAGGGGAATGAGAGAGGGAGAAAAATTTGGAACTCAAAGTCTTGACATGTATTGAGAAAAAATAAAATACTTTTAAAAAAAACCGTAAAGGATCCTATATGAAATTAAAAGCACAGGCCTATGTTTAAAAGATTCAGCAAAGAACTTCCTCACTTAAACAGTCAATAACCTCAGTTATTTTTCCCTTGTACATCATGCAGAAGTATAAATTAGGCTTTTGAAAATATTTTGAGACTAAGCAGAGAATTCCCATAGTCAATGAACAGTAACTGAAGTCAACTAGCATTTTACTGGAAGGGTAAAGATTGCTTGCAGTCAAAGAGAATACAATCTAAACAGAAACTTAATACTCATAGTACTAAATCCCACATTTCACAGGGCCATTTTGCCTGTGTTGGTAAGGATTTTTTTTTAAGGTTATAGAGGTTTTCCTATAAGGAAAATAAAACAAAGATATCCTATAAATCTCTCTCTATTGACTGTTACTGCAATTCCAATGAATTCCTTGTACTAGGCTTCTAGAATTGGACAGTTGAAATTGTTTTTTGTAATTTTTTTGACTTGGAAAATAGGCTGCATGTTCTCTAATTTACCATTAATGTTACTATACAAATAATCTTAAAATATCACTATGTTCATGTTCCTGCTCTACTCAAAACTCTTCAGTGGCTTTCTAAAGTCTCATCAAATAGAGTTTAAACTCCTAATCTTGGCTTTCAAGACCTCAAACATTGGGTTGCAACTTACACACCTACACTTATGTCATA
>WOXC01003418.1:292500-327321 GCA_011680675.1 Gymnobelideus leadbeateri
TCCTTGCTGGGTAGCCTTTGTCTTTATATCGGTGAGTTATAAGATAAATTTTCTGAGAGTATGAGCTTTATCTCCCCTCCTTAAATTCCCAAAGGAATTGTATAGAGCATTATTTATGTATTTCTAGTCTATAGAAGGAAGTTAAAGACCTTGGTGATTTGCACAGTTCTATGTCTCTGGTTTTGTGCTTAGCCTTAGCCCATATTACTTAATTTAGTGTTTTTATTATTTCCAGAGATCAGACCTAAAAAAAAAAGTGTGTTCTCATTTAAGAACACCCCACATTATATTATATTTCTATATATTATTTGCTCTTCTGCTCTGTAAGCAAGGCACCACAGGATCCACATATTTTTTACATTGTAAATCAGTGACCTTTTGTTCACTGCTAATGCTCTTGAATATCCATTGTATCATCAGCATGCTTTTTCCATTTCTAAATGCTTGGTAACAGTACCTATGTGAAGGAAATACCCTGGAAAACAGGAAATTATGTAAATGGCCCTGTGGCTGCAGTCCTTCAAGCTATGAAGCATAATTGAAGAGACACTCAGTGTAGCTAATGCTTTGATCAACTGCAAAGCATTTAGGAGACCAGCTCTATTTCCTGATTTTCTTGTCAGAGAGAAACCCAGACTTCCTATGTAATCAAAGAACATATGTAGACATATTCAGGTACATGGGCACTCCTGTACATACAAACAGTGCTTAATAGTTTAAAATCATTTAAACACCTCTCAGATATTCTGTCTTAGAAAGGGAGTGTGGTTAATTTTAAATGTCAGCAACACGTTCTTTATTATATTTAAAACATGGAAAATTTAAAACACTTTAATAAAAGAAAGTCATCTGCGATTTTCTTCAAGTATGCCTTCAGAATACTAGTGACAAAAAACAAGCAATCTTATAAGGAGTGTGCACATAACTAAGAGTAATAGCTCACACTTAGATAGCACACTAACTCTGCCAAAGTACTTTCTTCCTAAAGATGCTGTGACATATGTAGAAATGGTATCCTCATTCCCATTTTATAGATCAGGAAAGTGAAGAACTAACTTGTTAAGTGGTTTGTTGAAGGCCATCCTGCTTTAATAGTGTCTGAGCTATGATTCCTTCCAAAAGACTGTAGAACTCATATGTCCAAATGCCTGCTATACTTGGGAACATAGATCTGGAGGCAGAAGAGATCTCAGAGGCCACCCAACTTCATTTTATAGTCGAGAACATGTATAAGGTACTGAAAGTAGTGTCAAATGTAGGATCTGAAGTCACAAGCTCTGATTCCATAGCTAGTGTTCAAAGCAATCCAATCCAATCATTGAGAATTTGAGGGGACATCATAACTCCACTATGTCTTTAATCACAAAATCGTGCTAATTAGTATGTTAATAATCTCATTTATCTGCATTAGAACTGCAGATGCCTTTTGGTAATTTCCAAAATTTACTTTCACCCTTGAAAGACAAAGATTCATAACTGTTGAGGATATCCAGTAGAATTGGCTACCAGCTCTGAAGTGGAAAATTTCAAAATTCCTCCTATTTAAGTTTTGGGAGAAAAAAATAAATCCTAATTCTACAGAAGGGAATGTTAGCCAGAGAGGGTAAGCCAAGCAATTTCTAAGCATAGTAGCTAGGAAAGAAAAAGAAATCAATGACATTTTCCCCCCTCAAACTCCTTCACCAGCAATATTTTATATGGCTAACTAGTTCCTCTGGCTTGATTCTTCTTTCTTTTGGCTTCTGGGATAATGTACTCTTATGGTTCTCCTCCTGCCTCCTTAACTGCTCTTCTTTCTCTTACTTGCTGCTGGCTCTTCATCCTCTTTCCTCTCCTTAAATGATGGTATCCTTCAGGTAACATTCCTTGACCCTTATTTCCTCTTTCCTGGGCTATCTTCTTGCCTGCAGCCTTTCTGTCTCCAGTCTATCCTTCTCTACTGTTACATTTGTAATCTTTTTGATGTTCTACTCTGATCACCTTACACAAATTTAAGGATTCTCATAGTCTGTGGAACAAATTATAAAGTCATTAACCTGGCTTTAAGGCAAGACATTCTCTTTCATCTCTATCAGCCTCCCATCAATCAATCAATATTAAGTGCCTACTATGTGCAAGATATTGTGCTGAACTCTGAGGATACAAAAAGAGGGAAAAGACAGTCTCTGTCCTCAAGAAGCTACAATCTAATGGGGAACACAAAATACTGACAAATATACTTAAAGCAAGCTACATACAAGAAAAATAATAAATAATTGAAAGAGAGAAAGCAGAGAGTTAAGGAAGACTTTCTGTTGAAAGTGAGATTTGAGTTGGGATTTAAAGGAAGCTGGGGAGGTCAGTAATCAGAGTGGAGAAGGAAGAATATTCCAGGCATGGGAATCCACCAGAGAAAATACCTGTATATATGAGATGGAGTGCCTAGTTTGTGAAAAAGTCAGAAGGCCTTCACTTGTCAAGGACACAGGTAAGAAGGAGCTTTAACTAGAACTGGAACTTTTATCCTACTAGTATCTAGTCCTTCTTCCTCCATCACTAGATTTAGGAGAGGATCCCCCCAGGAAGTGGATTTGGGGTCACTGTGTCCCAGGACCAATTATCACTTTTGGGTCTACTTCACTGAATTTTCTGAGAAAACAACAAAGTCTTGAGGCTCTGGAAGCAAACTCATACCAATATCTCATCTGGACCAGTCTCAAATACCAGTCCTTGTTCCACTAGACCCTAGGACAATACAAGGACCTTCAATATAAGTAAGTAAAATATGTACTTCACTTTGAGGCAGCTAAGTGATACAGTGGATACAGTTCTGGGCTTAGAGTGAGAAAAATTCATCTCCCTGAGTTCAAATCTGACCTCAGACACTTACGATCTGTGTGGCTCTGGGCAAGTCACTTAACCTCTGTTTGCCTCAGTTTCCTCATCTGTAAAATGAGTAGGAGAAAGAAATGACAAACCTCTCCAGTAACTTTGCCAAAAAAACTTGAAATGGGGTCACAAAGAGTCAAACATGACTGAAATGACTGAACAACAACAACAATAACATACTCCACATTCAGGAAATCTTTTAGGTATGCGTCATCCCTTCTTATCTTGGTATACAGCAAAAACAATTGGTGTTGTAGGAATTTAGTCAGACTTCTGTGGCCTTGATTACCAATATCTATTGACCCAAGTACCCAACCCGATCGCCTTGTTTCAACCTCTTCATCCCTTGTTTTTGAGACAGTACTACCTGGTTCTGGTCTCTGTTGTTTCAAGTTCTTGCAAGATGAACTCTCATTTAATTGATAATTCCTCTATACTACTGCTGGCAACTCCTCTCTTTCTTTGCTCCACCCTCCCCATTTGCTGCACAAATACTCTTTTCCCTTAAAAACTGTAATTGAGGGTTTGTCATCTAAGTGGAACATCCTTTTTCCTCACAATCACTTTCCAGTCCCCATCCACTTCAGTCCTACCATATTCATCCTCTTCTGTCCAACTATTCCATTATGCCCTCTGTAACACCTATTCTATTATAAACATCTCTTCATGCCTTTTCTTCTTACACTCTTTCCATTTTATTATATTTAAAGAAACCAGGCTCCCTTTGAAGACAATGAGTTTTCCTTCTCTCCTAACTCCCAAGCACACTGGACCAAGAAGAATAGAAAAATGCTTTTGTTCTCATTTCCACTTTCAGGCTATCCCCTTGCTACCATCACTGGGCAACTGCTTTAAGGTTCATTTTATGATACAACTATATTGCCAAGTCTATATACTTGTGGTAGTTACCTACTGGCCTCCAGGCCAGTCTCCCTCTTGTTGTAAATAGATCATAGTCTTTCTCTCAAACTTTAAATCCTGCCCCCCTAGTTGGGTATTTCAGTATACATGTTCATGTGTCCTCAAAATTCCTCATTTCCTGGTTAACCAATTTTATCAGCTCCTATGGTCTATGTCTTCTTTCCACTTCAGCTATCCATAGGGATGGCCATAACTTAGGCTTTACAATAAATATGCTACCTTTATTATCTTGAACTGTGATCATGGCTGCCTAATATTCCATCTCCCCTTCTAACTCACTCTTACTAAAATTATTCCTCATCCTCATCATGACCTCTGATCCCTCTACCATTCCCTTTACTCATAGTCCATAATCACTCTTTTCTGGTCTCATTTTTAGTTTAACAGTTCAACTACACTTTTACACTTTTCCCAACACCAACCTATCCCCTGCCTCCCGGCCTCCCATCCCCTTATCAATTTGACTCCTCTGTTCTTACATTTTGGTAGATGCTTAAGGGGGAGATCATACAAACATGCAGGCTTGGTTCAGTACTAATTTCTTATTTATCTAAGCTGAGGAGGGCACAACTTTTAAAGCAGTCTTTTAATTTTTCTCTCATTTACTTATATCTTCCATGGTAGTTGTTCCAATATTTTCTTTATTCTTACAATCACCTCCTCCTACCTTCCTTTCAACAATAGATCTTGTTTCCTACTTTACTGAGACAATTGAGACCATACTTCATGAGCATCTTCTTCTCCCCTATTCCACATCTCAAATCCAGTCTTTGTTGTCTTAAACGGTCTTTTCCTTTGCCCTAGTCTTTAAGTATTTTTTTCTTTGCCAATTACAACACTGCTATCTATTCTTTTTATTATATATTATTATATACTATATATTATCATATATGTATATTATTTATTATCTTTTAAATTCTCTTCATATCTCTAGTAGGAGCAATTCTATTCAATCAAACCCATGCCCTTTCTTTAATCTCTCATTATCTGCTGATTTCTTTCTCCTCCCTATACCTATAAACACTCTCCTTGTCCCTGAGGGAATGATTTCAACCAAATTTGAAATTCCCATACTTGGGTCTAAAAGTCTTAACTGATGAGGAGTATAAATTAAAATAGCTCACTCTACTTAGATGGTCCCAGACCTCAAAGCCAGACATTTATCTGGGTATCCTTCCAAGCCAAATTGCCATATGCCCTGAAGTCACTTTACTCTTAGCACAACCTCTATCTCTGCTAAACCTCCTTTTCCATCTTTCTACCTCTTCCTCTAGGCTCAGTAATCAAATTGACAATGTTATTTTTCCTGGAAAGGGCACATGGATCAATGCCACCTCCCAGATATGTTTCTCTCTCTCTCTCTCTTTCTCCCTCTCTGTCTTTGTCTCTCTCTCTCTCTGTCTCTCTCTCTCTCCCTCTCTCTCTCTCTCTGTCTCTCTCTCTCTCTGTCTCTGTCTCTCTCTCTCTGTCTCTGTCTCTGTCTCTGTCTCTCTCTCTCCCTCTTTCTGGCTTTCTAGACAGACAGACAGACAGATATACAGACAGATAGACAGATAAAAAAAATCAGGGAAAGAGTATGTGTGTGCACATCCTATCTATCTATCCTATTTCCTATCTATCCATCTATCCATCCATTATTAAAAATGTAAGCTCCTGGATGGCAGAAACTTAAACTTTTTATTTATATTCTCAGTACTTAGAAGAGTGCCTAGAAAACAGTAAACACCAAGTAAATGCTTTTTTTCATCCAGTAGATGCTTAATAAATTATTGCTAAATATGAATTTTAAGCACAAATGCTATTCTAAGCTCTTTATTCTGAGTCTGCATGCTAAAAAATTAATAAACAAAATTCTTCAAGTAAGCTGGTAGGTTTTGGGTTTTTTTTTTTAATTCTTTCCTTAATCTTATAAATGAAAGTCCTTTGCTTTCATCGACTTGTTTTCTTGGCATACAATCAGCATGCTTCTTTAGAACAATTAAAATAATTACAATCTGGTATTGGACTTACAAAGGAGTATGCACATGCATAGCCTCTAGCCTATGCTATAAAATAAACTCCATCTGCAAAACTTAGGAAAGTTTCTCTATTCTTAGACTGATCTTTGCTTACTGTTCCCTTAAATATAATTTTATATTTTCCTTATTTCAGAAAATGAAGAGGTTACTTCATATTTCTAAATGATCCATTTTTAAAATAATTTGTGTACACCAGTAGAAGTCTAGAAATGCATAACTGATCATACTATATTCAGCTGGCCTCATTAAAAACAATATGGGATGATATTCAAAGTGGGGAATGACAATTAGAAAGTGCAAACATTGTCTTGCTTATATGTAATTTGATCATATATATACCCATACATACACAT
This sequence comes from Gymnobelideus leadbeateri, assembly GCA_011680675.1. NCBI lineage: Eukaryota > Metazoa > Chordata > Mammalia > Diprotodontia > Petauridae > Gymnobelideus > Gymnobelideus leadbeateri. The sequence continues at coordinate 298,661 of WOXC01003418.1, forward strand.
ATATAAAAATCTATGTTTTATGTATCCATGTATATATGTATGTATGTATGTGTGTATGTATACATGTATCTAACACTCTACATTAAGGCCAGGAATAAGTTACAATATGTTTGCATGTTATATTAGGAATTTTAGGGTACTGATAATCAAAGAGAATTATTTTAATGATGGTTATCTTTAGTAATATAAATGTAACTGTAACTTTAGTTCATGAATATTCAAATGTTCTTCCATAGTAAAGGAACTAATCAGTTTTTAATGTTTAGTATTAACATATAGTTAGTAATGATAGTATACTTTTTGCATTAATTTCCTTTTAAAAAATGTACATCCTAAGAGAACTTGCTTTTTTTCTAACCTGAATTCTATTTTGTCCCCTTCTAGAAAATTTTGGAATACATCTTTGGGGAGGTGGAGGGGTGTGGATTAAGACCACTATTGTCTTAGACAAAACACATTAGAGTTTGTTCCTGTTTATGTGAACAAAGGCACAACACACATTGCTTTTGTATAAATGAGGTGCTTAAAGATATGGGCTACAAGTCTCCACCAAAACTCTTTCTGGTGAGGTAGAAGACCACCAGGCCTTGTTATCTGCCCTTCAACTTTAGCCCCAAATCCTCTGGGTCTTGCCATATGCCTTGCAGTTAAACTTTCCAGAACTTTTACCAGCCTTACAAATTCCCTGCTATTGTGCCCTTCGGCCTTAAGGACTTTATATCTGTTTTGCAGTTCCACCCTCCTATATGTTGTTTCTCCCAATTACAGTATGAACTCCTTGAGAGCACTATCTTGATGTTTTGGGGAGAGAGGTATCCTTAGTAATTAGAACATAGTAAATGCTGAATAAATGCTTTTTTCAATCTACTACTAAATGCTTGTTGAATTGCATCCAGACAATGCCATATTACGTATGTATATATTATTCCCCAGTCCCTTGGTTCTTGTCAGTCCTGTGTATGCTTTAGAATTTAAATTCCAGACAGTTGGATCATATCTTGGTTGAGTTTCTGGATCCAAGTATGTAAAGTAGTGCCAGGAAAACAAGAGTTGCTCAAGAAAAGCTTGAAGAAAGTAACTGAACCTCAAGAGCTTAATGATAAAGGAAAGTGAACAAATATTAACTTACTATTGTGTCTTTAAATTATTTATGACAAGAGGAATGAAAAACATAAGAATTAAGGGAATAAAATAACATTCATAAGAGGGATGGAAATTCTTGTGTCCAGTCACAGAGGGGTATATTCTCCCAAAAAACTCATCTGGTTTTTGGTAGCATGATTCTCATTGATTTTTAATGATAGTCACATGAAAAGGGTTCTTTCTTGGTACTTAGAAAAATCACAGGCCAGAATCACATTTATTCCAAGTTTTACTGGAATGGACAGAATTTTATTTCTTAAAAGAAATAGTAAAAACAGTGCAAATACTAACTACCATGTTTGTTAGTAGACGGGAATTTCATTTCATTCTAGTGGAAACAAAGGATATAAAATACCGAAAATGATCTCATTTTTTAAACTTTGTGTCTGATTTCTAATATCCAGTTTCTTTTACAAGAGTTCAGAATTCTTCTATTTTCAGAAAAATCTCTACTTCCTTCTTCCCAGATGTCCTCATTCTTCACCTTGGCCTAGCTCAGAGGCAGTAGCTTTTATATTAGTCACTGCCAACTGTCTAGCATGAGAAAATGCATTTAAAAATTATCCATGTAAAAGAATTCATTGCACAATTAGAAATCTAGTCATATTTCAAAATATTTAACTCCCTTGCAACAGAATTATTTTTTTCTGTAATATCCTTCTCAAAGTAAGTGGAGTTACTCCACTTAATTAAAACTTCTGGACTTCACCAGTTCGTGTGCATGACATGGGCAAAATTGAATACACTGGTTATTTACTAATAGAAATGAATGTTGTAAATGAGTGGTTATATGTGTAAGGACTATAATTCATGTCCTCCCTCAGCCCACTTTTAAGTTCTTATAAATGGCCTTAAAATAAAGGATAAAGTGCTAAAATTTGTGGTATAGATTGGCCAAAATTATGTTGGGTGGATTTGGAAGGAGGGATGCGGAACAGTGGGCAGAATTTTAGCAAAGACTGAAGAAAACTATGGGAAGAAAAAGAGAAAGCAAATGAGGATTAAGCCTCCACAAGTAGTTTAATCAAATATGCAAACTTTTTAAAAAGATGCCAGGCAAAGTCAAGCACAATTAGGAAATGAGTCATAATTTGTATTTTATTTGCATTTATAAGCCCCAGGGCTAATATTAACCTTGTTATGAAAAGCATCCTAGTACTTCTAAGATTTCCTGGTATTAGAAAATCTGAAAATTATGACAATTACAATGTCAGCATTCTTTAAAAGTAAAAATAAGGATACCTCCAACCTTATGTAAACAGAGTCGAAAACCTCAGTTTCTGATACTAAATTACATCATTTGTAGCAATTTGGGATAAATCTGAAGTGTGATCATTACTATGAACTGTGCACTGGTTTGTTGAGAAGAGAGGTTCTTAACCTATTTTTGTACCATGGACCACTTTGGTTGTCTGGTAGTCTATGGACTTCTTCTAATGTGGAAGGATAATAGAAGGATACTAGAAATAGATGTGGAAGAGACTTTAGAAATCATTAAGTCCAATACCCTCATTTTACAGGAAACTGAGGTGCAGAGTGATTAAGTAACTTGCTCAAGATCAAACAAGAAGTAAGTTGCAGAGCCGGGATTGGAAAGAATGAATGAAGGTCCGTGGACCCCAAAGGCTTTTATCTTTCCACTGTACTGCACTGAAGGAGGTAGTAAATTTCAAAGGTCCCTAAATCTATTGGGCAGAAAAAAAATAGGTATGACAAAATGAAGTCTATATTTTCCACATAGTAATGGATAAATCCTTCATAATAATTCGGAATGACCATTAAGCTAATGTGTATCAATCAAATGAATAGTTTATGTCTAATAATAGGAGAAGTTTGGGCTATGTAATGAGACTGCATGTTAATAACATCTTCAGAACTTAAGGTTCCAATTGCTTTTTTCAAAGCCATCAACAAAGGAAGCTACAAAATTATTTCAGTGATATTGTAATTGCTGAAGTTACTTGTTGAAGTCTCTCATCATTTGAAATGAGTTATAATCCATAAGCCAGAAGCCACACAAAAAAAAATCAGGTTCGTTATTCTCCTGCCACAACTCATTTCTAAATCTAAATGCTTCACCTGACTTGGTTATTCACATTGGTTTTCAGACTGAACAATGAATGACCTTTGACTCTTTCCAAAAATCAAGTCTATTCTCAAAGGAAAAATATTTGCCAACATTAAGGGTATTTAAAGGAATGTGCCAGAAACTCAGGAATCTCTTATAAAGAGGAGTTTCAAAAATATTTTGAATAATAGTAATATCATGGGAATCATTCCAAAATTTCCCAAGGTAAATATTTTAAGTGACATTTTGATATATGTTATAGGACCTTTAATATATGTTATAGGACATCTTCATGAGTTTAAATCTGGTCTCAGATACTTACTATTTGTGTGACCCTGGGCAAGTCACTTCACCCTATTTGCCTTAGTTTCCTCATCTGTAAGATGAACGAAGAAGGAAATGGCAAATCACTCCAGTATCTTTGCCAAGAAAATCCCAAATGAGGTCACAAGGAGTTGGATATTCCAAAAAAAAAATCAGCTGAACAACAATTGGTTTAAGAATTAGCTATATATTATGAATTTTATCCACCACCATGTAGGTGACCCAAAAAAACAATGTAAAGGCATGTGCTGAGGGTAAGATATATCATAAGTCCCAAGAATATCTTGCACACAAGGAGTATTGTAAAAGATGTGATCAAACATTTTAATGCACATTAAAGTAGATAGCCTAATCCATAAAATCATATCATTTTAGAGTTGGAAAGGCTAAGCAGCCATCTAGATGCCCTACTCATTCCAGAAAGCAATATTTCTTCTCTGTGTCATTTTGTGGGTGCTGGGGCTCCAGAAGTTGTTCAGATTCCCCTTTCAAATTGTTTGGAGGTGGTGTGGGGCAGAGCACCTTGAAAGTGCTGTTTCTACTCCGCCATCTTGGCCAGAAAGCAATATTTCATAACATATATGATCATTCAGTCTCTACTTGAGTGTGGGGTAACCTACCACCTCTTTTTTTTTTAAAGCAATTGGGGTTAAGTAACTTGCCCAAGGTTACACAGCCAGTTATTTTTTTGTGTGTGTGTGGCTAAGTATCTGAGGCTGGAACTGATCCCAGGTCCTCCTGACTCTGGGCTGACGCCCTTACTCACTGTGCCACCTAGCCACCCTGACCTACCACCTTTTAAAGAAAGCCATTCTACTTTTGGACAGATTTATTTTTTTCTTATGTAAAGGCTAAATTGGCTTGCTGAAATTTCTACCTATTACATGTGGTTCTTCCCACTGGATAAACCCAAACCCTTGGTGTATTGCTAGATACCTCCTGTCATGTTGGCCTTAGACTATTAATAACTGCTGATATATACATATATATTATTATTATTATTATTATTATTATATTTTATCTAAAGATTTGCTAAAATCTAGGTTAATGATATCCATAGCATCACCCTTATGTACCCATCTAATGATAATGTAAAAAAAGGAAATTAGGTTATTCTGGCATGATTTGTTCTTGGTTGTTATGACCACTTTCTATGTAGATATTTGCCAAACATCTCTTTATTGATCTGTTCTAGAAAATTCTATTCTCTTGCTGTATTCCTTTTAAAACATTGATCATTGAATTAGCCTTTTATAAGTTTCCATGTTTAATTGGTTTGAAATTGACTTTATTTATTGGAAAGAAACATCCATTTGGAGCTTGGGGGAAAAATAGGGCTATCTGAACAGAAATCAATAGGAGGGACCTCTGTAGCATTATATTCAAAAATTTTAATACCAAGTGAAGCCACAACTAGTATCTGGAAAATTGGTCACTCAACCAACTTTAACTACAAGTGGAAAATATACCTACTTACATTTGATTTCAGGGGTATTGGAAACATCCTACTGTCCATAGGTATTTCTTCTATTACCCTCAGTTGTTTTGTGTAAAAGTTTTGTCAGCCTATTGAAACAAAGCTTAAAGGGGTAACATTTAAGCCTTTTTACATCCTATTTAGTTTAGTGTGAATAAAATCCCTAATCTTTCCAGAGAGTTGTTTTTGATAGAATAAGACTTAATGGAAAAGAGAAAATAAGTTTGGAAATTGCCTGAAGGCTAATGCTAGGGAGAATGGGGGAAGGCACAGAATTAGGTTCTCTAAAGTCAAACTTTTCCTACTTCACAAATTTTCATTTGGTCTGTGGGTAGAAGGAATGGGGGATCATGGGAATGGACTTACCAACAGGTCTGGAAGTTGATATCAAATAGAATCTATCCATAAATACTTCCTGATTCCCCTGGAAGCATCATTCAGAAAGAGTAGAAAACCCAGAAGGGTTTTCCTAATGGAAATCAAAGGACGTAGCTCTAAAAAATCATGAAACTGATAACATAAACCCATAGATTTTGACAACCAGGCAGGTACAGTTGATGACAAGTATCTGAAGAAGATTGAACTGGGTTCCCAGGTACAGGCTTACTGTTCTCTATTCTACTCCCAATACTAAGTATCCCAAGGGTTATCTCTGATCCTGGTTGTAGTGAAGGCCTGTTACATGGCCCCTTCTCTTCCTTGACACTGCCACCACCCTGGAGCAGGCTTTCTTCTCTATGGTCTCCCTGAATCAATCTCTACCCACTTCCGTTTGTTCTCCACTTAGTTATAAAGTGATTTTCCTAAAGCCCATTTCTGACCATGTTATATCCCACCCCCACAGTCCCTAATTCAATAAACTCCCTGCTTCCTGTTACCTCCAGGATCAAATATAAAATTCTCTCTTTGGCTTTTAAAGCTGTTCATAACTTGGCCCTTTCTACCTTTCCAGTCTTCTTGGCTCCCTTTCATATACTCTGTGTTTATTCACCCTGGCCTCCTTGTGGTTTCTCCCACAACACACTTCATTTCCCAATTCTGCACATCCTCATTGGCTGTTCCTCCATTCCTAGAACTCTCTTTCTTTTCGTGTCTGCCTTTTGGTTTCCTTGCGTCCTTCAACTCCCAGCTTACATTCTACCTTGTGCAAGAATACTTTCCTGGTGTCCTTTAATGTTAATGTCTTCCCTCTGAGATTATCTCCAACTTATCATGCATATATCTTAATTGTGCCTAGTTGTTTTTTGTCTTGTTCTTCATTAGATCACGAGCTCCTGTAGGCAGGGCCTGTTCATGCTTTTCTTTGTATTTCAAGCACTCAGTAGAACACTGGCATATAAAATGTTTAATAAATTATTGGTGTCTTGATATAAAAACATGATGTAAAAAATATCTTCTCAAAGGCTAGTCATGTTTCTCTTTATAATACTAAAAAGAGAAATGTCAAGGCATGTCAATGCCTTAAAGCGATATATAAATGCTAGCTATTTTCAAAGTATAATTTATCTGTTTTGCAATTCTGAAGCAATTCTTCCAATAGAATGAAGTAATGACTGGGAAAGTGTTGCCCAGATTTTTGGATCAAATCTTCAATTACTTGAACATGGTTGAATCCTTTGTCCTGAAATGTTATGGTCAAAAATGAAACTGATTACAAAAAGATCATTGGCACAACAGAGCTGGTTAAGAAAAACAAACAAACCAAAATAGCTAGAAAAAAAGAATAACTATATCTAAGAACCTGCTCTCGGCAAGCCCTTTACTAATAGCCAACAGTTTAGAGCTGTAGTGGAATTCTATTACCTTAGTAAAATGAAATAAGTTAATGGAAAGAGTTCAGGAATGGGAATTCAGGATGCCCAAACCCTGTCCTGACTTCACCAATAGCTCATTGGGTGATCGGCTAGACTAAAGATTTGGTAAACTATCTGGGCTTCAGTTTTCTCATCTATAAAATAAGAAGTCCTTCCAGTGCTGACATTCTCTTTTCTGTGATTCATGACTACACAAGGACAAGCACATTAAAAAAAAAAGTCACCGAATAGTTTGAATTCCAGGTCAATAAAACAAAAGTCATTTGCATATTCTCATCCTAAAAGTGGGGAGGGCCACTAATGTGGTCCTGTTCTCACTGTGCTAAGCTGCATTAATACCAACTAGCTATTTCCAGAGTTATGGCCCTTTGGAGACGATGACAGGGAACGCAATGGAAATTAACTAATTCAATCCAGTTCATTCGTTGCTGCTCAACATGGTAGCAGAGACATTCAGGTGGGACCCTAAAGCACAGGTTTCACTTTACATGAATGTTTACAAGAAGAAAGTGAGTTAGAGCAAGCTAGATGGAAAGATTCTGAAATAGGTCTTATTTCTTGATTTAACTTTATTATATATAAGGATGCCCTGCATGAGACACAGTCTAAATAAATTTTATCCAAAAGAAATCAAACTAAGGAAATCCCTTTTTCTTCTTTCATTTCCATGTTGAAATGTATATTTTCCTTTACCAGAATCGATTCTTTTCTGAACCCAGAAACATTACACATATTCAATCCATGCTACATTCAAACCTGGTTTCATCTCTAGCATTGGTGAGTCGGGGGGAGGAAAATAGGATGTATTTCCTAATAGCAATAACATTAAGCACCTTACATTTCTAGGCACTTTATAGTTTCCAAGATGCTTTCACACAACTATTGAACTTTGATCAGAATGAGATGATAGTAAGAACAAAAGTGTAATGAATGAAGAAGGTACAAGGAAGGAGCAGAAAATAACCCTGACTGTTGGTTTGTCTAAAAGCTCAGCATTCTTATCATCAGCTGTTTGGGATTTAATAAGTCACTAATCAGATATTAATGTGGGAATTTTACAGGTTTAAGAAGAGAAGAGAGCCCAAGGGAATAATGTATGTCTTGAGATCTTAAAGGACCAGTCAGCAAAAAGTCAAATGTATCTTTAAAAAATGTAAAATTAAATAAATTGAGTTACCATCTTTTATTTAACTTGTGGTCATTAAAATTACTCTGCTTACATCTTTTTCCCCTTTGGGATCTTCTTTAGAGAAATTTATGATCCTGCATCATGCAATGACATGAAAAATGAGATTTCAATATAGTAAGAACATTTAAGTTACAACAATTTACTAATATATATATATATATATATATATGAACACACAACATAATGTACATATATGTGTGTGTGTATAAACAGATTTCCAGAGGGGGAAGTATTGTAGAAAGGGAAAGTGTTGTAATATTTTGCAAAGACGTAACTTCCAGGGAAATAATTTATATTCTTGGTAATATAAAATCTTTTAAAAATTCCATTTAAATTCTTATTTAAAGGGCTCTATTTTTTAAGTCTTTATCAACTTTCTAGTTTAAAGCTAAGTACTGAACTTCTACCTTTCTTTTCCTTTACAGGTGAATTATTAATTAGGTAATCATAATTCAGCCAATAAATAAACCAGAACATTCTGTTCTACTTTTTCTCAGAATCATTTTTCTTCCTTCTCACTGCTTTAAGCATTAATATTAGATTTTACCAGCTTCATTTTACACATATTGCAATAATGAACAGTGTCCACCAGGTGTCTCCCATTCTCCATCAGAAGTCATAAAATAGGCTTGTCAAGGTAAGTAACAACAGCCGCACACAGTATTTTCCCAAGAGAAGGAAACATAACCTTATTCTTGAAACAGCTGAAAAATTGAACACAGTATTTATACATAATTTCAAAAACATGCTTTATCTCCATTGTCAGTAATGCCCAAAGGACCACCTTTTCTCCCCCCGCCCCTTTTTTGGTACTAATAATTGCCTATGAAAAATGCAGTAGCCATTCTCAGTCTTCACTCTGAATCAATCAATCCAAGAGTTTCATGGTGCTTGCCACTAGAAGACCTAATGGCTATGGAATAGACTCGAATAACTTTGCTTCTTTCATTTTTGTTTCTTATTGTAAGAAAACAACGTGGGTTTCTTACAGGGACTCCAGAGAGAGAGAAAAAAACAAACAAATAACCAAAAACAAAACCACATGGTTATCACACAGAAGGATTAAAATCATAGAATCATAATTCTAGTTCAACTTCTTTATTTTGCAGATGAGGAGCATGAGTTTCTAAAATAACGCGACTGCCTTGTGAATTAGTCTATCCTTAAGACCTTTAGTTTACTAATGCTTGATGCTTAAGTGACACATTCATGTCTAGTAGCATTTCAGAAACACTCCCTAATTAATTTTGAAAACCCCCCTCCAGTGTCATTTTATTAAACGAGAAGCCAAAAACAAGATTGAATAATGTGTCTTAGCTGCAGCAGAATCAAGATTAAACATTTGATAAGAAAACGTCACACTTTTTTCTTCTAGGCTGGTGCCTGGACCCTTGTGATCACAGAAGTCTCCATTAGAGCTCGTCTAGATAATGTTTTGGTGCACAACCAATTCTAGATTCTTCAGGATTATAGGGGAACAAGTTGTTATAACAGTAATAAAAATTATGGACAAATTGAAAACATTCAAAGTAGGTAATTGGCATGCAAATTATACCCCATATGCAAATCAGGTACAAACTAATTAAATGCATTACCTCTACCAAACATTTACAACTCACTCTTAATTATTTGGGGACAGCTTGTTTTGAGCCTGCCACTACCCTAAGGAACAGCATTAAAGTTCGAAGGGATGTTCAGAAGTCTCAGTTTTGATGTACTTACTAGCCAAAGGAGAGAGGAAAAAGAATTAGGAGCTGTCTCTCATGCCACATGGTCAGAATTGGTAGAACAGTCCTTTGGGGACCATATCTCCGGCTTCTAACTTAGAAGCACCAATCTGTTATTAGGAGCCTCTTATACCATCTAGCAACAGAATTACATGAAGTTTGGTGTTTCCTGAATGCATTTGGACATTAGAGGAACCTTGAGTGGAGGTCCTTAGATATACTCTGAATGGAAGGTGTGGCTTCTGAAGGTGCGTGGAGGGTTGGAAGTTAGATTCAACTTTCCTGAATAGATATCAAGATCTATTTTAGAGCTCTGAGCAAATCTAGATCCAGAATGAAGATGTACCAATAAAAGCATGCTAGCTTTGGCAACTGTGGGAAGGCTATGAGGGGAAGCCAGTGACAGGAATACTCTCTGTGATTAATACCAGCTGTGTTAGAGGCCTAGGAATCAGGTTAAAAGGTTTGAATCTTATTCCAGCCCCACTCATCATCTGATAATCACCTATCATGTGTGTGATATGTGAGGCAATTAGGTGGCACAGAGTGCTGGACCTGGAGTCAGAAGATGTGAGTTCAAATGTGACCTTAGATACTTACTAGCTGTAAGTGCAGGACAAATCACTTAATTTCTTTCTGCCTCAGGCTCCTCAACTGTAAGATAAAGATAATAATTGCATCTACCTTCCAGAATTATTGCAAGGACAAAATGAGATATTTGTAAAATAACTAAAAATTATAAATCCCCCTCTAAATGCTAGCTATTATTATTATGATTATGTCTTGAGTTTTGCTTTTCTACTTAAATTTCTGTTTCCTAGGAATTAGCTTCTCTTAGCTCCTAGCTTTCCCATTGGGCACAGGGCAATTTTCCTCTAGATCACACCCCCCTCCTTTTTTTTTTCCAGATGCCCTGTATAGAGTCAGTTTAGGCAGGATTTCATCTTGAAAAAATGATAAAGCCCTAAGTCCTGGGTCACAGTCTCTGCTGTAATTCTCCATCCTGCTGGAACTAGTTTGAATGGAAAAACAAAAATAAACAAAACAAAACAAAACAAAAACCCAGCTCTCAGTATTTTTCCACTTAGTCACAAGGGGTACACAAACCCTGAGGAAGAAACTTTGAGTCACTCAGTGCTTAGAGATATTAACTGTCACCATGCACCCTTGGTGGCATATTGACCAGGACTGACATCTGCCCAGTAATCAGGAATCTGAGGCCCTAGGTTGGTTTTGGTGCTGCTCTGGGCTCTGCAAATGAACTGCATTCATTGTTTATGGAAATATCAGTTACCTGTTCCTCTGCATCCTTGTAATTAACCTTGGTTTACTCTATAACTAAAGTCTTTTGTATTGTAACTTTCTGCATCCATAATATAATGATGATGATGATGAGAGAAGTAATTGTTTTCTATTATATTAATAACCTATTATTAAATCAGGATTGAGGTTTTTCCTTTTTATTTCTTCATTCAGAGACTAAGCCCGGTAAGCCAGTGAGCCAGGATCTAAAGGACTTTGCTGATAGATGAGATTGCTCAAATCCTTCAGGTATATGCTCTGTATATTGGGTGGAACACCACCCAAATACAAGGCCTTAGAAACCGAATCTAGTCTAGGTGAATTCTTCTGAAGGAGAATAATGCATTTAATTCTGAAGGAGAAAACCCACCAGAGTGGTTTGGGATGGATTCCTTTCCGCCCACCTCCTCACTAATATGTCTATGGTTTCACTAATTGTTCACCAATCAGGGTTGATTATTGCCAATCAGAGGCACTTCCTTTTCCAAAGGTTTTTAAGCATTCACTGACTTCTGTGACTTTGTCTTTGGTAACCAAAACCATGAAACATTAATTTCTTGTCAGCTAGAGTAATTTAATAACTATTAATTACTTGGGCTTTTCATTCATCTCAATGAAGATGATAATGCTGATGGCTAGCATGTATCTAGTATTTTAAGTTTTACAAAGCACTTTACAAATATGTCCCTTTAATCTCACAACAACCCCCAGTGGTACATGCTAGTATTATCTCCATTTTATAGATCAATACATTGAGGCAGGAGATCAATTAATTGCTTAGGGGCTCAGAGCTGGTAAGTATGTGAGGCAGGATTTAAACTGAGGTCTTCCTAATTCCAGGTCCAGCACTATATTCACCCAATCATCTAGATACCTGAACACTGGATTATTTGGAATCTTGTCTGTTATATGCCACCCAAAACCTAGTCATTTAATCCCTTAACCCTCATACTCATTGCATTCTCATCACCAACTTGGATTTGGGAGTCTCTATGATGAGGTATGGCTCTGGGAGGCCCTGGAGCTCTCCTTGAGTTCTTGAGGTACAGGCTCTGGGAACCTCCTTTGGACTCTTGATTAAATCATCCCATTCGATGAGGCATTTGTGTGAGGCAATAAACCTTACATTGTGGCTGGGCCAGACCTCTAGCCTAGTTACTAACTACTAACTCTAGTTTAGTTACTAGCCTAGCCCTCCATTGTTCATCTACTTCCCACCCTTGAGCCTATTAAAATATCAATCCACCCTTGAACTGGCCTAGCCCATGGGTCTGTAGCCTCCAGCTACTTCCCCCCCTTAATCACTCATTGACCTCATTAATCCTCCAGAAGACCCTTCCCAAACTCCTCCCCTAGAGTCCTCCCACAACCTTCTGTATATAAAACCCCATCCTGCCTTCATAATCCCACCCTTAATCACTCATTGACCTCATTAATCCTCCAGAAGACCCTTCCCAAACTCCTCCCCTAGACCATCCCTAGAGTCCTCCCACAACCTTCTCTATATAAGACCCCATCCTGTCTTCATAATTGTGAAAGTGCCATGGAATAGTGAGAGGGCCATAGAATGACCTAGCACAGACTTACTCTGTGTCTAATGCAAGTGAACTTTTAATAAACTTTACTTTTGGCTGAGAGAAGACTTGAGTAGAATTCATTTGATAGAATCTGGCATGTTGGTATTTTGGGGTCTCCAGAGCAACCATAACCCTCTTAGTGGGTAACCTCTTCATCTAGGGTTGCTATAACCTGTGAACATGTGGAGTCTTTTAAAGTATGCTCCTATCATTGGTCCTAAGTTACCTATACCTCAAGGCTCCCTCTGTGTGTGTGTATTCAGTAGTTTTTCAGTTATGTCTAACTTCCAGTGACCCCATTTTGTGTTTTCTTGGCAAAGACACTGACTGGAGTGGTTTGCCATTTCCTTCTCCATCATTATACAGATGAGAAAACTGAGGCAAGGATGTTCAAGCAACTTGCCCAGGGTCACCACAGCTAGTGAGTGTCTGAGGCCAGATTTTAACTCAGGAAGAAGAGTCCTCCTGTCCCCAGGCCCTGTGCTCCATCTACTAAGCCAAATGTTCACCTAGATAAATAACTTTATTAACTGTTCTAGTCAGACTAGTTCTTCCTAAGCACATGGGAATTTGAGTAAAAAATATGCAAGGCCATGAGACAGCTAATCATGTCAAATTTGCCTAAGAATTGGATTTTATTGCCAGAATTATCTGGAACAGACTCATTCTGTGTCATATGATTCTGACCTGCTTGTCCAATATAAGCATCACAGACACCGAGGCTCCTTAAGAGTCTACCCACTATGGTGAACCTTTAATAAACTTTGCTTTACTTTGGCTAAAAAAAAAAAGAATTAGATTTTATTTTGACAATTTGCTTCTGTTGGTTAGTGACCATTCTAAATAACCATTGCTGCATAAAGGCCAGATAGTCAGTGGCTGCTTGGTGGAATTATTATCTCTGGAATCTAAGAACCCAGTCTTAAATCACCACCCTGACATTTATTACTTAAGGTACCTCAGGCAAACTGCTTCATCTTTCTAGGCCTAGTGTCCTCATTTATAAATTGAAGGGACTGTACTAAGTGATCTCAGGAACCCCTCCCACATCTAAATCTATGCTATGACACATGTATACAAGATTTAGGGGCAGCTAGGTGGCATGATGGATAGAGTGCTGAGCCTGGAGTCACAAAGACTCATCTTCACGAGTCCAAATCTGTCCTCAGACACTTATTAGCTGGGTGACCCTGGGCAAATAGGTTAACCCTGTTTGCCTCAGTTTCCTCATCTGTAATATGAACTGGAGAAAAAAATGGCAAAGCATTCCAGTATCTCTGCCAAAAAAAATCCCAAATTCAGTCATGAAGAGTTGGATACAACTAAAATGACTGAAAAACAATATACAAGATTTACTGGCCTCCCTCTCAGTCCCATGACAAATGACTCAGCATTATGCTATTATAGCAGCAATTTCCCAAAGGGATCTTTCCACATTAATATCTGTAACAATGACTATTTGGAGATTCAAAATTGCAGCAGGAATTTTGAGATGGATTGGTGCTGGGATGACTAGCATTTTGAAGCAATTTCTTATAGTAGTGGTATATATGGGCTTTAGAATCAAAAAACTTCATTTGTATCAAGTTCCAACTTCTCATCCAGTCATATCTGACTCTTTGTGACCCCATTTGGTATTTTCTTAGGAAAGATACTGGAGTGGTTTGCCTTTTCCTTTTCTAGCTCATTTTATGGATGAGGAAACTGAGGCAAACAGGGTTAAGTGACTTACCCAGGGTCACACAGCTAGTAACTGCCTGAGGTCAGATTTGAACTCAGGAAATTGAGACTTTAGGCCTGGCACTCTATCCACTTAGCCAAAGGCTGCTCCAAGTTTCTACTATTTTCTAGGTATATGATCCTGGTCAAGTCACTTAAACTCTGTGAATGTAGTTTTCTCACATGTAAAATAGGGCTAATAATATTTTACATGGATCCAACTAACAGTAAAGTTGTGAGAGAAGGAGAAGTACCTTGTAACCTGCAAAGTGCTGCTGTGCTATTTAGATGTGGACTATTGGTAGAGAGTATCTTCTTTATTTAGGTCAAAACATGACCCTTCGCCATTATGACCATATAAGTGCCAAGGAAAGGGCTATTCCTCCTGGTAGCCAATCACATGAAAAAATTATGAATAACTTTAAATGGGATTTTTAAAAACAGTTGAAATTTTATTTTGACATTTGTTGTTTAGTCATTTTCAGTTGTGTCTGACTCTTCATGACCCCTTTTGGAGTTTTCTTTAGTAAAGATATTGGAGCGGCTTGCCAATTTCTTCTCTAACTCATTTTATAGATGAAGAAACTAAGGCAAACAAGATTAAGTGACTTGCCCAAGGTCACATAGCTAGTAAATGTCTGAGGCCAGATTTTAATTTAGGAAAATGAATCTTCCTGACTTCAGGCCTGGCACGCTATCCACTGCATCACCTAGCTTCTCCTTTTCTGACATTATTTCACAGAAATTGAACAACAGAAAATGTTAGCCACAAATATTCAAATTATTACCACTACCTATTAATTCCTCTGTATATTATTTATATATCTTATTAAATTAGCTTCGTTTACAAGAAGAAAAAAGAGAGAATTGTTTTAAATTCACCTTCCTACATGAAAAGTCTTTCTTTTTATAATGCCTGGCCCTCACAATAACACTCAGGGTTCAGCCTGTATTTCTAAAGGGTTGTTGAGGGGGCGGAGCCAAGATGGCGGAGTAGAAACAGCTCTTCCAAGCCTCTCTGCCCCCAGATTCTCCACAAACTATGTAAAAAAGGACTCTAAAGGGTTGTTGAGTATCCAGGACTTTATTTAAGAAGGACCAGTTCCAATCCCTCCTTTTTTCCCCTCCTTACTGAAATGGCAGTACTAGCATTCAACAAAAATAATACATTGTGTTACACAGAAATTAAAGCCAATTAAAGGGAAAGAAGTAGACTCATTATTCTAGTCAGATTTCATTTTAAATATTGTACAGTTCCCCCAGGGTCTAATGATGCCCTCCAAGAATGATGATGATGATGATGATGATGATGGCAATAATGCCTAGAGAGGCAAACTACAGTTAAAAAAAAAGGATATGAAGCCATAAAATAGAGATGTTAAATAAAATTCCCAATATACAAAAATTTGTGGGTCACGGTGGGTAAGGGATATAGGGAAGAACTTAGGCACAGATAAAATGTGTGCCTGGTACATTATGATTCAGATCCTGAGTAATAAGAGAAAAGAGAAAGCACAGCTTTTTTTCTTGTTTAAAAATATTTCAAGTAAAAGAAAAAATAAGGAATCTAGCCCACATTACTACCAAGCAAATCAGTTACAGAATCAAGATTCACTCTCCCCTTTCTGAGAGTTCTAAACAAGAATCCAGTATATTGCACTGAGCACCCTCAGAATGGCCATCTCTTGAAATAATAATCTATCCCCAAAGTCCACTTGTCTGGATGTTCAAGTTGCTTACGCCCAGTAGATCTGGCTGCTATGATTGAAATATAATTTCAGGCTACACTTGAGGGGTTGTTGTTTAGTAATTAGGCCCAAAGAGAAAATAGAAAATGAGTTAATATTATCATATTAAGAGAGGTAATTTTTTTTAATGTCAATCCTTTTTTTGTGTGGCATGGACTTCATCGGCAATCTAGTGAAACCCATGGATTCCTCAAAATGTTTTCAAATGAATAGGCATCACAGGTTTTTTGTACAACCTGAACTTGTCCAGGCATCCCCAGATCATCTAATAAAGAAATGCCCTCAGGGGCCTTTGGAGCATGTCAAGATTGCCAACATGGAGACTTCTGTGCCATTTCCCAGTATATGGGTATAGGCTGCTTTGACTGGCTGTGTAAACTAAATTGTTGTAACTGGAAATAACTGTTATAACAGTGTTATAACTAGGGAGACTGAGGTCTCTATATCTGTTGCTGTTTCTACCACAAATTTGCGAGCTCCTGCTCTTCCTTACTCTTGGGGGAACATGATCAGTGAGGGTACACTGGCAGAAAAGCTAACTACCCTTAAACCCCTGAAGGTTACTTGAAAACCTTTGAGGTGGGGCAAAATTTAACCTACCTAACCTTCTAGGCAATGAGGCCATGATAATCAGTGTAAACACATAAACTAAAATATATAGTATTGCAAATGAAAGTAATTATATTGAAATATAATGTAATGGTTCGGGGAATTTGAAAATCTTCCCTGCCCCTTAATAAGCCTAAAGAATTTGAAGATCTCCCCTGCCCCTTAATGGGCCTCAAGTGGAACCCAACAGTAAGGGCTTTATTGGGGGGAGGCTTGTATTTCAGGAAAGCTCACACCTTTTGTTACTTTGTAATTAGGCAGTGGGTCACAAGGGTTGTGGTGTCCTCTGACCCTGAAGAAGGGTATATATACTCTGAGGTAATGTTTTGCTTTGGGACTCACTTATGGCAAGAATTTGTGATTTGGCCAGATGAGATGCTGGGTAGCTGTTGAGCCCTCCAGCTTTGAAAACCCAGATGTTGGTGCTTCTCTCTCTGATAACTAACTATATACATAGGCAATGGTCAGACAGCTAGAAGCCCTGTCTGTTGGTTTGCTGAAATGTGTTATTTTCTCTGTATTTTTCGTCTGCTTGCAATTTCTATTTGTATTTTCTGAAGTTCAAGGTGCTGGCTTTTTCCCCTGAACTAAGTAAATGCTATAAATGTTTGATTAAAGTAAGGTTGTTAACCTTTTTTTGAGTTACTTTCCTTTAGAAAAGCAGATCAAAGAGCCTGTGCTAGCAGCCATCCTGGCTATGTTAGGGTGCTTGCTGTTACATGAAGTTATCCAATATATATTTTAAAAATCAGTTTTAGAAACTGTAGGTTAAGAGACCCTGGCCTAAGAATTGTTTTCAGACTGACCACTGGAATCAATGTCTAGAGGAAGGATTTCATTTGTTGATAATATCAAATTAATCATCATCACCATCCTATGGCCAAATCAGTTCAAAGGTCTATACAACATGTAGGGACACTGAAAGTACAAATGTATAACCTCTGGGTACAAGTGTGTGTGTGTGTGTGTGTGTGTGTGTGTGTGTGTGTGTGTGTGTGTGTGTGTGTGTGTGTGTTTGGGGGTGAGGAGTAGATGCCAAATCTGCTAAAGGCCCAAGCTGACACTTTCAATGGGAATTTTTGTTTCAGAGAGTTTATTTAAAATCTAACATATTAGAAGTTTCTGTGTGAGAACTTTCTGATTCTATCAAAACAGTTGTAATAACTCCCTGGCTTCCTGCCTATCAACCTTCTCAACAACTTAGTTTGACCTTGTGGCTACCACATGAAGGTTCAGCCTCAATTCAGGCTCACAGGTCTATCTAGCACCACAACACTAGAAATATAGGAATCCTTAGACCTAGGCAGTTAAGCATTATCTCCCTTGCTCCTTGCTTTTCCTAGAGCTTTGTCTTATTCATCATTCTTAAGGACACTCTTTGCCAGATGTCTTCATTCAATGTGTGGATCTTTCCCTAGGATCTCTACTGGGGTTCTTCTGTCTTATCCAAGTCCCCACGGCTTGCATTCTGAATACCTGCCTTCTTAGCTTCTTTATACATTGCCTGGAACTCCTCCAATTCTATTGACTCCTATTAGTATGTCCTAATATCATGGTCATACACTGTTATTAAGAGCATTAAGGTGGCACAATGGATAAAGTGTGGGTCTGGAGTCAGAAAGACTCATTTTTGTGAGTTCAAATCTGACCACAGGCACTCACTAGATTTATGACACTGGGCAAGTCACTTAACTCTGCCTCAGTTTCTCATCTGCAAAATGAGTTGGAAAACCCTAAATGGGTTTCCCTAAATTGGGATCACAGAGAGCTGGACATGACTAAAACAACTCAACCATAAAACAGTAACAAAGATGAGCTGGAGAAGGAAATGGCAAACCACTCTGGTATCTGCCAAGAAAACCTGAAATGGAGTCATGAGGAGTTGGACACAAAAGGACTGAACAAACTTGGAAGTACCATGTTCTCATGATTCCCCACCCCCACCCCCACCCCATAAAAGGCAGTTAGGAGCTTAGTGGATAGAGTACTTGGGGAAGATCTGAGTTAAAGTTTGACCTCAAGTATTTACTGGCTGTGGGCCTCTAGGCAAGTCATTTAATCTCTGCTTGCTTAATCAACTGGAGGATGAAATGGCAAACCATTCCAATATCTTTGACAGGAAAAACTCAAGTGTGGTCATGAAGAATTGACGATGACTGAACAACAATTTGAGGCAGTTATGTGGCCTAGTGGATAGAGTGCCAGGCACAAAGTCAGGAAGTCTTATCTTCCAGAGTTCAAATCTGGCCTCAGACACTAGCTGTGTGACCCTGGGAAAGTCACTTAACCCTGTTTGCCTCAATTTCCTCACCTGCAAAATAAGGAAATGGCAAATCACCCCACTGTCTCTGTTAAGAAAAAAGGGTCAAAAGAATTGGACACAACTGAAAAACAGCTGAACACCACCACACTATTATACACTGAGCTATCTACGAGTACTAGCAACCCAACTTTTTGAATTTCTTATCATTGGTGACTGAATTTCCTGCCTGGCATGTCTGTCTCGTCTCTGGCTCAAAGTAATCTCTCACCTGGTTGAGTCTAACACTAGCAGTGTTAGTGTGTTAATATGTGTCATAATAAAGGTCCCATTTGGGAGTCAGGAAGGTTTGGGGTTTCCATTCAACTTCTGATAAATATTTGCTATATGACCATAAGCAAGTCTTCATTGTTCCCAAGCAATTCTTTAAAACTGAAAATTTCAGAAGTATTGCTAATATGTACCAGTGGAGGGAATTTCCATGCTGGAAATTCACCACACAGGATGAAATTATAGATCAGGACCAAAACATACATATGTAACTTGTTCCAGACTGGAAGTCAATGCAATCCAACAACTCCAATGGAAGATGAAGGATCATATATAAGGAGCTGAAAGGGCCCCTATAGATCATTGAGTGTAAACCACTCATTTAACAGGTGAGGAAATCAAAGCTAGAGTTTCAGGGCTATCAAATTAGAAGTAAGATTTAAATTCAGTTCTTCCTGATTCCATGTTGATGTCAAGTCATTATGTTTACAAGAGAAAACTGTACATAAAAAAGTCTGAATGTAAGACATCTCGAGTCCTCATTTTTGTCCTTGGCCTATCTTAGAGGAAAAACATTTCTCTCTTTCTCTCTCTCTCTCTCTCTCTCTCTCTCTCTCTCTCTCTCTCTCCCTATTTATCTTTCTATATCCTTGGCTGCAAAATTACAGTACTCATGCTTCAAAACTTGTTTTGTATATCAATTTAATCTTATAAATAGCCATGCAAATGAATGCTAATTGTTCCACTGACCATTTGGAGCCACTTGTTGGGAGAAATAATATTATTAATGGGAAAATTAAGATGGGTTTGTCCATACCTTTTGTCATCATAGAGGCTAAAGAGACAAGCAAATATTTTTTTCATGATTTTGATGCTTATGCAAATGAGAAAAGAAAACATGAAATTGACAGGATTAGACATGAATATAGACATTATACTAATTTGAATGGAGAAAGGTTATTTTACTAGTATCATTACACTAATCATTCTTATGTAATACTAAGATGTTGCAGACAGAACACAATCTACTCTGACTCAAATTAAGTACATCTAATGATCTATAATATTTTGCCCTCAGAAATGTACTTGTCCAGAGTTAATTATTATGGTCACAACGATTCCATAGAAAATATGGTTGGGAATTTACTGATTCAAAAGCTGAAAGGTTTTCAGAGTAGTTTGAGGGATGCTTCAGCCAGTTTCAGAATGTTTCAATTAATAAAATCATGGAAAACTACGAGCCCTGACTTCAAGGTTAAATTTGTCAAAAAAGAACCTTTGGCACACATTGCCCTGCACTGTACCTGTACAGATGAAACTCGATAGTCCTCCATAGATGACATCATCATTGTCTGGTAATATAAATGGACACCTTGTCTGAACCTCCAAACAGTATTGCTTGCAAGGAATTGTCTTTCTGCAGTGAAACTGTGTGACTTCAAAATACTGGGAACAGAGCCAGGCTTTGTAGACAGTCTGGAAAAAAGAGAACAATCAAAAATATAGAGAGATGACAATATCTCTGTCACTAACAGGACACACAGTGCAGTAGGGTAAATGCTGCGCTTTAGAGTGCATTATTTTTAAAAATGACATGTTTGCCCACAGATAAAAACATAACCATCGAAAATTACTGCAATTAAAAATGATACACGGTTTCATCACGTTCCTCAATAAATTACCAAATAGTAGCTTGACATTGGACTAGCTTAACACTGCTTAAGTGAAGTAAGACTGGTTTAACTTTAGAGTGTATTAAAAAGAATAAATATTATAGAAACAACAGTAATCTAATTTAGCATTTAGAAATATTATAATTATTTGGTGCAGTGTGTGGGGCCTATTTGCCCTCTATTTTCCTTTGCATCTAGAGTCCTACTGTCTATTCTCGCAGTGGACAGTAGATGGTGCTGATTCTCCTAAAATTGTGACCCAGCACACATGGAGAAAACAATCGCTCTTAAACCAGTGTGAAGTTCAAGAACTGTATAGAGCTATAAACAAAGCATCAAAAATTTACATTTGTGACTCATGTCAAATATACAAAAACAATTTTGACATATAAAACAGGCCCAAGGGAAGGTAAATTAATATTTTGTTTTTCAAAGAAAAAAATCATTATAATGTTAATTTTGGCCTTTTTTTGGCACTTGGCTATTCATATTAAATAGTCACTAACTGTTGAGTTAATCAGAAATTCAATTGTGATGATTACATAAACCCCCCTCCCCAACACACACACATTCATTCAGAAGAATTTCAGGGTTATGGGAACTATACTTTCACTTTATTTTTTTTTTCACCTAAATTTTGGTAGTTACTAAGAGAATTCTGGAAAAAGTACATTATACTAGTACAAGAGGGTGATACATTCTTTAAAAATGAATGGAAAAATGACAGAAAAATGTTATATCCACCCACCCATCCTACACAAATGACCACAGTGTAACTTGACTAAGATTTAGATCTATATCCTATGGTTTTCACTTATCCATTTGGAAATTGTTTTATCAGTTAGTCTTCTCCCAGTTCTCAAAAATTACCAAAGGGGGGGGGGAGAAGAAGAAGAAAAGAAGAAGAAGAAGAAGAAGAAGAAGAAGAAGAAGAAGAAGAAGAAGAAGAAGAAGAAGAAGAAGAAGAAGAAGAGATCCTTTTTAAACTATTTCTTCTTTTCCTCACTGCCTCAGCTTTTCATCTTGAGCTGCCCCCTAATATTAAACTGCGTGGTCTTAGGCAAATCACTTAAAAAGTCAGTTTTTCAGTGCTCTCATCAAAGAAGGGATTACATAATCATAGAATCGCAAAATGTTAGCATTGGAAAGGATTTCAGAACTCACCTAATTTACCCTGAAGGTCCATTTTCTCTTTAACATTTTGTGATTCCATGATTATTGTTTTATTGGTCTTTAATTAAATGTTTGGAAGAATCAGAATCAGTACTGTGAGAGAAAAAAACATATTGGGTGTCCAGGACGGGAATTTCATTTCTAGGAATGGTAACATTTTTTCCATGTTGTGCTTGAAGGAATATGCTAGATTCTTAAAACTTAAAGTTTTTTTTTTCTTTTTCAAAATAATTCAAATTTACAATGTCAATATCCAAGGATGATAAATTTGAGATGAAACAGTCTGTGTCATTTCTTAGCTACTTAAAGCTCCAATGGTGCATCTATAGATATATTTAATTAGAAGTTTGTCTTTTGTTAAACTTTAATATACATTCTTATAGCTGTTATTTGGTCTTTATATGGTTTGGGTGGGCTACAAATTTGTATCACTAAAAACTTTATTTATTTATTTTGCTTTTTTTGGAGGGCAGTTGGGGTTATGTAACTTGCCTAAAGTCACATGGCTAGGTTTTTGTTTGTGTGTGTTAAGTGTCTGAGGCCAGATCCGAACTCAGGTCCTTCTGACTCCAGGGCCAGTGCTCTACTCACTTCGCCACCTAGCCACCCCTAAAAATTTTATAATTAAATGTTGGCAATTGATACAATTAATGTACAGATTTTTTAAAATTTTGAAATCAATTTGATTTACAAAACACTGAGTAACCAGTACTATAAGGCTATTTTGAGGTATACAAGAAATGAATAAAACACTGAAAAATAGCCTCAAAAAACTTAGAATCTACTTAATCACGTACAATATTCCTGGGATATTCACTACTTCAATGGAAGGTCCTAAAAGGATATAAATGACAGGAGGTGTTTATCAGCTCCTGGTACATGAGCAATTCAAGCAGGTAACTTGAGACAGTCCCAGAAAATTTGACAGATAAGGATAAATGTGATCATCAATGGTGAAGTCCTGTGATCCAGTGCTCAGATACTTTTTAGCACTATTATTTCTTAAACTTTTGTTTGGGTTATGTTTTAAACTTGTAAATAAATTTTCATATAATGCTTGTCTCAACAGTGAGTCAGGAGCAGGGTAGGGAAGAAGGGTTAGTATTAGAACTAAAGGAATTCTGATAGAGAAGATTTGGACTAAAGGAATTCTAGTAGAGAAGCTTTGGAAGTTCAGAAAATGCAAGTACACATTAAAACCTAAAAGGACCAATAACAACTTAGATCTATGTGACAGGAGAGTACCAGACCAATAAGATTCAATTGTTTAGAGCCCCGTTTCTATATAATGATCTGGCAGGTTCTAGATTTTAGTTATTTTAAAAGGGTCAGGATTCAGGGTTAGTCTTGTGGCCTTTCAGCCTCTGTGTTCTGAGATTTCAAACTTGTGAAATTTAAATATATACAAAGAAATACAACTTAATTTAATTTACTAATTGTTACATATTCTGTAATTGAAGAATACACTATATAAATATATAATTATTATTTTCATAGACCCCCCCCCCACATAACTGGGGTATAACCTGAAAAAATATTTTAACTAAAAGACAGAGATTGGCAGATTATACCTAGAAAATACTTCAAGAATTGGGAAATAGTCCAAGGATGCTTATTGTAAACTTAATTATAATACTCCAAGGTGAAAAATACCTGCTATAGAATGGGAAAATCAAAGTGTTCTTTTTCTTTTCTTTTCTTTAAATCCTTCTCTTTTCTTTGTCTATTATTAGATTTCCCTGTATAGGTGGGAATTTTTGATAACTGTGTTTTGATGATGATTTTAAAACTATATTTTACATTGTTCCATATCTCTTGACATTATAGATCAACAGTTTAATCATGTTCAATAGGTTAGTCTGAATGTGGAAGATAACAACCCAACCTTTGCCATATAAATTGTTAGTTCAAATATCACTTTTCTCTTGGGAAACCTATATGTTTATATGAAGAGATGCCCTAAAAAGACATGCTTCCACTCAGAGAATGGTTTAGAAGTAAGAACAATATTTGAAGGTAGATTTCTTTGATCAGATATTGACTTCACTTTTCAGCAACAGAACGTTCCCTTCTCTTCTCTGAGAGAATAGTCTATTATAGTTTCAGAAAATTGTATCTGCTTTATGGGCTAAGCTTTCTTTCCATTTTCTATTCCCATTCCCAGCTTCTTCCAATAACAAGTACATCCTTCTAACAGAAGCAAAACAAAACAAAACAGAAAAAAATTCCATAGATTATTCCAACTTCTCATATGGTAGTTCAAGGAAACAATCTGTCCTCATATCCCAGTAGAGGCTTATCACATACAGGAATTAGTCAAACTGAAGTAAATCTCCCCATTGTAATATCAATAATTCTACTTGCATTATGTTTTCTCAACATATACCAGGTGGGATCTGCTCTCTTTTCATCATGGAATGTGTAAATCATATTTCTATCACATTTTCCTCACAGATTTTTTATACGATTAACTCCTACTGATTGAAACATCCATGTGGCTATCAGCTACCATCAGAAGAGCCTTAATATATTGCTATAATATCTTCTCTTTGACAGAATCTTAGAGTTGCAAGGATCCCCAGAGACTGAATTCAACCTCAAAAAGAATCCCTCTCTTCTTTGTCATTTACTGTTGATCACACAACCTCCATTTGAAGATTTCTGGTGATGGAGAAAACACCAAATAATTTCTGAATAAGCACATCTTGCTTTTGGGTCAGACTTCATATGAGAATGCTTCTCCTTACATGAACCCTCTTTCCGACACTTTTACCTTTTGCTATTGCCTGGATCTAAATAAGACAAGGGTCTTATTTGTCATATCATAGCCTTAACAAACAGCTATCCTTTCCCTCCCAAATCTTCTTTTCTCCATGCTAAACATTCCCAGTTCCTTTGCTCAATTTAGATACACCATAATATGGTTTTCAATCTCTTTACAATGTGGTTGCTCTCCTTTGGCCTTGTTCCAGTTTTTAGTGTCATTCTTAGAATATAGTATATATAGAATATAGCAGAACTGAACACAATGTGGTTTGAATGGGACAGAAGGCAACAGACTATGCTGTCTCTCACAATGTTCTTTTAAAATACAGCCTAAGATCATATTACCTTTGGGAGCCCTCATGTCATGTTAATTCATTGTAAGCTTGGAATTTATTAGAATATCCAGGTATTTCTCAATAAATTGTGGTCTAAAACATTTTTCCATTCATTAGACTTCTTTGCATTTTCATCTGGATGTGTCTAAATATTGATCAATGATATGATCACATCATAGCATATTCAGTAAAGGCAAATCAAATTTCAAAAGCTTCCAGAAGTAGAGTTTGAGGAATAAGGCATGTTAAACAGTAATTGGCAAACTTGTGTGGGCATGCTAAACAAGCAGGCGAGGGTGAGAAATAGCACAGAGCTTGCTTAAGGGAATGCAACCCATGAGGAGTTCTGACACATCAAGGGAATTTCTCTCTCTTGGGCATGGGCATGTGTATTAGTGACATATTCTTCAGAATTAAGAATCAGTTTGCACAAAATATGCTAAAATATTTTCTATAAAAATAAGTTAAAGAATATCTATATCTATACACATATACATAGGAAACAATAAAGGTTTCCCTTGTTTTCTAATGATAGGGAAGGAGATGTATGTCTGGAGGAGGGGGAATGGGAGAGCAAGTTGAATTTGACAAGCATATATTATCTATTACATGCAAAAAATTGTACAGGTATTAAAAATCATTCCTATAAGGGACTCTTGATAAGACTTAAGTTGTTGAATCTGGAAAGAAGACTGAAAGGAAACATGATGGCTATCTTTATATTTAAAGAACTGTACTGTGGGAGGATTAGTCTTATTCTGTTACAGCTAAAGGATTATCAGTGCGAGCTATAGGAAGGCAGATTTTTACTCTTTATAGATTACAACTTTTTGTCAACTAGAACTGTTAAAATGCAATTACCTTTCTAAGGGTATGAGATTCTCATCACTTAAAGTATTCAAACTAAGGCTTGATTTCAACACACCAGAGAATTTGTAGAGTTTTTTTTTCCATTGGATGGAAGTTGCACTAGATGTTCTCCAACTTGGTTGCTTTTAATAATAACCACATTATATGGAAATTGAAAAGATGAAATGGTTTTGGGGAAGTGGAAAGAATGCTTTCTCCAAATTTAAGAAAACAGTATCAAACTACAAATGCAAAAAGCAAGACATAGCATTCTTTTCACTTCCTAAATGTTGTCAAACTGATGTGAACTGAAAAGAACTTGCAAATGACTGGATATTGAGAGAGGAGGGGAAGGAAAGAATAGAAGAACAACTCCAATGAACCTGGTTTTATAAGGACAGTCGTCACTAAGAGACACAGGAAGTTAGAAAACAGAAGTGTGCTGGGGACAGATTGATTTGATCTGCTTACAGGATATCTAGAAGGAAATACCTAATAGAATGATCTTGATGATATGGGAATGGAGTTCAGGAGAAGGGCTGGAACTGGAAGACATTTGCCTAGAGATGAGAGCTGATGCGATTACCAAGTGAAAGAGAATTGAGGAAAAAGATAAAGATAGCCCAGGGACAAAGTCCTATTGCATCCCCACAAATAGAGGGGTACATGACTGATGACCCAATAAAGGAGACTGAGTCCTAACCAGAGAGGTAGGAAGAGAATCAGTAAATTACAGCATTTTTCTTAAAGGAAAGGAAAAAAAAACACAGGGAAGTATTTAGGAAGAGTGACTGGTCATCAGTGCTAAATGCTATAGAGGAGTTAAAGATGAAAAATGAAAAAGGCCACACGACTTAGCAATTAATGATGATTAATAACTTTGGAAGAGGTAACAATTTTACTAAGATGATGAGGTCAGAAGACAGAAACCTAAAAATATTGCTTCACCAAACCTCTCCTGTTTTCTACCTTCTAGTTTCCTTACAATACTAAGGGGTCTTTGTCTCCCCTGCCTTGGGTAGGTATCCTCAGCTCTCTCCCCCATGGGACATTAGTACCAGTTGAATTTGTTTTAAGAAGTTGATATGAAATTACTTTTCATGTTACTTGCCCCTGTCTCCAGAATTGCTAATTACAGCTCTGCAAGTGAAGGCCAAGGAGTGAGAAGTGGGTATAGGAGAAGATTATAGGTAGCTTTTCTCAGGAGTTTGGCTCTAAAATGAGAGGAGAGATAGAGCTTGACTGCCTGAAGGGAACAAAAGTTGATCTGGCAGTAATGAAAATAGCTGAAACCATCTACCTGTGCTCTCTCCCCATCTTTCTGTTTATGTAGGTGATACAGTTGACCACTGGCTACAAAAAGTCAGGACTAATGTTAGTTTTGCTACTTCAATTACAAATGATATAGGAATGGAATAGCCTAAAAAAATCCTCTTAAATTCCTTGATCTAACTGAGGATGGAAAGGGAGGAAAAGAAAAGTTCTTTTGAATAATAATAAAAGTTTGAGTTTGTATAATGGTGTCAAATTTTCCCATTTTCACTCCAGGCAAATTTACATGTATTATTTTATCCTTAAAAGAACACTCTGAGTAGGTAGGAGATCTTTCTTCCCCCTGCCCAGTAACAAAGAGATTGGGTATGGTGGTAAAAACACTGGAATTATTCAGGAAAGATTTGTATTTAAATCTCATTGGTGATACTTATGAGCTATGTGAACACAGTCAATTACTGTATCTTCTCTGTGTTATCACATCTTCACCTTTTGAAAATGAGGATAGTAGAACATATTTTTAGTGCTGAAGGGAATCTCAGAAGTCAATTAGTCCATCCCACTTATTTTACAGATGAAGAGGTTAAGTGACTTGTCCAAAGTCCTGCTGGCTTAGCTCATAAAATTATTGTGAGGATTGAATGAGACACCTACACAAACATCAAAACTCAATAGAGCTTTGTCACTATTGTTGTTACTATTTTTTCCAATAAGGACATTGATTCAAAGAAAGGAATATAAAGCAAGTGAGTGTACATTTCTATTTGGAAAAAGGGCAAGGAAGGATCGAGGAAGCTAGAACCTGATGTACTCCGATGAACCTATTTCCAAATGTATGACAGAGCCTGGTTTTTCTTTTCATTGATTTTAGGTTTGCAGGAAAGTTGTGACTTGGCCATTGTCAGAAGCATAACTTTGATGGTGGTCGAAAGTCTTCTGAGTAGCTTAACAGAGACTGGCTATGTGAAGGAAGAGAGGAAAGGGGGAGAGAAGAGGTCTAGTCCTCTGGGTGTCTATGGGAGTTGAATTAATTGCCCTGTAAAGCTAGAAGAAGAATTAAGGTGGATATGAGAATGCAACAGAAATAGCCATCTGTCTTCATATATTCATTAGGAGACCATTTGCAAAATCAGAAATGATCATTGTCAACAGCAAAGCCATTACACATGAACGTGTTCCTAAGGAATCTTTAGTCAAGTTTCCATTACCTCGGGCTTCATATTGCCAATCTGAAGTTCGTAGTCTCATTATCTATTAAACATGCTTGTCCCTAAGAATTAACTCCTTGGGGTGGCTAGGTGGTGCAGTGAATAGAACACTGGCCCTGGAGTCAGGAGGACCTGAGTTCAAAACTGACCTCAGACAC
>WOXC01003419.1:0-35451 GCA_011680675.1 Gymnobelideus leadbeateri
TCTGGGCATGTTACAGTGCCATCTCCCCCCCCCCAAAAAAATGTCATCCATTTATGAAAGATGACAAACTCACTCAATTTAACAAATATCTGCCAAGCAAATGAGATAATAGAGACTGTCCCAAAAGGTTTAGTGCAGGTTTTTGTTTGTTTGTTTGTTTGTTTCTTGGAGAGGGGAAAGTAGGGCAATTGGAGTTAGGTGATTTGCCCAAGGTTACACAGCTAGTTTTGTGTTGTGTCTGAGGTGGGATTTGAACTCAGATCCTCCTGACTCCAGGGCTGGTGCTCTATTCACTGTGCCACCTAACTTCCCCCCAAAATAGATCCTATTTCCATGGTGCTTTAAGTACTTTCCCTATAACAATCCTCTGAAGTCAGTAGTTCAAGAATTATTATCCCCATTTTACAAATAGTAAACTAAGATTTAGAAAAGCTACTAAGTCATCACTGTGAAAGAGGGAAAAATTCCAGCTCTAGTTGAAGAACCAGGGAAGGGTTCCTGACAGAGTTGGCATTTGGACCAAGTGTTGAAGGACAGAACAATGACTTCAGTAGACAGAGCCTGGGGAAAAGGACATTCCAGAAGAGGGAAAACAATGAGATCAAAAGTTTAGAGCCTGGACAGGATGGGGTGTGTTTAGGAACAGCAAATAGGGTGATTTTGCTTGAGTTTTTGGGTAGTGCAATTAAAGAGAAAAAGCAGTGGGTTGGGGCTGAAACATGAAAGGCCTTGACTGATGATTGGACTTCAGTATTTTGAACTGTGACTGACACTGACAGTCGATAAGCATTTATTAAGTGCCTACTATATGCCAGGCACTGTACTACCCACTCAAATACTGTCCAAGTCATGTTCAAGGGCAGTGCTGTCAAACACCGTCCTGACCTCACTCCTCCCCAGTGCAGCCCAAACCAGATTAAAATGTAATCTGGGAATATTTAACAAAACAAATTAAATTAAGTGAAAATGCAGCTCACAGGTGTCCTTAGTAGACTCTGTATCAGTATGAGTTTGATGCCTCTGATGTAATTACTCTTGACTTATAAGCTCCTTAAGAAATATTATAGTAACCTAGGCCAGTGGTAATGAGGGCTTGAACTGCAATGAGAAAGTAGTGGACGTGAGAAGGGGTTGGGGGAAGACATTTAAGACACAGGGTGGTTAGAGCTAATAGAATTTGGCAACTAATTGGGAAAGATGAGGAGGGTATTGATGGTGATCCCAAGGTTTAGAGAATAGGTTACAGAAAGTATTACAGAATCTCCAGCAGAAATGAAGAAATCAAGAATTGACATTGGTTTCAGGGAATGGGGAAGATGAGTTGGCTGTAGAGCACTGGATTGGAGTCAGAGGACTTGGGTTAGAATCCCATATCTAGGGGCAGCTAGGTGGCACAATGAATATAGCACTGGCCCTAGAGTCAGGAGGACCTGAGTTCAAATTCGGCCTCAGACACTTAACACTTACTAACCACGTGACCTTAGGCAAGTCACTTAACCCCAATTGCCCTGCCTTCCCTCTCCAAAAAGCAAAAAAAAAGAATCCCATATCTGCCTCTTACTACTTGTGTGACCTTGGTCAAGTTACCTCCACTCCTTGGGCCTAAAAAAATCATCTATAACATGTTGGGGTGGCACTTAGATGAACTCAGACATCTTTTCCAGCTCTAAGTATCAGTGAATCAATTTTTGTTGTTGTTCAGTCGTTTCAGGCATGTCTGAGTCTTAATGACATTATTTGTAATTTTCTTGGCAAAGATACTGGAGTGGTTTGCCATTTCCTTCTCCAGCTCATTTTGCAGGTGAGAAAACTGAGGCAAACAGGATTAATTAACTTGCCCAGGGTCACACAGCTAGTATCTGAGTATTTGAACTCAGAAAGATGAGTCTTCCTGATTCCAGGTCTGCAGTCTAGCCACTGTGCCACTTAGCTGCCCCTATGAATCAGTTAGCATTTATTAAGCATCTACCATGGGCCAAGCACTGTGCTAAATACTGGGGGATACAAAGACATAAATGAAACAATCTCCACACTTGAGGAACTTACATTTTAATGGGAGAGGTGAAATATATACATATAAATATGTGTAAAATAAGTGTGAAAAATACAAAACATAACTTATAGCATAACTTTGGTTTTAGACATATTGGATTTGAAAAAAAATTAAAATCTCATTAGGCCCATGAATGGAGAAAGAAATGCAGAGTATTATTATAATATTTATTGTAAAAATAATTGCAGCTTCTCCTGTTCTTTTACCTCCCAAGGGCACAAAGCCCCAATCAAATGCAACTAAGATATTTCTTTTTTTTCCACTTTATATTAAAAGATTAGTGAAAATATCAAATCAGTGAAACTGAGAATTGTGTCCATGGAGGCTATGAAAATACAATAAAGTATGACACCACAGGGAAGGGGTTTTTAACCTTTTTGACATTATGACACCCCACTGATGTCTGATTTCAAGACCATGTAGCCTCTATCCAAAAAAGTTCAGCCTAGCATAGTTTGATTTTTCTTTATCCTGAATTTCTTGTGAAATGTGTTTTCCACTCAACTGTAGTTTCAAATGTATTAGAGTTCAGTGTGGGACATTTAGTGCACTAACAAGTTTGATTTGGAATCAAGGAGTCTGAAACACCTTTCTGAATCTGAATAGATTGCCTCCATGTTCTTTTATAGCTCTGAGTCTATAATCCTATTTTGAATGATTTTAATTTAACTCATCTGGATCAAGTCCCCACTTGGTTTCCTTAGAACGTCTTCTCACTTCATTTTCCTTTTTCTATCCCTCTCCCTCTCTCTTTCCCTTTCTTTTCCCTCCCTCCCTGGAATGAGAACAATATGGTTAGGGACTTCAGAGCAGGCATCCTTGCTTGAAGATTGTGTCTCTTATTTTCATCCTGCTCTGGTTCAGCTCTCTACTCTCAGCAGTCATTTGTCTTGCTCCCTGGACATCAGGAAGATGATAGGATTTCGCATAGATGCCTAAATATCACTATTATAGTCTTATATGCCCCTCACTTCACCCACCAGATTCTCCTCTATTTCCCAGATTCCTCTCCCAACTGCTTACTCTTGTCTCCTTGTGACACCATCAGAGCCACAGGCACATAATCTCATGGGAAACAGAGTCCCAGAAATTTCTATTGAATGATCCCTGGAACCAAGCATTTGAGAAAATGCAGTCCATTCCCATCAATCATACCTTTGTTACAGTGATGTATTGCACACATGTGAAACTCGTTATTTCTTGTCCTGTCATCCTCAAATCTTTCATGTTAACAAAGGATTAAAAATTAAAAATAAAAAGCAACAAGTGAAGTCATGCTATCATCCTAGGTCCTATCTGTTGACATTGATAG
The DNA here is from genome assembly GCA_011680675.1 of Gymnobelideus leadbeateri. Taxonomy (NCBI): domain Eukaryota; kingdom Metazoa; phylum Chordata; class Mammalia; order Diprotodontia; family Petauridae; genus Gymnobelideus; species Gymnobelideus leadbeateri. The sequence goes on from WOXC01003419.1 coordinate 3,366, forward strand.
AAGCTGCCTTTTAGGATTGTTCTCTCACAGTTTCAGCTGGTGAATACAGTCCTTTGGTTCCTTTTGATTTCCAGGTCAGGAGATAAAAATATGTGTAACAAAAGAAAATTAGGAAGATTGGGCTTGGAGATAAGGGTGGAATGAAAGAGGAGTAGAAATAAGCAAAGAAAATAAATGGTAAAAAGTTTAAAAATGAAAGGGAGGGGCGGCTAGGTGGCGCCCCTCGCTTTCATTTTTAAACTTTTTACCATTGGAGTTGGGCTGACCTGAGAGTTGGGATGACCTGAGATCAAATCTGGCCTCAGAAAATGAGCACCCACACATAAATAATGACTAGCCGTGTAACCTTGAGCAAGTTACTTAACCCCAATTGCTTTAAAAAAAAAATGAAAGGGAAAATAAGCAATAGGAAATGGAAGGGATGATGACAAAAAAGACTGTTTCCAAACAAATGGATAGTTGTTCTAAAGAATCTGGTGATCTGTAAGTTAGAAAGTCCTCGTGTCCCCATGGACACACATTTTATCACAATTTATTAAGTTGAAAATCCAAAGGGAACCTTTCATTGTAAAACAGTGACCACTTAGGTAGAATAACGGCTTATTTAACCCTTTGCCAATTCACCTGAACCTGGTAGAGGTCAAAACAAAAGCAAGCAGGGCTGTGGTCGAAATCATGGGTTAAGTCAACCTAACCCACTGGAGAGGGACAAGCTCTTCTGGGCAACATCCCTGTCTGTCAGTGTTCTGCCAAACCTTTGCAGAAGCACATCTGGGCCTGGGCCTAGGCCTGTTTTTCACGGCTCATTTACAATGTCCCTGTTCTATTTCTGGATACTCACTCCTTCCCAAATGACACTGGAGCCCAATTTCCCAACACCCACTTTGACAGGATGTCTTTGAAAGTTCTATTCAGAGCTGATCCCTAAGAAACAACGTTTTTAGGCACTTGATACTAAACAAAAAATCGGGGTGGAGGGTTGTTTATGTTGTTTTCCCCAAAACTTGGAAGGCTCTTACTCTTCCCTGGTTTGGATAGTTTCCTTTATTTAAAGGGACAGCTGCAGACAGCATCAATGCTTCCTCACCCAGACTATAAAATTACTCAGATCAAGGGCTGGGAAAATGAGCCATTTGGAAATTTGAGACCCTCACCCAAATCAATGGAAGACAAGCTAGCCAAACCCCAGAATTGCACATTCTCTTTGGTTTGGCACACATCAAGATCCAAACACTAGAATATTATATCCAAATTCAAAAATTGAAGCTTTCACAGGCCCCTTTCCTGGCGTCCAGGGATGCATGATGGAATCAAATTCAGTTTCAAGACCACTGATCCTCCTGTTAATTAGCAGATCTGTCCAAGTTTTATATGTTGAGTAAATAAATATTTTTGGTGCTCATTGTTGAGCTTGGAGAAGAAAAAACCATGGGGATGTGAGGACTGTCTTCAAGTATTTGAAGAGCTGTAATGTGCAAAAGGAAAACAGTTACCCTGCTTGGTCTCAGAGCTAGGAGAAACAGGAGGAAGTTGCAAAGAGTCAAATTTAGGACTGGTTTAAGAAAACTTGCTAATGTTAAAGTTGTCCCGAAGTATAATGGATTGTCTCCAGAGGTTATTGTATTGCCCTTACCTAAGGTTTCATTGGAAAGTTAGATGACTACTTTTCAGATATGTTATAGAGGAGATTCTTTTTCAGCTAATCATTGGATTAGATGGTCTCTGAGGTCCCTTCCATTGCTGAAATTGCATAACTTTGTGTGCAGAGATACTAGACGTTGGGGGGGAGGCAGAAAGGAAGGGGGGATTAAGGAGGGACATAAAAAGATTGAAATCAATTCACAATGATATATCATATAATATAAGATACTATATATAATATATCCTCATATAATATGAGGATCAAAAAAATTCTGTGTGAGAGTGTTTGAGTAGATATTCAGTAAGCACTTGTTAGATTAATTGATTGAATTGTTTCTTATATGCCTAATCTTCATAAGGGACAGACCCAACAGGCTATACCCCCTCATTTCATTTGCTGTCATCTAGTATTCATTCAAATTCAATAAATATTTATTTAACAGAACACTCTGAAGAGGCAGGGGAGACTGGTAAGAAGGGGTGGGGTTTTGATATAACAAATGTCCTTATGAAGCTTATGATCCAATTGAGGGCTAAGATAAAATGCACACATAACCACATCATAGGAGAATATTTTATAGTAAATGCATTTTAAATACATTATGATGTGATGACTAGAAAATTAGCCATGGAGTCAAAATGTCCTGGATTCAAGTCTTAAGTCTGATACAAACTGACTCTGTAACCATAGACAACCCATTTGATTTCTCAATGTTCCAGACAGCTCTCTAAAACTATTAAGTTAACAGAAAAGGAGTCAACCTTTGTTGGTAGGGAGTTCTTCCCCATTGGGAGTTCCCTGTGCCAGTAAAATCATAGACCTGGTACCAAAAAAAAGACATAAAAGAAGTATTTTTTTTTAAATGATATGTGAGACCTGAGAAGGAAGTGGTCCTGCTCTGAGTTGGAGTAACTTGAAACCCAGTTGAGAGATCATTTTATTAATTATCATATCACCACCATCATCATTATCATCTTAAAGTATTTACTGAATAAAGAGAAACACAGAAAAGATTCTAGGATTATAGAATATTAGCCTAGTCCATAGAGAGCAGGGAAATTAAGACCAGGATTAGAACATTCTGTTCAGTTTTTTTCCCTTAATTGCCAGTTTATCTTCATGAACCAAGTTTTTTACACAGACCTATATTTCTGAGTACCTAAGATAGTGGGCCTGGTGATTCTTTCATTCCCATCCTATTTACTCACATTTACACGGACACAGTCATTGGCCCTGCCATGGCAAGTATGGGGGTGGGGATGGAAAGAGGGAAGGCAAAGGAAATGTAATTGTCTTCAGACTGGGCTAAAGATCCTGACTCACTTCTTCCTACTAAGACTTCGTTTATATGAAATTCTAGGTAGCAATTTGTATATTCCAAACCTATATTAGAATGCTCTCTGTAAAGACTCTGTTGGTCTGGTGGATCCATCCTGGTTGGAACCTTTTTCTGTTGTTTGTCCTTCATTCTCAAACAAGACCAATGACATCAGGAGGAGGTCTTGAATTGCAAGTGAATTGGATTTAAGTGAGGTAGAGTTGTGCAAAGTCATGAGCCTCACTCTCTCCTCCAGAGTCTTTGGAATCCAGTGGCAAGGCATGGGTCAAGATGACTGGCAATGGCCCCAGAACTTTTCTTTAATCTGGGTGGGAATAAGAAGTTCTATTTGTTCAGAAAATGCCTCATACAGGACAGAACCTCCTCTGACCATATTCCTTCCCCAAACCTTTCTTAGATGGCAGTTTGATAGAGGGAAAATGGCTCTGAATTTTCAGTTCGAGGAGCTAGTTGTAAGATCTAGTCTCATATATACTAACTATGTGATATATGTCAGGACCCTTGGCCTCTCTGGTTTTTGGTTCCTTCCTCTGTAAAATGAGGATATGTATTAAATGTTCTCTAAGGCCCCTTCTAGTTCTAAGTGTTTTTATTGTGTCCTCCTAGTCCAAATGTAAGTGGAACTTTAATGCTAATGACTCCCAACCCCCCTCCCAAGTTACCTGTATTTAATGTGCACATATTTTATATAGCATTATACAAGAGCATAGAATCCTTATGTAAATGTAAAATCCTTATATAAAATGTAAAATCCTTATAAGCATCTTGTTGTTCAATCATATCTGTCACAGATATTGAAGTGGTTTTCCATTTCCTTCTCCAGTGGCAAACAGAGTTTAAATGACTTGCTCAAGGTCACACAGTTAGGAAGTTTCTAAGGCTGGATTTAAACTCAGTTCTTCCTGATTCCAAGCCCAGTGTTCTATCCACTGTGCCACCTAGCTGCCCCACCTTAATGGCAGATTGTTTTGACTTTATTTTCCCAGTGTCAGTCTGATGCTGTGCCTAGCCCACAATAGGTACTTCAGAAATACTTATTGATAATTTAATGCAAGTAAAACTACTTTCCTGTAGGCATTCTACATCTCCAGGAAGGTAAGTTAAGAGCCCTTGATAAAATTGATCTTATATTCCTTGGAGTTTATTGAAGAGGATTAGATCTTGTCAGTAAATACCGTTTCCTGACCACGAGCCTAAATTAAATCAGGTCATGGACCAAATGGAACTGGGGACTAGAGGAGTTGGCAGCAAGGTGGAGTGGAAAGAACATTGAATCAAGAGTCCTGGGTTCAAGTGTTAGTACTGCCATTTCCTCATCTATAAAAGGACATGCTGAGTTTAGATGTTTTCTAAGATTCCTTTTAGCATTAACATCTTATGTTTCTTTGAATACTGGTTGTCGGTTTACCTTTTTTTTTTTTTTGTTTTCTTGGAAATTTTTGTTTGTCTTTGAAGTCTTCAGGATATAGGCAGCTAGTTGGTATGGTGGATAGAATTCTAGGCCTGGATTCTGAAAGACCTTACCTCAACTCCGGCCTCAGGCACTTACTAGCTGCACATCCCTGGGCAAGTCACTTGAACTCTATTTGCCTCAGTTCCCATTAGTAAAAAGAGAATAGCAATAGCACAGGCCTCCCAGTCTGTGGTCAGGATCAAATGGTGTTGGTGATAAAAATTGTTAAGTTCTTAGCATAGTGCCTGCCAAACAGTAAATGCTATATAAATGTTACCTATTATTATTATATGTGCATAGCACCGGAGATGAATGCTGAGAGCCATAGTAGAGTTTCTTAACTTGGAGTTTGTGAACTTGAGTTGGAAAAATATTATATCTTTATTTTTTTTTATTTTTTATTTTTGCTTTTTGGAGGGAGAAGACAGCAGTTGGGGTTAAGTGACTTGCCCAAAGTCACACAGCTAATTTTATGTTAAGTGTCCGAGGCCAGATTTGAAGTCCTCTTGACTCCAGGGCCAGCCCTCTATTCACTGTGCCACCTAGCCACCCCATATATCTTTATTTTCAATAACCTCTAACTGAAATTCTATATTTTCTTTAAGTATTTAAAAACATTATTCTGAGAAAGGTCCATAGGTTTCACCTAACAGGGAAATATGACACAAAAAAGGTTGAGTCCCTGAACTAAAGTGTGGAAAAACAAGTAGATGAAAAAAAATATTGTAAGAGCCAGAGAGGATTTTTCAGATAGGTGAAAAATTTGATCAACCCATAGATATCTATAAACTTATTTGTACAACTAAGATTACTACTGGAAGACTATCAATTCATGTATAGTGGAATTCTATCTTGTTTCATTATTATATGGATTCATATTATCTGCAGACTGAACTACATCCTCTGAAAAAGCTTTGTGCTCTAAAAACCTGATATAAGATTCTGGTAAATAACTTTACTTCCTCTCCTACTCCCTAATACTAAGACTATATAGAAAAAGGTGCTTTTAGTATTACTTTAGTAAATCTTGTCTGCTTTCTTCAGAGTGACTGGCAAGGGTTTATTCATAGAAAACTGTTTGAGGCAAGACAAGTTAAGAAGAAAATAGGACATGTGCTAACTTAGAAACAGCTGATGGGTCCAAACCCACATCACTGCCTTCTGCTGCTTACTCCCAGAATACTATTTGGATTCTTATAATGACCTTGTGGTCACAGAAATCTACCCTTGTCCTTTCATCTTTTTCATCACTTAGGGGGCAGTCACTTTGTAAGCAATAAGGGGTATTCAAGTGAGAACACTAAATTGGACAAATTGTATTTCTGGAAGAGATCATTTCAATAAGCCACCCTGTATAGACTAAGAACATTGGGTAGAGGCTGACCTCATCTTTCTTCTTCCCTGAATTTTTTTTTGCATGTTTGTTTATTAGTTTTGTTTTATGTGACTGGGACAGGAGATGGGGGGAGGCTGGTGGAGAGCAGAGTAGAGGGAGCTGGACAAATGGCAAGAAATGTCTGAGAGCCCTCAAGTTTGAACGTTGAATTCTGCAAACCTGTGTGTACAATCCCATAATAATGCTATGTCAATAAGAGAGAAGTTATAACTAGTTCATTTAACATAATTATAGTGCAGAATTCTGCCAGCCATAAAGAAAGACTTTGAACTGCTTCCCTTTCTCATTTGCCTTCTGCTTTTTATGATGGTAGGCTCAGACTTGTTGGATGGGGTCCAGGGCTGAATGGAAGCCAAGGGGAAGGGAAGAAACACCAAGAATTGGTTTGTATTTCAGTGTGCAAGGAATATTGGAAACACAAAGTCTGTTCTTTTATGGATTCCTATGGAATTCTCAAAATTTAGAACCTTGCTTCTTGGCTTCTGTTGTTATCCCTTTTATCTCCAGGACTCAAGTAAGCCACAGCCGCAAGTGAAATTCAATCATGATACACATGAACTCAGTGTAACAGATGCATTTGGGTCATGTGATGAATATCAGCCCTTAAACAATTTTACACTATTATCATTATTATTATTTTGGAGACAAGTCTCCAAAACTCTAAGTTGTAGAGCAGGTACCAATCTGCATTGGTAGAGGGAGTTTCCTTGATAGGAGTTTCCTACACTAATAAAAAATCAAGATTATAGATCAGACTAATAGAGAATGATAAAAAGCTTGGTTAATTGATATCTACAGATTTGGGAACTTTTATATGGCTTTTTATCTTCTTCCCACACAAGAGCATTTCTCAAACTAGCTTGAATGTCTTCCTGCCCACTACTTAGTGGGTCATTAAATGGCCCCAAAGTAGGATGCAGGAGGGAGGCATAGAAAAAAAAATCAAAGGTATAAATAATCACAGACTAGGTCAGGGGTGAGGAACCTGCAGCCTTGAGGCCACATGTGGCCTTCTAGGTCCTTGGGTGCAGTGCGACCTTTGACTAAGTCCAAGTTTTAAGAACCAATCCTTTTATTAAGGGGATTTGTTCTGTGAAGTTTGGATTCAGTCAAAGGGCCACACCCGAGGACCTAGAGGACCATTTGAGACCTCAAAGCTACAGGTTCCCCACCCCTGGGCTAGGTTATCAACCCCTGAATAGTCAAGAATGATCTATGAAGGAATAGGCAAAGGAGACAGAATATCATCCTTAATTTCCTTTCCCTGAGTTCCTTCTATTCTATATTCTAGACAGTTGATTTAATTTTTTTTTCCTTGTATGTGCTAAAGGGAAAGTTCAACCCCCTCAAAGTTCATCTGACTTAATAGACAGATGCAAATAATGAAAGGAAAATAATTACTGTTGGCCACACTCTAATCCTACTTGTTTTATGTGGCAGATTTCTATGTTTACAGAAGATAATTAGATACTCAGAGGAGCTTCTCCCATATGTCTGGGATATTGAGGTGACAAAGGTCAGAAAGTCCCCAGTGTACTCCCCACACCTTTCCTTTGCCCTCAGAAAGGGAGGTCATCTCTAGAGGGTAGAGGTTCAGGATAGTTAGGAAATGCCAAATCAATGACATTAACCCATACATCTTTCTCTTAAAGTGATCCTGTTCTTTGGGTTCTCACATCGTCAGTGCCCTCTTTTGTCTTCATAATGCTTCCGTTTCATATTTCCAAAACTGTCATTTCATTGTTTCAAAACAAAACAAAACATAGAAACATCATGGCATGAAAAAGGATGGGGTGTGACAAAAGGAACCAGAAACTACAGAGAACACCAGGGAACAAAGTTCTAATTATCCTTGCAAGCCAGCAGGGCTCTTTTTATTTTCTTTTTTCGGAGGGGGAAGGCAGGGCAATTGGGGTTAAGTGACTTGCCCAAGGTCATACTGGCTAGTAAGTGTTAAGTGTCTGAGGTCACATTTGAACTCAGGTCTTCCCTGACTCCGGGGCCGGTGCTCTAGCCACTGGACCACCTAGCCATCCCCAGCAGGGCTCTATTAACAGGTCATTGATAAGAAGAGAAGGAATGTGGCCCTCTAGGTCCTCAGCTGCCGCCCTTTGACTGAATCCGTTCCGTGAAATTATCATTTGACTGAATTGGTCAATGCAGTCGTTAAATGGAAAGCTTTTTATCCATCCAGTTGACATAGCTGTAGAAGGAGATGGTGTGAGCGATGGCTTCGGCTAAGTTGGTTTTCCCAGTCGTGGCAGGTACATACAGCCAGTGTTTCCCTTGTTGTGCGACTGCGTAGTCCACTTCACTGAGATTGTTGGCTGCGGTAAGGGGGTGAGAGTTGTATTACTTCACCCACTGGGAGCTTTCGGATCAGGTAACCCTAGCCGGCTTGGTTAGGAGCATCCACAAGCCAGTCTAGAATAATTTTGGGTAGCCTTGTTAGCAGTGACTGAGACAATTCCATCAACACTCACAGCATCGTTAATGCCGGTCTTTGTCCATTCTTTGACAGCCATCCCCCTTCGGATAGTGTTTAGGGCGTGGCACTTGAGACTGCTTTTTAACGAGCAAATGGTTATATATGTAGCTGATTTCCACAGTCTTGTTTTGCCCATCTTTCCGAGTTTTAGTAACCATGATCCATTCTGGTATCCTAGATTCATGCCATAGCATATTTCGGTCACTATGTCTTACTAAGGCTATATTTCCTGCCAAACTAATATCTGGTCACGTGACTGGACGGGGCTTAGCGCTAGGCAGATGAACTCCTCTATAAAAATAACCAGTCAAAGGGCCACACCTGAGAACCTAGAGGGCCACATGTGGCCTCGAGGCTCCAGGTTCCCCACTCCTGGTCTAGTGACTTGCTCAAATTGATCCCAAAGCATCTATCTGTAGAAGCAATTCCTTCTTGAAAGATGAGGGTGCACCTTTACACAGTGGTGTTTGCTGGATATGGACAGAGAAGTGTAAGGAAGGGCACGCCTGAAGGGAAAAGTGACAGAGTGAGAGCATTCCACCAGTAAGAGAAGGAATGCAGGAGAGCAATAACTAAGGACACTTCACTCATAGCAACACCTTAGAAAACTTTCTGCAGGATTTACAAGAATTGATAAACATCCAACATGACAGAAATGAGAAAAGCCCTCAAAGCAGCGCCTGAAGAATGAGAGAAAAAAAACTAGGGCTCTTGGGAGGAGGAAAGTGTATTCTATCTTGCCAAACTGGGGATCTGATCTGTCCCTGACTGCTGTAAGAGAAATTGCACAAGTGTGCCAAGTAGTTTCAATGACAGCAAATACACACTAAAACCAGATTGGAGCCATTCCAGTCAGCAGGTGCTGTAAAAGAAATCTCTTTAGTTTGTGTTAACATACCACTCCCCTTCTGAAAATATGGAAAAAGAAACTCCTTAACTCTCTCTCTCTGTCCTACCCTCACCATCCACCTCATATCTGTCTCTCCATAATTGAATGAAAAAATACTTGTGGGGGCATTAAAAAAGGGAGGAAATCTTATGCAATGCTATATTCTTCAAGGTGGGCTTAGAGTAGAAAGACATCGGTCACCTTAATACATAGTTGGTGGAGCTGTGAATTGTTCCAACCCTTCTAGAAAGCAATTTAAAAGTATGCTAAGAAATCAAAACAACTCTGAGGTGCCACCTCACACCTATCAGATTGATTGACTAATGTGACAGAAAAGGAAAATGACAAATGTTGGAGGGGATGTGGGAAAATTGGGACATTAATGCACTGTTGGTAGAGTTGTAAACTTGTCCTACCATTCTGGAGAGCAATTTGGTACCATGTCAAAAGGGCAACCAAACTGTGCATACCCTTTGACCCAGCAATACCACTTCAAGGTCTATATCCCAAAGAAATTTTTAAAAAAGGGAAAAAGACCTATAAGAACAAAAATATTTGTAGCTAATCTTTTTGTGGTGGCAAAGATTTGGAAATTGAGGGGATACCTATCAGTTGGGGAATGGCTTAACAAATTGTTGTATATAACTGTGATAAAATACTGTTGTGCTATTAGAAATGATAAGCAGAGTACTTTCAGAAAAACTTGGAAAGACCTACATGAACTGGTGCAAAGTGAAGTGAGCAAAATCAGAAAAACATTGTACACAATAACAGCAATATTGTACAATGATGAACTGTGAATGACTTAGCTATTCTCAGCAATACAAATATCCAAGACAGTTCTTAAAGACTTCTGATGAAAAATGCTATCCATCTCCAAAGAAAGAACTGATGGAATCTGAATGATGATCAAAGTATGCTGGGGGTTTTTTAACTTTCTCTTTTTTTGTCTTTTCTTTCACAACATGACTAATATAGAAACATGTTTTGTATAACTGTACATGTAAAATCTTTATCAAGTGCTTGACTTCTCAGTGAAGGAGGAGGGAAAAAGAAGGTGGGGGAGAATTTAGAATTCAAAATTGTAAAAAGCAAAGGTAAAAATTGTTTTTACTTGTAATTGGGAAGAAATAAAATCTTAAAAAAAATATTGTAAGTATATTAGGAAAGGAACTATAAAATGTCCTTATCCTTTGCTCCAAAGATTCCACAGCTAAGTATATACTGAAAGGGAGTCAAAGGCAAAGAGATCCTCTATACAGCATGATATTTCCAGTAACCTTTCTTGTGTAACAAAGAAACAAAGTAAATGCTCATTGATTAGAGAATGGTTAAACACATTGTAACACAAGAATGTAATGGACTATTATTGCACAATAAGAAGTAAATATGATGAATAGAGAGAAGCATGGGAAGAATGGTGTGAACTGATGCAAAGTGATGCAAGCAGAGCCAAGAAAACAATATATACAATGACTGCAATGATTTAAGTAGAAAAGAACAAAGCCAGAATGCTGTGTAATGATGATGCTCAAGCTTGACTCAATGTATCCCTTTCCCCTTTTTTCAGAAGTGAGGAACTATAGAATAGGAACACTGTATATATTGCCAGAGTTGGTAGATCATTAATTTTATCACCCTCTTTTTCTATAAGCGATACAAGGGGGTGTAGTACCAGATCTGAAGCCAGGAAGTTATTGTTGTACTTGTTGTTCCATGTCTGACTCTTCATCTCCCATTTGGGTTTTTCTTGGCAAAGATACTGGAGTGGTTTACTATTTCCTTTTCCAGTAGGTCCTCATTTTATAGGGGAGGAACTGAAGCAAATATGGGTTAAATGACTTGCCCAGGGTCACACAGCTAGTCACTGTCTGAGGCCAAATATTAATTCAGATCTTCCTGACTCTAGGCTGGGTGCTTTATCCACTGCACCACCTAGCTGCCCCTAAAGTCAGGAAGATCTGAGATCAAATCTACTCTCAATCATTTATCAGCTGTGTGACCCTAAGCAAGTCACGTAACCTTGTCTATTTCAGTTTCCTCATTTGTGAATGATAAAAATACCACCTACCTCCTATGGTTGTTGTGAGAAGAAGATGTAATATTGGCAAAGTGCTTTGAAAAATCTTAAAGTACTATATAAATGCTAGTTATTATTATTATCATCTCTACAACAAGAGATGGTTTGCTTAGTAGGAAAGTTAATAGGGATATATTCTCAAATGAAGATGACAAAATATTTTATTGACAAAAGATGTCAATAAAAAATTTAATTTTTTAAAATAAAAGGCTTTGGGAGGAATTTTTTTTATCCAAGATAAAAGTTTGTGAGGGGGACTGTTTTTAAGGGTGACTTAGAAGAAGTCCTTATGCTCACTGGTGGGTGTTATCTCTTTACAATTTTCATTCCTGGAGAAATAACAAATAGGGAATCTGGGAATTATACCCTAGAAACAAGGTTATGTTTGTTATGTTGGTTTGTTTGTTATGGCTCAGCTGAAGATTCTGAAGCCTCAACAGCTTCTCTAGTTGCTATGATGAAAATGTATGATTTTAGAACATTATTGACCTGCATTTTCTCGGACTTAGTTATCTACAGACAGGCCTGGCTTCTAAATTTACTCCTCAGGAGAACAAATGTGGTGTGATAGAAAAGATCCTGAAACTGGAATCTGTCTCATAGAATGATAGCTTTACAACTAGACCTCCCTCCCTTCTTTGTAGAGCTAGGGGAAATAAAAGTGTTATAAAAGAAAACTATATTAATATAATTGTATTTTTTGAAATATGAAATTAAAAAGAAAAAAACTTAAAACTGGAAGGAACCTTAGAGATCATTTAGTCCAAGGGTGGGGGGGTCTGTAGCCTGAAGGCCAGGCGTGGCCTAAGGACCACAGGATCCCCACCCTGATTCAGGCAAAGGGACTCACTTGAGGACCTAGAGGGCCATACATGCCCAAGGCTGTAGGTTCCCCAATCCTGAATTCTAGTCCATCTTCTCCCAGCTCCATTTGATAGAGAAAAAAACTGAGATCCAGAGAAGTGGAATTACTTTCCTAGAGTCACACAGTAAGTAGCAGGGTCGGCATCTGAATCCAGGTTCTCTGACTTCAAAAATCCATGGTTCAAATTCCAGTTCAGACATTTAATCAACATGTAACTAAGGGCAAGTCATTTTCCTTCTTAGAGCCTCTTGGTTTCTAACCTACAAATTGGGGCTAATAGTACTTTTATTGCCTGTGTCACAGGGTTGCCATAAAGTCAGGGGATCCTAATCTGAGATCTGTGACCTTTTTTTTCCCCATATTCTGATAATTATGTTTCAGTATAATCGGTTTCCTTGTAATCCTCTATGTTTTATTTTATGCATTTAAAAACAGTATTCTGAAAAGAAGATCCATAGACTTCACCAGCCTGTCAGTGGAGCTTAGGACACAAAAAAGTGAAGAATTCCTGGCATAAGGAAAGCACTTTTATAAATATTGAGGCATTATAGAACTTTGAGTTCTAATTGCTGTGAGAAACATAAAGGAAATAGCTTTTGGTTTCAGAATCTGGAGACCTGAGTTTGAGTTCTGGCTCTTGATACTTGGGAGCTAATGAGAACATTAACAAGCCACTTAATTGCTGTGTATCTCAGTTTCCTCTGTTAAATGAGAATAATTATACTTTTACTGCCTACTCCACACCATTTTTGTGAGGCAAGTGTTTTATGACTCTCTCAAGTGCTATATCACCATGAATTTTTCTCTTCTTCCACTTCCTCCTCCTTTTTCTCCTCCTCCTCCTCCTTCTCATCCTCTTCCTCCTCGTGGTTCCTGAGGTAGGTCAGAAAGTAGTAATGAGTCTAACAGGTCCCTTTTAAGTTTTTACAGCTGAATGGATTTTAAAAGATGCTCACAAGTTTTTTGGGTTTGTCTCTGTCCCAGTGGATGATGCTTCAAATCTTTTAAGGTTGTTGTAAAGCCTTCTAGACATAAATGCTTGCAATGAAAACGACCTCTGTCTTCTGGTAGACAGTGAGACAAATGTGATCACCTCCCTTGGTTTTTCATGGCAGCTGTGATGCAATGGAAGCAGCAGCAGATTTGGAGTCAGATACATGTGGGTTCAATTCCAGCTCTGGTACTTAGCAATGAAATGAGTTTGGATGAGTCATTTAACTTTTCAGTGCCTCCATTTCCTAGCTTATAAAATGCTGTTCTTTTTTTTTTTTTTGGCTTTTTGTGGCTGGGGGGCGGGGGTGAAGGGGGTAGGGGGGAGTGGCAGGGCAGGGCTATTGAGGTTAAGTGACTTGCCCAAGGTCACACGGCTGGTAAGTGTTAAGTGTCTGAGACCAGATTTGAACTCAGGCCCTCTTGACTCCAGGTCCAGTGCTCTATTCACTGCACCACCTAGCTGTCCCATAAAATGCTATTCTAATAGCCACACTACCTACCTTTCATGAGGGTCAAATGAAATAAATTTAAAAGGACTAGACACATGTCAGATATCATTACTGTTGCCATCTCACCAAGGTAGCAACTTGAACTGTGTTGGATAGAATGTAAACTCCTTGAGAGCAGACACCATTTCATTTTTGTCTATCCCCAGCATCATACATAGTGCTTGGCATATAGTAGACATTTAATAAATGTGTATTGATGGATTACTTGACTATGTACCTACTACCCTTCATTTAAGAGATTTTGCTTATTTGGAGAAACAAAGCAAGCAGTCAAAAATCTTAACTTTTCGGGTAACTTTGCTATACTGAAGATACAGCTCTGTATCTGGTCCTTCTCTCTATCAAGTAATCTGTGGCTCTAGAGACAGCTGCTTTCCCACATTCAGAAATTAGCCCTCAAGGGGCAGCTAGGTGGTGGAGTGAACAGAGCACTGGCCCTGGAGTCAGGAGGACCTGAGTTCAAATACAGCCTCAGACACTTAACACTTACTAGCTCTGTAACCTTGGGCAAGTCACTTAACCCCAGTTGCCCTCCCTTCCCCCATCCAAAAAGCAAAGAAAGAAAGAAAAAGAAAGAAAGAAAGAAAGAAAGAAAGAAAGAAAGAAAGAAAGAAAGAAAGAAGGAAGGAAGGAAAGAAGGAATCAGCCCTCACTCCTCATTCCCCACACCCATCTACCAACATTGTTCAGTATTTTTTCCGAGGGGATGGATGGGGAAGGGGGATGGGAAGCAGGTTCCAAATAATTGTAAGAAAGAGAAGAAGGTTATGGAAAGGGGCTGCCTATATGTAATCAGAGATGTTTTGCAACCTTGAAGGAGACATTTTACTTTTGTCTTTCCTCACTCCACATAGTAGTTTTGACTGAGTTTCTTATGCCAAATGTACAGGAAACGAGGGTATCATCTACAAAATGCCCTGCCTATTGGGAAGACTTACATTAAGATTGGAAAATTTGTAGAGGATCAGCAGTACTTCACAGTAGTTCAGCTCCCAACCAACCTGGGTGAGGTGTTCCTTACCCATTGTTAGTCAGGCCACCCACGTACCATCTGCTCATCCCCTAGGAGATGTTGCTGCCCACCTGGCTCCCTTTGAAGTGAGCAGAGAAAGAGTAGAGAGAAGGCAGGGCTTTGGCTCCCAAAGGGGTTACAATGTTCCCTGTAAAGATCTCCACGCCTCCAATTCTTATCCCATTTCAGAGGTTGTTCTGATGTGAATGGAAGATGAAGGCAGCCTGGGGAAAAGTTTGGAGAAAACAGATTAAAAAAAAGAAGAACTGATTGGTGAGCCAAAAAGAGGGTACTCTGGCCCTGAGCAGTTACTTCTCTCTAGCTGTAGTCTGTTTGTGCTTCCTTATCTCTGTCAGGCAACAATATCCTTGTGAATTTGGAAGGATGCTTGGGTTTGCCAGGGGAAGAAGAAACTTTGCCCACTGACACAGAGTGATAACAGGGTAAGCCCTAGGGAAGACAGAAGAAAGAGAGAAAAGCAGAATCAATGTAAGAGGAAGACAAGAGGCTAAGGAGGGATGAGAGACCAAAGAAAATCGCTTCAGTCTCTAAGGTGTGTTACATCTCAGTGATTGGGAAAGAGCAGAGTAGGTGATGGATCTCTGGATAGAATCTCTCCTTGTAGATGATGCAAAGGGTGGAGGAAAGTAGTATCTGCCCAGAACAATGGCATTTCAGAACTTCCCTAGTATCTATTGTAGATCTTTTCAAGTGGCTTTAGAGATATTTAAGCAAATGAGTCCAGCAAGGGAGCAACCAGTAACCTTCCAATAGCCAGGGAAAAAAAGGACAAAGTTAGAGAAAAGAATCAGTGGGAGGAGGAAAAACAAGATGATAAGCTGAGAAGGAGTACTAGAAATTGGCGGCCAGGGTGGGGGATGGTGTGTGTGTGTGTGTGTGTGTGTGTGTGTGTGTGTGTGTGTGTGTGTGTGTGTGTGTGTGTTTAAACTCTGGCCTTTTTAAGCTATGTAGAGCAAACCAAAATGTATGTCCTTACCTCACTCCCCACTCCCACCATAGCAACTGAGACAAACCTAAACGTAACCTGCTGCTATCCAAGTTATTTCCCCAAAGTAAGTTAACAAAATGATCATCTCTTGCATGACACAGACACCTTCAAATCCATTATATACCAGGTTGACTTCAGTGTCAAAATAATACACTTTTTCAGGGCACGTGATCCTGGGTAAATCACTTGACTTTTTAGATCCTCATTTTCCTTATGATAACCATCGATCCTGTTTCGTGGAGTTGTGGTGACCAAATGAGATAATGTATGGGAAATTGCTTGGCAAACTTTAAGTCACTACATAAATATTATTACTATTATTTATCATTATTGTGATCAAAGCACAGCATAGAGAAAAATTGATATTTGTCATTAGGAAAAGTCAGTGGATCTGCTGAGCACCCTTGAAATGTAAAACCCTTTATAGCAAAAAATATGAGCAGGGGATATCAGGGATTCCACAGATAACTAACGTCATGTCTATCCTCCAGATGCAGGAATTTCTGTTATCAAGTGCTTTACAGATAGGGACTAGACTTCAGATTTCGTCGTTAGGAAATACAGATACTAAGTGTTGAAAAAATCTTGGTTCAGATTTAAGCTGTTCAGTTCTAAAAGTATACTGAGACTTTTGGTATACCCTGTGTCCCAAAAATGATATAGGGTAAGGAAATTCCTTTTATCAGCACAAGTCTGCGCTTTCTCAGCAATTTAGAGTCAGAGAATTGCCCAGAGCTTTGAGAACCTGAATGATTTGCACAGAGTCATACAGCCAGTATGTGGCAGACAGGAGTTAAACCTATGTCTTCCTACCTTCTTTATCTATCTACTATCTATCCACTTCTATCCAGCTCTCTATTCACTACTCCACACTGCCTCTTTCATAGCTATGGGTTACTTAAATAGTCCTGGTAACACAAGCTTCTAAGAGGTTTATTGCTGTAGGCAGTTTGGGATTCACTAGAGTAACCAGCTCGGTTTGGATGTGGTAAGTGAGCACTGTCACTTCCCAGCTCCCATCCTTCCTTGGCAAAAAAATAGGGAAACACATGCAGCCTGAGCTGGGCCATCAGCACTTTCCAACATACCATTGGCATCAGCTTACTCATTGCTTTTCTGCAGCTTTAAGACTAATGCCTCCACTGACAAGTCTATTCTAATATGATTGTCAGAACGAGAGGCAGACACCCACTAGTCGAAGTTGCATTGCTGTGCAATAATTTGCCTCAGTTTCCTCTCAGTAAAATGAAATGATAATGGAGACTGTGTTGCTCTTTTTTCCCCAGTCCTTGTAAAAAATATCTCCAAGGCAGCACATCTGACCCTATTGGTTTTCTCTGGTCTTTTTCCTTCATTCTTTTCTCATATAATTCAACAAAAATTTAGTTAGTGCCTATTTGCAAGTCATTATGCTAGAAGCTGAAGATTTGGCATCAAAGCCCCTCCCCCAAATTCTGTCCCAAGGAGCTTCTGTTCTTCAGTGGTGAAGGGGTAGAAAACAGCCACACAATAATTTGAGAAGGAGCCTTATTAAGGAAAGATTTTCCATAGAACATGGTTCAAGTGAATCTTAAAGGAAACTGGGTAGTCTAAGACAAAGTCGTGAGGAAGGAATGAATACCAGTCCTGGGGGTGGTCCAGTAAAGGGATGGAGGTGGGGGATACAATGGGAACAGTCCATTAAAGGCATAGAGTAGGTGATGAATGCTGTTGGAAAAAAAAAAGGTGGCTAGTTTGGCCTGAATGTAGACTATGGAGAGCTATCTCCCAATATTTCTAGATGGTCTCAGGGAAAAAAAAATAGTTCCTTCACAAATTCATCTTCCGGCCACTCTCATGCAAACTCAAGATGTTGAGAACATTAGCTTTGGTCCTCCTTTGACCATAAGATAAGACAATCAAGCCATCCTTTCCCTTTAAATGTTTTTTTTTTAATTTTTTGGTTTTTGGAGGGCAATTGGGGTTAAATGACTTGCCCAAGGTCATATGGCGAGTAACTGTGTCAAATGTCTGGGGTGGTCTTCCTGACTCCAGGGGCGGTGCTCTATTCACTGCGCCACCTAGCTGCCCCTTCTTTAAGTGTTTTTTTAAGGTATTGGGAAAGTAAATGGTGAAAAGGCAGCTAGGTGGGGCAGTGGGGGTAGAATACTGAACCTGGAGTCAAGAAGACTTGAGTTTAAATCCAATCTCAGACCTGCATCCTAGCTATGTGACTCTGGGGAAGCCTTTTAGTCTCTGCCTTAATTTTCTCATCTGTAGAATGGGGACAATTGTAGCAGAGATCCCCCAGGGTTGTTTTTAGGATAAAATGAAATAACATTTGTAAAGTGCTCTGCAAGTCTAACACGCAATATAAATTCTAGTGGTTGTTATTATTGTTATTGTGAAGACCTCACCTGGAGGTGGTGGTTGTCATTCAGTCCTTTCAGTCACATCCAACTCTTTGTGACTCCATTTTGGGGTTTTCTTTGCAAAGATACTGGATTGTTTGCCATTTACTTCTCCAGCTCATTTTAAGAGTAGGAACTAAGGCAAACAGGGCTAAGTGACTTATCGAGGGTCATACAGATAATAAGTATCCGAATTTGAACTCAGGAAGAAGAATCTTCCTGATTCCAAGCCCAGTGCTCTGTTCATTGCACTGTCTAGCTGCCCAAGGACTTAGGTTTAAATCCTGACTCCACTACTTGTATAGCCATTGGCAAGTCACTCAACTTCTCTGGACCTCAGTTTCTCCATCTGTAAAATGGGGGGAGGTCAAACTAGATGACCTCTGTTGTCCTTTACAATTCTCAAATTATGTGATCTTTGATCATAATATGGATGACTAAGCCACCATTGTTACTGAATTCCAGACAGGCCTTGCTGGGCCTCTTCTCAGAGCTGTGCAACAGTTGCTGTTGATCCCACACATACTGTGTAGAAACACCTGTGGGGAGAAGTAACATTGGAAGAGTAGAGAGGCTGTCTTGAAGTCAGGACTGCCTAGGGTCATATTTGACTCAAACATAGTCTGACCCTCAGACAGCTCTCTGTGAGTACAAACTGCCAAACAGCAGCTAATCTGCATAAATAGAGAGATTTTCTAGCCAGGAGATCTCTCTGTCAATAAAATCACAGATCTACGTTTAAAAAATTGCTTGGCACTAAGCTAGGCACTGGGAATACAGTGACAAAATAAAAGACAATTACAGCCTTTGAAGAATTCACATTCTAATGAGGGGAGAGTATCAATGTAACATATACACACGTAAACAACTAACAGTCTGAATTTCTTCTATTTCTTTCACACAGTATTTTTTATAGCTTAAGTTTCTACATGAAGTTTGTTTGTCCTCATTGGAAGATATGGCTGGTGTACCAAGTTAATAAGGCGCTAGGTGAGATGTTTCAGTGCATAGAATGCTGGGGTCTGGAGTCAGGAAAACCTAAGTTTAAACCCAGCCTCAGACACTTACTAACCGTGTGACCCTGAGCAAGTCACTTTACCTTTATTTGCCTTAATCCACTGGCGAAGAAAACAGCAAACAATTCAAGTATCTTTGTCAAGAACACCCCACAAAGAGTATTAGTGTCCTGTGGTCTCATGGGATCATGAAGGGTCAAACATGGCTGAACAACAACCAAGAACTTAATAAATCAAGGAATTCTAAGTGGAAATACCACACCAGGAATTGGGAGCAGCTTTCCTATGTGAAAAGGCATGGGTGGTTGTTTCTATGCATTTATCAACATTATTTTCTTCTTAATGTTTCATTTTTACATCACTTTTTTTTGAATACATCCCTCTCACCTCCCTTACCCAGTGAGCCATCCCTTGTAACAAAGATTTAAAAAGAGAAAAGTAGTTCAGAAAAACCAACTGAAATATTAACCCTGTCTGATAACATATGTGATATTCCATAGCCATAGTCCTGCCATCACTCTAAAAGAGGGCAAGAGAATACCAAGTGTACCATCCTCACTGACACCTCCTCATCCTTTCCAGGTGAGCAAATTAGGCAGGGACCAGGAGCCCCTGAACAAATTCATCACTAAATCATTACTGGTTGTGGCCTCAGCAAGGAATGCCACCTCCATTTGAGACACACATTAAACTTCAATTTGGACAGCCTCCATGTGTGAAGAATAGCAGGAAGGCAATTTGGTGACTCTGACTGGGAAGCTTCACGGTAGTGAGGAGAGGAAACAATTACAGACAATAAAAAAAAGTTACAAACAATACATCAGGTAATATTTTATTGGGGTCTTTTAACCATTTTCCCTAGAGAAACCATTTAGGATGGGGTAGAATTAGCCATCTGAGTCTTTTCGGGTGCTTGACTTTTATTCAAGGGCCTTGGAGTTAAATAATTCATGCTAATAGTCTCAGCAGTGAGGAGAACAAATTGCCAAGGCTCCAGAGATGCATTTCCATTACAAGGCACAGCCCTGGATGAAGTTTGTGATGAAAAGCCATGTTAAGTGGCTTTCGTTTCATGCCCTGATTTCTTTCTGCAGCCTGAGAAAGAAAGCATCATTGCAAGAATGAGGATGGGCTTGAGTGGCCCAGGGGAGAAACTGCCTAAAATGATGCTTGAGCCAATGAATAGGATTTTCACATTAAAAATAGCAGCCAGGAATTCATTTAATGCAACTCTGTACTGAGGGGGGTGGGAGAGAAGAGGAGGTGGCAGCTGCAGTTGGAGGTGGTATTGCTATTAATTCTACCTGGGGATTTCAAAGTTCAAGCGTCTTCAAAGAATCTTAAACATTTTCTGAAATTTGAGTTGGGGGTGTAATTGCTCAGCAGTCATTAAATTACGTGCACCACCTGCACTTGCTATCATTTTCAGAATGGGAAAGGGAAAGAGCCTCCCTGACTTCCCCCTCCACTCCCCTCCCCCCATGCTTTTAAAACTCCATTCTGGCATTATGATTTGGGTGGGAGTGGGCTAAATGCAGCTGGGTAGTTTATTCAATATGCATTTATTAAACACCTACTTTGTGATTCCTTTTTGATTAAGTACCCCTACGGTGGGTGTTAGACGATAATAACTAATATCTATAAGCCATATCATAGACATTTCTATTATCAAAAAAGATAATGTTGGAGCAACTAGGTGACAATGAATAGAGCACCAACCCTGGAGTCAGGAGGACTTGAATTCAAATTCGACCTCAGACACTTGACACTTACTAGCTGTGTGACCTTGGGCAAGTCACTTAACCCCAATTGCCTTGCCTTCCCCCATCCAAAACAAAAACAATAGCAACAAAGAAAGATAATGTGTAAAGCACGTTGCAAATCTTAAAACACTATATAAATACTAACTTAATATTAACAACCTGTGAGATAGATATGAGTGGCATTATTGCCCCCATTTTGCAGATGAGGAAACCAAGTTTAAAAGAGGTAAAGTGACCTGCTAACATATAAGCAAGTAAGAGTCTGGGACAGGATTCGAATTGAGGCCTCCCATATGACCTTGGGCAAGTTTGCTCCTCTCTCAACCTCATTTTCCTCCTGTGTAAAGTAAAGGTGTTGTACTTGATGATCCCTGAGGTTTCTTCCAGCTCTGGATTTGTTATCCTGTGATTCCCAGGATAACATTCTCTCCACTAGGAACGGCAGCCTTCAGCTGCGCCTGTGCCAGCCTTGAGACAAAGGACTACAGGAAAACCCCTCTGTTCACATTAACCTGATTGCCACATCGGATGCAACTTTACTTCTCAAACCTCATAATGCATTTTGCTTTGCACTCCTCCTGTCTACTTATTGGGTAATATCTATTAAAGTTATTTGTGTTTGTCTTATCTCCCTACTAGATGGTAAGTTCCAAAAGGGCAGGGACTGTGTTGTGTCCTAATTCCTAGCTTCCCCAGCACCAAATTGATGATCTGTACATTGTTGCTGCTCAGTCATGTCTGACTTAATGGACCATAGCATGCCAATACCGTTTAGGGGGTTTTCTTGACAAAGATACTGGAATGCTTGCCATTTCCTTCTCCAGTGGCAAACCGAGGTGAAGTGACTTGCCCAGGGTCAAACAGCTAGTAAGTGTCTGAGGCTGGGTTTGAATTCAGGTCTTCCTGACTCCAGGCACAGCATACTATTCACTGAGCCACATAGTTGCCCATACATAGTAGAGGCTTATGAAGAAATGTTTGCTGAATGAATGAATTAGTAAGTGAATGAATGATTGATGAGTGCTAGAGAGAAAAAGAGAAAAGAGGACAAGGCAGCTACTAAAGTGATGATTTTACACCAGCTCATTTAACGATTGTTATTCCCTCCTGTAAGTAGCAGATTTGCCTCAGCCCTTGGAAATCCCCTGCTCTTATTCCTGCTTTTGTCCACAGTTTTTCTGGGTAAAGAGCAGCTTCCCAGGTAGCTGGCTTCATGCATAGATGGCCGAACCTGCTTAACTCGGTTTACTCTCCTAGCTTCCCTCCTACTACCACCCCCTCCCCCTTCCACTCTCTCTGCTCCCAGTTCCTTGGCTCTTTCACTGCCTGTGCTCTCTGGGCTCTAGCTGTCACTCTCTCTCTAGAAGCTGGCTTGATAGGAAGGTGCGACTACCTAATACAGTCTGCAAAGTGAATTTTCAAGTTTTTCTATATCCCTAAGCCACAGAGAGTTGTTCAAAATTCCTTTTGAAATAATCATGGTGGATTCATGAGATCCTTGGAAGAGTTCAGTCAGTACCTTCAACACTTCTCTCATGAGCAGCCACGGTATCTGGTGTGAAATCAGACTATTTCATCATCTCACTCAGGAAAATAGAAATAAAATAAGAAAGATAATTTAAAATAAAATAAATTTATCCATTACACTCTATGAAGCTCCATTTAGATTGTAAAACTTAACCAAAAAGTCTTTCTTTTTTTTTAGTTGAACTTTTTACTTAATGTTACAAAAAATATTTAGTCAAACAGACCAAAGCCGTTGTCATCATCAAACTCCTCGTATTCTATTTTTTTCTTTTTTCTTCTTTCTTCTTCTCAGCTGGGGCACCTGTGCTAGCCAGAGCAGCCCCTCCAGCAGGGGCAGCACCACCAGCTGCTGGTACAAGTCCACCAACTCCTACATTGCTGATGAGACTTGCAATGTTTACATTAGACAGGACCTTTGCAAATAAGCCAGGCCAAAATGGTTCACCATTTACACTTGCTGCTTTAATGAGGGCATTGATTTTATCCTCCGTGACAGTAACCTCATCCTTATGAAGGATGAGGGCAGAGCAGATACAAGCAAGCTCAGAATGGCCATTTCAGGAGATGGATGAGGAGAAACTTATTTGTAGTGGTGCTAGCTGCTAGCTGAAGTGAGGATTCACCCCAAAGAAGAACAAAGCAACTTACAGACAGCTGAAGAGCCCAAAAAGTCTTTAAACTATATTGGGAGTTTAATATCTCTCAATAGAAAAAAAATCAGTTTAAAAAAATTCTGACTGAATTTATGGATTATTTTGAGTGATGACCAATTGACTCAGACTTCATGGTGGTTAAAACAGTTATGCATGCAGAAAATAAAAACAATAGAACTCTTGTTGAACTACGTATTTTTTCTGAAGTACTTCTTTATCTATTATTTCAATTCTTCCCCATAGCAACCTGTGAGGAAGGTAAACATATAATTACCTCTGTTTTAGTGATGGGGAAAACTAACATGGAGAGTTAGGTGATTTACCTAAGGTCACACAATCAGTTGAAGTCAGTCAAGACAAGACCATTGTCAGATCAAAGTGTGTGTAATCTCACCATGCTATTTCTGTTTTGGGGGGTAAGTCAGATGAAGAATTTTGTACTTTGTGTCTCCCCACAGGTGCCAAGAGCAAAAGCCCTATGCAATTACAGAGGACAGAACCCAAGTGACCTGAAGTTCAACAAGGGAGATATCATCCTCCTTCGAAGACAGCTTGATGAGAACTGGTACCAGGGAGAGATCAATGGCATCAGTGGGATCTTCCCCGCTAGCTCAGTGGAAGTCATTAAGCAGCTGCCACAGCCTCCCCCACTCTGTCGGGCTCTTTACAACTTTGATTTGAGAGATAAAGACAAAAGCGAGAACCAAGACTGTCTGACTTTCCTCAAGGTAAAGGGGTGTACTGGGGGGGGGGATATCTATTAAGATAATAACTAGAGAGTGATGGTTTATATTATTTTAATAAGAAGTTTTGTTTTTTCTTTAAAAAGCATCATTGATTGGTAAAGTAGTCACTCAGACAAGACTGAGACTGGTTGTCTTGGGAAAGGGACAAAATGATTCTGTGAAATGTTTAATAACCCAGTTTCTGATGGTCACACTTTTTTTTGCTCACATACTTTTACATTTAATTTGCATTTTTAACATTTTCCTCATCACTTCTTATGTCTAGAAATCAACACAATTATAAAATAAGTGCTGATTTATAGTTTGCTAATCTTTAAGATATAAATGCTCACACTGAAAATTTACAGTGGGCTAGCAGTGGACAAAGCTGGTTCTAGTTGGCTCCAGAATATCCCTGCAGGGACTAATGATTGTCACACTGGACATAATGCTAAGCACCCAGGAGTCTCTAGCCATGTCTAAAGTATAACCAGCCCAAAATACCACCTTTCCTCTGGCAGCAGTCTTGAAATCTGGTTCCTAGAAGGAAATACTAGGCTCTATGAAATTATAAAACTAGCTTCATATTTCCAAATCAGTTAAGAAAAATCATACATCATTGAATAGGGCACTGGCCCTGAAGTCAGGGGGACCTGAGTTCAAATCTGAACTCAGACACTTAACACAAAACTAGCCATGTGACCTTGGGTAAGTCACTTAACCCCAATTGCCCTACCTTTCCCCCCTCCAAAAAAAAAAAAAAGCATACATCACTTAGCCCTATTAAAAGAAATCCTGGAGACAAACTTGGGAAAAGAAAGGTAAAGGTATTTTATTTAGCACACCAAGGCAGCAAGCAACTGGGTGCAGCAAACCCAATTCAAACTGTGGTGCTGTTTTTTATAGACTAGAGTAAACAATTTCCATAAAAAGGACAAAAGTATGTTGATTAGTACAAAAACCGGGGAGGCTAGGTGGCGCAGTGAATAGAGCACTGGCCCTGGAGTCAGGAGTTCAAATCTGACCTCAGACACTTAACAGAAAAACCAGCTGTGTGACCTTGGGCAAGTCACTTAACCCCAATTGCCCTCCCCCCCAAAAAAGCAAGAAAAAAAAATAAGGTAAGCCTAACATGGTCAAACAGGAGATGGAAAGATTAAAATTCACATGAACTTAAATGGATGGGAATGGGTGAATTTAATTCAGGTGATCATTATATATACTACTGTGGGTAACAGTAGCCCTTATTGTCAATAAAAGGGTGAGAAAAGCAGTACTGGGGTACAATGTTAAAAACTGATCCAAGGCAAACTGTTTAATATCAAGTAATACAGGTCTGTGCTCCAACCACTGACACGGAAGAGACCAGCATTGATCATTGTATAAAGACCTACAACATCTTATAGAAATAACACCCAAAAAAGGATGTCATATTCATAATAGAAAATTGAAATGCTAAAGTAAAAGATCAAAAAATAATTGGAATAATAGGAAAGTTTATGCATGGACTACAAAATGGAGTATGGCAGAGACACATAGGGTTTTGTCAAGCTAACTTGCCGGTTATAACAAATACTCTTTTTCAACAACCCAAAAGGTGACTCCTCACAGATGGTCAATATTGAAATCGGATTGATGATATACTTTGCAGCCAAAGGTGGAGAAGCTTTATGCATTCAGTTAAAACAAGGCCTGGAGCTGACTGTGGCTCAGATCATGAGCTTATTGCAAAATTCAGACTCAATTTGAAGAAAGTACGGAAAACCATCAGACCATATAGGTATAACCCAAATAATATGTTTTTTGATTATGAATTGAAAGAGATATGTAGGCTTAAGATAGCAGATATGGTAGATAGAGTACCTGAAGAACTATGGACAGAGGTTCAAAATATTGTACAGGAGGCAGCCACAAAAAGCATTTCACAGAACAAAGTTAAGAAAGCAAAATGGCTGTCTGATGAGGCTTTACAAAAAGCTAGGGAAAGGGAAAAGGGAAACATATACCTTATTGAATGCAGAATTCCAGAGAATAGAAAGGAGAATTAAGGTTTTCTTAAATGTGCAATGCAAAGTAGAAAAAACAGTAGAATGGGAAAGATAAGAGATGCTTCAAGAAAATAATAAGAGATATCGAGAGGATGTTTCATGCAGAAATGGACATAATAAAAGACCAAAATGAAGGAACTTAACCAAGGCAAAAGAGATTGAGTAAGTCACAAGAATATACAGAAGAATTATGCAAGATCTTACCACCACCTATAACCACAATGGTGTGCTTACTGATCTAGAGCCAGACATGGCATTGCTAACAATAAGGCTAGTGGAGGTGACAGAATTCCAGTTGAGGTATTTAGAATCCTAAAAGATGATGCTGTTAAAGTGTTGCACTCTAAATATGCCAACAAATTTGGAAAACTCAACAGTGGCCACTGGAGCAGAAAAGGTTAGTTTATGTTCCAGTCCTAAAGAAGGACAATGCCAAAGAATGTTCACATTAACAGTAACACTCATTTCACATGTCAGGAAGGCTAGCATGCTTAAGATACTGTACTCTAGGCTTCAGCAATATGTCAGTATTTGAGAATTACCAGAAGAGTAGGATGGTTTTTAAAGAGGGAAGGAACTAGAGACCAAATTGCCAATATTCATGGGCTTACAGAGAAAGCAAAGGAGTTCCAGGAAAATATTTACTTATGCTTCATTGACTACAATAAAGCTTTTGACTGTGTGAATCACAACGAAGTGTAGCAAGTCCTCAAAGAGATGAGAGTACCAGATCGTCTTGCTCATTTCCTGTATTCAGACTAAGAAGCAACAGTTAGAACTGAATGTGGAGTAACTGATCGGTTTAAGAAAATAAGTATGACAACTCTGTATATTGTCATCTTATTTATTCAACTTATATGCAGAGTATACCATGTGAAATACCAGGCTGGATGAATGAAAAGCTGGAATTAAGATTACATCAACAATGTCAGATATGCAGAAAATACCATTCTGATGGCAGAAAGTGAGGAATAATTAAGAAGCTTCTTGATAAGAGTGAAAGAGAAGAGTGGAAAAACTGGCTAGAATCTTAACATCAAAAAACCAAGATCGTGGCAACTGGTGCCATCACTTTCTGGCCAATAGAGGGAGAAGAAATGGAAGCAATGTCAGATTTTATATTCTTGGGCTCAGACATCATTACAGATGGTGACCACAGCCATGAAATTAAAAGACTCTTGCTCTTTGGAAGGAAAGCTATAACAAATCTGGACAGCATAATATAAAGCAGAAATATCACCTTGCCAACAAAGGTCAGTATAGTCAAAGCTATGGTTTTTACAGTAACAAAGCATGACTGTGAGAAACAAGGAAAGCTGAGTGATGAAAGAATCCATGATTTCTAATTGTGGTGCTGGAGAAGACTTTTTTAAAATTAATTATAGTTTTTAACATTCATTTCCATAAGATTTTTAGTTCTGAATTTTCTCCCCCTTCCTCTCTCCTCCCCAAGATGGCATGCAATCTGATATAGGCTCTACATATATATTCCTATTAAACATATTTTCACATTAGTCATGTTGTAAAGAAGAATTAGAACCAATGGGGAGTCAAGAGAAAGAAGAAAAAAAGAAAGCAAATAGTATGCTTCTGTCTGTATTCAGATTCCATAGGTCTCTTTCTGGATGTGGATAGATAGCATTTTCTATCATGAGTCTTTCGGAGTTGTCTTAGACTCTTGCATTGCTGAGAAGAGCTAAATCTATCAAAGTTAGTCATGCGGCAATGTTGCTGTTACTGTGTACAATGTTTGGAGAAGACTTTTGAGATTCCCTTGGATAGCAAGGAAATCAAATCAGTTAAAATTTAAAGGAATTAAATCAGATTACTCATTGGAAAGTCAAATACTGAGCTTGAAGCTTAAATACTTTGGCCACATAATGAGAAGATGGGACTTATTGGGAAAAACCCTGATGTTGGGAAAGATTGAAGGTGAAAGGAAAAGACAACAGAGGATGAAATAGTGCCATGGAATCAACTAGCATAAACTTGGACCGACTTCAGGAGACATCGGAGGATAGAGGGGCCTGGAATACTATGGTCCAGGGGGTCACAAAGAGTCAGACTGTTTGAACAATAAAAATCAGTGAGGGGATGGGATTAGTGCTCCAGCCCAGCTCCTTCCTCATTACAGTATCATAGGGAGATGGAATCAGTAAACCTAGGCTGGCTGCCCACATACCCAAAGTCAGAACAAGGCTTTTGTTTGTTTGTTTGTTTAATGGGACCACTCATACTGACTTTGCACAACCCCAGTGGAGGATTTTCAAGGCTGGCCTCATTCAGCCATCTGTGGAAGACCTAAAGAAAAAGGAGAAATGGTGACAGGGAAACTTTTCTGCATTTCTGTATTACATTAAACAGGTTCTATTTAGATGTACAACAAAACGTGATAACCTTGTGATCCAGTCATGCAGTTTAGTATAGCCACCTCACTGTTAAGATGGACATCATTCAAGGACAATTCAACTGCAGAAATTATAGTGACGGGGCAGCTAGGTGGCGCAGTCAGTAGAGCGTCGGCCCTGGAGTCAGAAGGACCTGAGTTCGGATCCGGCCTCAGACACTTAATGCACACACAAACAAACAAACAAACAAAAAGAAAAAGAAATTATAGTGTCACTCCTGATTACCATCTACCACAGTAGGGCTCCAAAGTTAGGGCTTGGAATAAGGAAGACCTGAGTCCAAATCTTGACTCTGGAGGTGTGATCCTGGAGAAGTCAAGTAATCTTTCTAAGCCTCAGTCTCCTTATCTATCCAATGTGTGTGTGAATAAGGAGGTTGGGGTGAGGGGGTGCTGAGGAATTGGATTTGATGACCTCTAAGGTTCTCTCCCAAGCTAAATCTACGAACCTAAATGCCTTCCTGAGGCCAATCTCCCAGAGGATATCACGGTAGTAGAAATTTAAGGTATTTGCTATAGAGAGGGGGCTGAAGACAATATGGAGTTCCATTAGATCATGAATTCAGAGCTACCTGTTAGGTGAATAACCGCTAAGGCACCAAATAGCTTCAGTCTTGTTCCAGTTGTCCATTTAAATCCCCTCCAGGCTTAGGGTGGGTCAGGCAGCCTCTGCCTAGCAATAATCTCTGCCATTTGTCCAGATAGCTCCATAGTTATATCCAGGGCTTGTGATTATCTTTCTTAAAAGGAAAGATGCTTTGCTGCAGAAGAAGTTTGCTTTACCAAGAGTAGCAATCAAGGCAGATCCTTAGGTAGGGAAGCCAAAGCCTGGCAGTGTAGCTGCCTTCACTGGGGAAAAGAAAATGAAATGAAATAAAATAAAATCATATTTTGTTTTCCTAGTTGGCAGACTGTACCTATACCTCTGTTATCACTAACTTCATTTGAAAAATGAGGCACACCAGAACCTATACATCCATAAACACCAAGGGGATAATTGATGTAGGCTAAGCAAAGAAAAAATAGGACATTTTACAGTCCAGAAAGCATCTATTAATCACCTGTTGTACACAAGACCCTGGAACTACAAAGACAAAATAAAAAACTTCCCCTGTCTTCAGACACTTCCAAATATTACTGGAGATACCATATATAAACAACTAAATATATACATGATAATTTGAAGGAGGAGACAGTGTCATCAACAAAGGGTATCAGGAAAGGCTTTACAATGGATGTGACCCATAAGCTAAGCCTACAAGGAAGCAAGGGATTCTAAGAGGAAGAGGTGAGGAAGTGTATTCCAGGCAATGGCTCTGGAGGGCTTTGGGGTGGAGGTAATGGGGGGGAGGGACAGTTTGTGCAAAAGGCCCTTAGACAGGAGATTAGAATGCTAAGTTGGGGAAATTGCAGGAAGGCAGATTTGCTTAGAATTAAAATATTTGAAGGGGAAGAATGTATAATCATCCTGGAAATGTAGTTGGTGGGTAAGTAGTGAGAAGTTTTCAGTACCAAGTCTGTATCTTATCCTAGGAGTGGTAAGAAGCCACTAAAAGTTCCTACAGAACAGGAGAGAGGACTTAACCAGACTTGTGCCTTAAGAAAGTTATGTTAACAGTTTCTCTTGGAAAATGGATTGAAGAGAAGAGAGATCAGAAGCAAGGAGAGCAGATGGAAGGAAACAAGCATTTGTTAAAGTACCTACTATCTGCCAGGCCACTTTATAACTTGATGTTCACAAACAACCCTGGGAGGTGGGTATTATTATTATGTCCATTTTACAGTTGAGGAAACTGAGGCAGACACAGTGCCAGGTATTGTATTAAGCACTGAGGATACAAATACAATAAAATCAAAGATAGCCCCTGCCCTCAAGAAGTTATTATATGACAATTATAAATACCTAAATTAATTACAAAGGATGCATGAGAGAGAACTCTATCTGCCTCCAGAGAAAGGACTGATAAAAGAAGTATATAAGAATGATTTCATATATGTGTGTATATGTATATATATTTGTGTCTAATAGTAGCCATCTCTAGGGCAGGAGAGAAAAAAGAAATTTACATGATAATTTTATTATATTTTTTAAAAATAACAAGTTGTATATAATAGATTAACAATTTCATGTGCAATCATCTTTTTATTATACTATTATTGAAATGCTTGTTTTATTACATAAATTAAAAATAAAATAAATAAAACAAAAACTTACAGTCTAATGGGGGAAAACAACACACAAAAGGAAGCTGAAAAGGGAGGAAGAGGAGGAAGGTACCCAGGGTAGAGTCTAAAATCATTGTAGCTGATAGGAAATGGGGAGAAGACTGTGTTGAGCACCATCCTTAAATAGATGCCATGGAGCCCATGGCCATGTCCTTTACTCAGTGAATCCAGTCAGAGGAGCAGAGGGTCCTAATAAGAAACCAGTACTGAGGTAGTTTCAGTCTTGCAGGCTAATGAGATTTCCCATTGATGAATTTAAATGACTTGACCAGGGTCATTCAGCTGATACATGACTAAGATTATGTTTGAATTCAGGTCTTCTTGACTCTAGACCCAGCTACTGTATTTATCGAGCCACCGAATTGCCTTCCACAGTTAGGCTGTTAGTAATAATTCAGGCAGGAGGTGGTGAGAGCCTGAATGAGGGTATTCACCACCGGAGGGCAGATGGATGTGAGAAATATTGTGGGGGTAAAATCTAAAAGTTTTGGCAATTGATTATGGTAGGCAGGAGAGGGAAGACTGTGGGAATACTCCAAGGCTTTGAACTTGGGTGACTAAAAGAATAGTTGTTCCCACAGCAGAAACCAAAATATTTGAAAGATGTGTACATTTCATGGGGGAAGATAGCAAATTCCATTTTTGTTATGTTGAATTTAAGATGCTTCTAGGACATCCAGATTGAAATGTCCAATAAACATTTGATACTGTGAACTTGACTGGGGTTTAGGAGAGGGTAGACCAGGATACATAAATCTGGGAGTTATTTGCAAAGGTATGGGAACTGGGCCCAAAAGAGGTGATGAGATAACTGAAAAAAAAGTATGGAGAGAAAAGGAAAAGGGTCCTGGACAAAGCTTTGGGGATACCCATGGTGAGGGGTGATAATCTAGCAAAGAAGAAGGCAGCATCAGACTGGTAGTGAGGAGAGCCTGAATAGAGCAGTATCATGAAGACCCACTGACAGGAGAATATCTAAGGGGAAGGAGTGACTAACAGTGTCAAAAGCCACTGAGAGATCAAGAAGGATGAGGACTGAAACAATAGGCTATGAAAAGATCTTAGTTAATCTTGCAGAAGTTTCAGTTGAGCAGGGAGCTCAGAAGCCAGATTGGCACCATTGAAAAGTGAATGAGAGGAGAGGAAGTGGAGCTGGACAGTGTAAATGGTTTCTTCCTAAGCATTTGTTTGTGAAAAAGAAAGAGGTGTAGAATGATAGTTTGAGGGTGGGTTCCAATGAAAGCTTTTTAAAGATGGGACATATTTGAGAGCGCCTGAGAAGCCAGCAGTGGATAGAGAGGACAAGAGACAGATTTTGAGTCTTAGAAGTTCACTAGGATTTCCATTGCTGAACTGAGCTATGGATCCCTCCATCCTCTTTAAGGCATTTTCACTAGCATCAATCTGTCCTCAGTCCTTTATAAACAAGGCTCTTTTGTCTCCACCATTAGGATGGGCACCTAGCCCATAAGTTCATTTTTCATTTGCTCCCTATTCTGTGTGTTTGAAGCCATATGGTTTTATTTCTTCTTGCTTTTGTTTTCCTTTGTTAAATACTAACATGCTGCCCTTAACTTTCAAAGGAAGACCCATCACTCTAGTGCTGCCAGCTCTATGGTATCTCCCAAGGGAACTCAGAGCCAATACAATGTAACT